>JANITW010000236.1:31225640-31240804 GCA_027564335.1 Erythroxylum williamsii | reverse complement strand
CATATTCAGTGAACATTGTCCAGATCACTACCAAATCTTGTTTCTAAATCTTTCCTTATCACAACTCATACCAAAATTACTCTTTCTACTCCTTGTACTTCTCATTTTCAATAAAATCAATACCATTTATACCCAGAAGTTGTCAATGAATGCATGTACCACTTTTTATGTGAAAACGTTCCGTATCTATGTGCTCATATGCTAACATGATGCATGAGCAAGAAAAATGCATTTCCTTAACCTCTCTTTGAGTTCACAGATACTGAAAGTTCCGATCCTAACCCTTAATATGTGTATGGGATGTTACAGTCAACCTCCAGATGTTGCCGGAACTTCCAGGCATCAGCTTTGAGAGCAACTTGTGAGTAACCTAGATAGTCTCACTTAATTACTTGTTTGCTTAAATTCTGTTAAATGATTGAATGAATGTGTTTTGATTGTTGATTCCGGACAATAAAGGTCCGATGACTGTGATATTGGAATGGGATATTGAAGTGCTGCTTGAATGTAAATATGATGAACTATGTGCTTCATAATATGATTGATTGTGATAGATGCATTTCATACATGAATGCGCGATCAAATATGGCAGTTGTGACCAGAGTAGCTACCGATCAGAGCTTAAAGCTCAAAGTGTGAAAAGAGCCTTGAGCTCAGAAAGTGATTAAGAGCCTAAGGCTCACTATGTAAAATGAACTCTATATTCTCATCGGATAAAAGACAGTTATTAATGAGCCCGGTATCTAAAATAGATATGGGACAGTTAGGCGCTCGGTCACAATAACATAACAATTGGAAAAGAGTCTCATCAGCATTTCATATGCATTTTTAACAAGTATGTGGATTGTTTGAAATGCCAAATTGATTTTCTCTTAAATGTAAATATGATATGTGTTCATTATGCAAAATTGTGAATGATATGTTATGTGAATTATTATGTTGCATGAATTGAGTGAATCATCAATAATGGTTACCTCATTGAGTTCGCAAAACTCACCAAAATTGTAACGTTATCTTTTCAGGACCTAGAGATGACTCTAGTTATTGAGAGGTTCTACCAGTCGTGTAGATTATGATTTGGCAATAGAAGTCATGGCTCAAAGGTCGGTCAACTGGGATTTTTGGACAGCTTAGATAGATTTTTTATATTTTACTCTTTCATGTAATACTTTTGTACTACGTTGATGATGTACATATAGTAAAGGTTGAAAGACACAATGTAGGCTTTTGATTATTTGCAATGAAATGAGGAAAATTTTGGGTTTTTAAAATATTGTGATTTTCTGTTGATGCTTTATAAGTAAATAATGATATGATGCCATATGAAGTGAATGTAGTGATCGAACGTAGCGTACGGTTACTGTAGGATATACACCGAAATGACCTCCGGGTATCCCAGTGTATATACCCTACGGTAATGAGGCGTTACATTCCTGTAGCAGCTTAACATGAGGAGATGCAATACCATTAACTAAGGTAGAATGGAAGTGTTTTGGTTTCTCATAAGAGGTTTCTGTTGAGACTATATTTCTCCATATTTTCCTTACGTCATTCATGCCATATGTTTTTTGTTTACTTATTTCTATCACAGTGATGACATCCATTGACTCTTGCAAGGTTGGGAATTTATTATACATCTCTTCTAGAAGGGAAGGGCCTCCTTCGTAGGCTTCCATGAAACTTCCTTAAAAAGGAAGTTACTTGAACACAACCTTGATCCCACCAAAGAAGCTTGTACAAATGGAAAGTTACTATTTTAATGAGAGGGAAAATCATTGTTTATTCGAGAGAGAAACAAAGCAATATCTATCTCTATTCTTTTTCATTAAGTTCTAAATCTAGCGATTATGAGCTCACTCCTTTTAATTGGTCTAAAAGAAAGATTAATTAAAAAATATATAATTAAAGGCATTGCCTTACTTTATTAGAAAAACGTAAAGGTTTTAACTAAAAGAATATATTTTTAGGAAGATGGTATATTTGTATTAAAATTAAAGCAAAAATATAGAAACAGAGAGTGTTTAGGTATGTATAGACTGAGACATATATGCCAAGGCAACGAAGGTCCAGAGTGAATGAAACAAAAACTTGTGAAAGAGGAGCATTTTTAGGGTTATAATACAGCCCTAAACATGACCTTCGAAATTAAAGAATTACATTCAGGGGAAGGGGATTGTAAGATGGTTTTTTCATATACATAATGTTGATATAATCTACCTAAGAAAGTAAGCACTGCAATTTTGATTTTTCTGTATACAAATAAGGGTCTAAGATTAATGGATGAATGACTGACACTACCAAATAAGCTATATAGATGTAAGTAATTCATCCCCTTGCCCTTATAAAAGAAATATCTTCAATACCAATGGACATATTCAATCTTAGGACAATCCCAATCATATGAACCCAACTCCTTGTTCTCCTTCAGTAAAAGTATAGGTAGTGGTCGGGTCAGCCGTGTTGGACCCGGATCCAGTCAAAACAACCTGTGGGCCGATCGGTCCATTCTTCAGAGATTAGTCTTATACCTAGGCCAAGCCCAAGTCCAGCCCACGCCCTCTTTGGCCCATCCATAGACGGAAATCTCCCATGCAAACACATAAAGACCTAAACCTAACTGCAAAACCATATATAAGGTATAATTCTCCCATAATTGAGGTACGCATAATCATAACCTAGTTTTCTCTGCGTTTATCAACCTCACCTTCATCAGAAAACTGACTTGAGCGTCGGAAGGGCTAATCGGGACACAACTCCCGACAAGCCTCTTTGTTTTGCAGGTATCTTCACGTCAAATTCATCACCGAAAGTTGCCCACTCATGGATCCAAACGACAACGCACCGTTCAGCCAAAATCCGGCAGAACCAATTAGAAAATATTTAGAACTTATTATCAAAAACTATTACAAACTTAACAAACTCCAAACAAACCCTTAATGATATGGAATTGATTTTATAGATTAGTGTGAAAAAGAGAGCATGTCTTACTAATGATGATGAGTCGTACAAAGTGATTAAAAAACGCATGAATGATATTTGGATTGGCCCCACGCATGACCCAACCCCAACTCACGACGGCATCTTGTGTTCTTCTCCTTCCATCAGCGCCATGACCCACGCTCCTTTTCCGCCAAATCCGCGGCACCCAAATATTTAAAAAGGTTTTTTTTATACTCGGACGGAACTACCCTCCTCCTTTACAAACAACAAACATTTGGCCACCTTTCCTTTCCTTTTCTCTAGCTTATATTTGTTTGTTTTTCTCTCAGTTGTTACTTTTATTCTACGACCCGCTCCCTACTACTGTTACTCTCCCACTCTTCCTATTCCTCTCTCAGGCTTTCAACGTCTTTGACGCCGCCCGTTACACTTCGCCCACTTTCATGTTCAATTCAGAGATTGCTATTTTATTTTTATCGCTCTTCTTTTTAAAATTTTGAATTAACGATTGATATCGCATTCAAGGTTGTGTCGCTTCGTATTTTTCAGGCGTTTTTACTGTTGACCGCTTGAAGTGGAGGAGAGTGAAGGAAGGCTGCTTGCGAGTGATTTTCTTTTTTCTAAAAGAACTCCTTCAATTTTTTCTTTTCCTTTTTGGGTGCTTGGCTGGTGAGGAAATTCGAGGAAGAGGAACGGAAAACAATAGAAAAGTGTTAGTACTTGCCTTTTCTCGTTTTCCTTTCTTTTGGATATTCAATGCTCTTTTATTTGTCGTTTCTCAAGAATCAATCATTTCTCAACAATCAATCTGTGTAAATCTTGTTTGTTAGAATAGAAGATTACACATTCTTGCTAGAGAGATGATTTCTTGTTGGTTCATTTTTTCTTTCGCTTCGTTTCTTTTTTCTTTTTTCAGTTTCTGTAATTACTTTTGAGTATGTTTGATTTCTTATTCTTAATCACGCAGTTACATGGTTGGTCTCCGGAAGATGAGGGTTTATATTGTTTTTCTAAAGACGCAGGGTAGTTTCGTCTTTAACGTTTAGTTTTGTTAGATCGAATCAGAGCCCCTAACGGTCTTGTTTATTTTTATGGTTTCGTTTCGGGTTCTGTGTTTTCTTTACTTTAAGAGTTCAGGGCGCTGTAAATTTTCCTACTATATTTCCATTGATGCTTTTCTATTGTACGTAATAGAAGTGCATCTCCAGTTTTTGAATAATATACAATTGTTCGGCTTGAAGTATTAACGTTATGATACTCATTAAAACAGATGTGCCATTTCAGTGATTATTGTCTTCAACGGTCTTCTAATTTTTGTTTCTGCAATTATGCTCCAGGTGTAGTGACACCCTCTTCAGGATTGAACAACACCATTTGTAATGCGCTCTCTGGTTTGAGGCAGAGATGAAAAAGTTATTCTCCTTCCGATCTTCATCTAGCAACTGTAATGGCAATACTGGTTGTCCACTATCTGCCGAGAAGCAAATCTACTGGGAAATGCCATCTGAGAGTGGGCTGAGCAATCGAAGTGGTAATAAGGCTGACAGCAATTTAAGGAGCTCCAGGGGCTTATTTTCAAAGTCTCGAAAGCAAATATCTGATAACCAGAGCTCCAGTGTCAATCCAGGGCTTAGAAGAAGTCGATCCATGTCATCAACAGCATTTTTCAGTGATACACCAGAGCAAAAAAAATTTCTTTGGGCAGATGATCAAAACGGATCTCCTTCTAGCTGTTCCAATGGTGCTTCTCGGCAGCAGTATAGCGTTCATTCATCTAGGTGAGACATTTAATCGACTAAGATGCTTCATGGATTAACTCATTGTCCCATGTTGTAATTTGGAGAAAGAAACAATTCAGTATGAATAATCTTTGTGTTAATATTTATATTATGACACTTACTGAGATTTGGCTGCTGGTTTCTGATATTCTAGGCAGGTCCTTACACCTGAGAATCAAGCAAAAGTAAAGAGAACTGAAGTGACAGTTATTCAAGATCCATGTGTACTGGAGAGGCTTGGTTCTTCTGCTTCTTCTAAGTCTCATCATGATTCTTTGGCAAACTCTTCCTCTAGTAATGGCTCAGGTAAGGTTTTGGACAGGTACATTGATGGAGAGCAGCTTTGCGAGGAAAGAAGTAAACCCAAAAGCAATTCTTCACACAGACAATTTGCTGGGAATGGAAATGCTGTTGGAAGACTTCCTCCACGAGTCCAGTATACAGCCCCTTCCTCACCAACAGATAGTGCCAAAGATAAAACCAGGTCTTATTCATTTAGGGATGCTAAAACTACCCGTTTTCCTTCTAGAGGTTTGGTGGACAATGGCTTTGGTCATGAATCTCCGAGGAGTATTGCAAAGAATGTAGTTGAAAAACTCTCCCAAAGTCATGCTGTTCCCAGGTCAAGTCCTAATGAGTTTGATCATGATATTCCGATCACAATTGAAGATATCTATTCTGGATCGATGAATAGATGCTTTAATTCTAAAGTAGATGAGCCTGCCCAAAAAATTTTCTCTCTGGATGAACTTTATGAAACCATTAATGACTATCATGGAGAAGAAGATTTCTCTAACTGTGGAAAACAGGATAGTTTTTGTCATGAAAATGTTGGTGATGTGAACTCTGTTCAAAGTAAGGATGCTTTAGATTTGGAATTGCAGCAAAGATCAAAGGTAGCTGAGGAAAGGGTTGTATTTCTTTCTGAAGCACTTGATCAGGAAAGCTTTCTTCATGATAGTGGATTTGATGTTATGTCATTGCTTCAGACTATTAGGACATTAAAGGCTGATAAGTTAGGCCTGGCAATTGAGGTTTCGGGACTTTTCAAGGCTTGGATTGCTGAAAGGGATTCTGCAATGGAAGAGCTTAGGTTGGGAAAAGCAGAACTAGAGTCTCACACTCGGAGACTAGAAAAGGAGAAGAGTGAGTTGCAGTCAGCATTGGAGAAGGAATTAGACAGAAGATCAAGTGACTGGTCTAAAAAGCTTGAGAAATACCAATTAGAGGAGCAGAGGCTTCGTGAAAGGGTTCGAGAGCTTGCAGAACAGAATGTCTCCCTCCAAAGGGAAGTGTCTTTGCTTAATCAGAGGGAGACAGAAAGCAAAAATGTGATAGTGTATTCAGAGCAGCAAATAAAGCACCTAACTTCAAGGATGGAGGAAGTAAGTGGGGAAAACCAAGATCTAAAACAAAAGCTCTCTGAATTCCAAGAGAAATACACAGCAGTACAGGATGATCTATATTGTGTCAAAAGAAATTTTGAACAGAAGGACAACGAATGCAAAGAGATGCAGAAGTCCATTACTAGATTATTAAGAAACTGTAGTGACCAAGAGAAGACAATTGTTGGGTTGAGGCAAGTTTTTAGTGAGGAGTTTGAGACGAAGCAGTCACTGAACAAGTTTGATAAGCAAGTGGCAAAAATTCAAATGGAGCAAATGAGACTGACTGGGCTGGAGATGACTTTGAGGAGGGAGGTGGAATCTTGTAGGCTTGAAGTTGACTCTCTTCGAAATGAGAATATCAATCTGTTGAATCGGTTGAAGGATAATGGAAAAGAAATAGATGCTTTAACTTTCAAGTTAGATAAGGAAGTGCAGACCCGCGTAAGCTATCTGCAAAATCAAGGGCTAGGAATGCTAAATGAAAGTGCCCAACTGTGTTCCAAGTTATTGGAGTACGTAAAAGGAAAAGCTGGCCAATTTTCAGAGTCAAAACAGGGTACTGAGTTTGCTGTCAACGGTTTAGATGGGCAGTTTCTTGTTGAATCTGACATGAAGATTCAAGGCTTCAAGCGTAGAACAGAAAGCTTCACGAGGAGTTTGCAGACAATATCTTCTTTGCTGCAGGAGAAGTCTAATATGGTTGCTTTAAAACCTCAGACACCATGGACCAGTGAGTCGAAGAAACTAGATGATCAAACTGCTGATGTAAGTTGCTCTGATATCTACCTGGTGTATTTTGGAGCAGGGATAAAATGTTAAATTAACAAGCACATTAAAGTTAAAATTGTTTTTAACATGAATTTATTTGTTATGTTGATTTCGTGCAATTTAGAAATTGGAACACAAAGTTGTGAAGGGTTATCTTTGTAGAATACTTCTCATGTTTCTTTCCATTTGGACATCAGAATGTAAGAGTTGAGCTTAAAGCCGAAAGCTTGCTTACTACTTTACTGAGAGAGAAGCTGTACTCAAAAGAAAGTGAAGTCGAGCAGTTGCATGCTGAAATGGCAGCAGCTATCAGGGGAAATGACATGCTCCGATCTGAAGTCCAAAATGCTCTGGACAACCTTTCCTTAGCCAATCACAAGTTCAAAGAGTTAGAACTTGAGGTAAGAATAGCATCTCTACTTTAATGTTAATATGATTGGAACGCAGTTTATGTACCGTTCATGTTTAGGTACATTTGTGGAAGTAATAATGTTAATTTATGACTGCATGATATTGTAGCTTGAGGGAAGAATGGTCGTTTAGTATATTTCCTTGTAAAGGCTTGATTCTGGTTACAAAAGAACAATTCTTTGATTATGTTGACTACTTTATGAGACTTCCTTGATGTTATGCTGCACTAATAGATGTGTTTTTAACAGGTGCTGAAGAAGGACGATAATATAAGTCAGCTTCAAAGGGATCTGCTAGAATGTAAGAAGGAACTAACAATAGTTAAGGGAATTTTACCAAAAGTTTCGGAGGAGAGAGATTTGATGTGGGAGGAAGTGAAGCAATACAATGAGAAGAACATGTTGTTGAATTCAGAAGTCAACATATTGAAGAAGAAGATAGAGGCCCTTGATGAAGATATACTTCTGAAGGAAGGGCAAATTACCATCCTTAAGGACACTCTAGGAAGCAGACCTTTTGACCTCCTTGCAAGTCCTGGTCCTATACAAGAGTTTTTGCTAAAATGAGTTTCTTGAAAACTTCTCGGTTAGAGCATGTCTATATTTTACAGTCCCATACATACATACAATCAGAATGCGTCCTTTAGGATCCTATACTTTTTGAAAGACCTGTCGAGTTCTCTACTTGTCGGCATGGTTCTTTCTGTACAAGCAGGTTTTTATAAATGTATGTAGTTTTTCGCATTTTCTGGTTACAATCTCCCATCCTTTGTAAGTTCAGCCAACGCAAATTGTCATTGGCTTCATCGTCGTTGTTAGTCGACTTTTGGTTAATTGTCAATTCAAAGTTTGTAAATTGAGATTTAGCCCATTGTGAGTCTTTATTCACAAGCCTTTAATCATCTGGTCCCTTGCAAGTCCCAACTAACAACGGTGATTCGTCATCAATAATCGATGTTCTGATTGTTTAATGTAGAAAGGTAAAAACAACGTTTTGGATTTAAAGATTTGGTGAAAGGTTAACCAGTCTCCAAATTTTGGGCAAAAAATTTAAGATAGTCCTTAGTCTTATCATTGATACCACTTTTATACTCCCTAATATTTTTTGTTTAACAAATATTCACTCTTTTATTTTATCCCTTTATCAAATAAATGTTACGTCTTGTTAAGTTGAGCCACTTAGACGTAATAGACAAGGTTAGCTGTTATGTAATTAAATATTAATTTGTTATTTTAAAATAATTAATTAATTTTAATTTTTTAAAAAATTTAAATCCCAAAAATTAAAATCAAAAACCTAATTTCATGTATCCTTGATTATATTTATCCTTAATTTTCATATGCTTTTCCTAATTTGCAGCAATTCCCTAAAATTTTCGTGCTTTCTATATCTTTTTCGATTCAAGCAAATCCCTAATAATCATTTGTTCTTACTTCTTCATCTATCTTCATTAGTTTTTAGAAAATTTTTCTTCACTCTAATTCAACTTCTTCTTCATTTAGTGATTGTAAAGTTGTTGCAAACTAATACTATTAGTAAGTGTCTGATCTATTGATTTATTAGGTGTTGAAGTGTCAATATGGATAACAGGTGGAAGGGTTGAAGTTGAAATGTGATTAACTGATTTATCATATTACTTATGATCCCCTATCTGTTGGATTTGGTATAAGATTCTTTTACAGGCATTGTAAATGACAATAGATTCAAAGTTAGCCATCTCATAAGATTGAGAGATTATTAGATCTATAAAAAAATATTGAACATGCTTAGAGGCGCATCATATAGAGCTATCAATCTCCTGAATGGGATAAGGCTATATTTTGAGTTGACTTTTTTTTCTTCTATTTTTTTGTATCAAGCGTTTTGAGAGAACAAAGGCATTATATCATTTCATATCATTGAATGATACGGTGAAATTGGTAGACGCTACGGACTTAATTAGATTGAGCCTTGGTATGGAAACTTACTAAGTGATAACTTTCAAATTCAGGGAGTCTTTCGAAATATTTTGTGAGGAATGCTTAGTATTTTGTTGCTCACCATAGGTGCCAGTTAGAAATACTTTGTGAGGAATGTTCAATAACTTGGTTTTCATTAGGTAATTTGGTTTCCTTTTATAACTCACCAGTATAGCATCTTCTTTCATGTGACCTTCATGATGATGGAAATTTTATCTCTACTTCAATACAAACATTGGCATATTACATAGGATGTTATTTTCTTCTTCCAGAATACGTAATATAATGTTTAATATGCCCAACATGCTATTTTCTTTGAATATGGGTCTATATTCATATATTAATTTTTAATAACATGTTGTCTATATAGTAACTATTTTTTTTCCAAATTTATCTACATAGGATGACAGTAAATGAAAGAGCTAGTATGATGATATTTCATGGTGGAGATTTTATTCCAGAAGGTATACTAAAGCATATTAGTAAGCCACTGTAAGTTTTTGACAATGTGGACTTGGATTATGTAAGGTTGAGAAAGGTATATGAAATGGGTGTAATTTTTGGATATATAAATATTTTTAGTGCACGATATTTGATTCCTTGTAAGGATTTGGAATAAGGTTTGAGGAGGTTAGAATCTAATTAAATTGCATTGGATTTGATTAAATTGTTAAGTGCAAAGTATAATTGATATTTATTTGGAGCATGTAGATGAAACAAAACTATCCTTACTTATGTTAATGTAACATGATAAATGTCACAAAATTGAGATAGCTACAGAATTGGGAGGTGATATTGGAGTGGAATGGGTTCTTATAGTGGTTTAAGATTGATTTGAGATATGATAATGTTGATTGGGAATTTCATCGCGATGTTAATGTTGATTTGGGTTGTGAGGAGTTGATTTGAGAGGTCATAGTGATTTTGGTATTATCTTGAGAAGTAATACTAATGTTGGAGTGGATTGGGAGGTAATACTAATGTTAGAGTGCAGGATGGGTGCGCTTTCAAAGATGAAGAATTAGTTGGTAGTAAATCCAAAATGAGTGATGGTGGTGATTCTGATATGAGTACTCAACATGAAGGTGAGTTGGGTGTTCAAGATAGAGGTGATTTAAGTGGTCATGATAGAGATGAATCTGACTTGGATTTTAGCACTAGTGTTGATGCATGTCAAAACATAATATATATTAACTGTTTTGACATTAGGAGGTTTTTAGCCGGTGATGAATATCCCAATGGTGAAAAATCATATGCTACTATGAGCTAACCTAGTGAAACTAATAGATATGTTACTATAGTTGTTGCAGGTAAATAGATGTTGGGGATGGTGTTTGATAGCATTAAACGCTTTAAAGGAGTGGCTGCTGATTATATAGTAGTAACATTATTTAGCTTGAGCTTTAAGAGGGATGAAGCAAAAAGGATAAGATATGGTTGCATCGATGGTTATCCATTTGAGTTGTATTCTTCATGTGATAGAAAAGATAAATGCTTGAAGCTAAAAACTTACAATCTAGAGCATATATGCAATCTAAAAAATAAACCAAAGCTAGTTACATCTAACTTTATCATGAGACACTTCAAGAAAAAAATCCTAGACAAGCCAAGCATTAAAATTAAGAAAATGGTTGAAGAATCTAGGGAGAAACTAAAATTTTCTATGAATTCTAGCATGTGGAAATATGCAAGAAGGAAGGTTCTTAAAGCAAAAACAAAAAAGCAACATAACGAATACATGAAACTTTATGGTTATATTTCTAAGTTGAAAAAAAATCTAGGTCCTGTGGTCAAGCTTCAAATTAGAATGGAAAAAGACAAATTGATATTTAAGAGAATGTATATGTGTTTTGATGCAATAAAGAATGGGTATGGAACTTACCAACTTCTTCCTATACTTGCATGGAAAGATCCAGTCGAAGCCTAGCTTTGAAGAAATGATCATATGCAACCACCATAACATGTAGGAAAAAAAGTAGATAGGTAAGTGAATATAAAAAAGAAAGTACAGTTGAAACTGATCTAAATTATATAATAAGAAGACATGACAAATATATTTGTAGTTTACAAGCTCTTTATCCATACTAGGAACACATAGAGCTTTAAGCTTACCATTTCTAATATTTAATCTTATAATATCATGGTTTGTATATTGGTCCCTTATTATGTTAGATAGGGCCATCTTGGCTCACTAATAACGGATGGTTATACAATGTTCCTAATCCTTAGTTATGAAATTATTTAATCTTTTAAAAAATAGCTATAGATGGACATTTTCTTAAAAGAAAACCAAGGACAACATCTAAATGATATAGGAGTTAATGGCAACTGAGGCAACTATCCGATTGCAAGGGAAGTAGTTAAGGTGGAGAATATCGAGACATGAACATAGTTTTTAGAGCAATTACCCATTAATTTAGAGCTTGGAGATGGTGAAGGAATAACTATGATTCCTGATATGCAAAAGGTAATTCATCCAACTTAAATTTATTTTTACACACTTTCATCTATGAATGCTTTAACTAGTTGTTTTTAATTTATAGGCATTTAGGTGAGCCAAGAATGAAGTATTATCCTCTGCTACACATAAGATGTGTTAGAGGCACTTTGGAATTGTGCCTAGGCAACATTCCCATAAGAATTTGATGATAGACTCATCAAATTAAACAAAATTTCACTTGGATATGTATAGGACTTGCTTAAATATCAAGAGGAAACATGGAGTAGGGCTTTCCA
Source organism: Erythroxylum williamsii (assembly GCA_027564335.1). Taxonomy (NCBI): domain Eukaryota; kingdom Viridiplantae; phylum Streptophyta; class Magnoliopsida; order Malpighiales; family Erythroxylaceae; genus Erythroxylum; species Erythroxylum williamsii. The sequence continues at coordinate 31,228,825 of JANITW010000236.1, read as the reverse complement.
AAGCATTAGGTCTAAATGTCCATTGTGGACAACAACATGAGTGAGAAATTAAAATTTTGGATTTTAGTGGCTAGAGATTGCCTTATCATTAGCATATTGGAGATTATTAGAACCAAGTTAATGTAGAAACACCTAACTTAAGGAGGAAGCTAAGAGATAGGGGGGGGGGGGGGTATTAACACCTAAGGTGATGAGAAAATTGAGCAAGAATAAAAAGAAAGCAATGAAATGGAGTGTTATTTGGAATAGGGATAAGAAGTATGCATTAACTAATGGACATGACACACATGTTGTCCAATGGGGAAAGGCGTAGGTTTGTTATTATAAGAAATGAGAAGCGTACGGGTATCGTTGTAGTCAAGTGATTAGTGTCATTTTTAATGCAAAACAATAACTATAAGTCTATGCAGATGAGTGCTATTATAGAGGGAGGTTCATGGAAGTTTATGAGAATGTCTTGCAACTAGTTAAAGTACAAAAGTTTCGCCACCAAATACTCATGAAGAGATACATCCACCTTTGAAAAGAGTTATGCCTGGATGGCCTAAAAAGAATATTCAAAAAGATAAAGATGAATAAAAGTGAGTGAAGATTCCTCATAGACTATCATAAAAGGGGAAATTCCAATTGTGTGGAAAATGTGACAAAAGTGGTCGTAATAAGAGAAGTTGTAAATCTAGTTGACTTCCTTCTAGTTAATATGGAGTTGAGGTTTATTTATGTATTTCTCAGTGAGGAAAAAGAGAACATTTGGATCAATTAATCTAAACACTTTTTAACTATCATTCCAACCAAGAGGGATAAGGGGAAAGGTAGACCCAAGTATTACATAACAACAATTACAAGACCGACCTTCCGAATGAAAGTTGTTTCTAATACAAACTAAATTTGGGTGCATAATTGTCAATTATATACATATTTTTGGTTGGATCCAGTTCTGGTTTGTAAAAAGGTATGGTTGGATCTAGTTCTCATTTGCAGAGAATTTTGGTTATATCTAATGTCCAATACTCAGTTAGATCCATTTTGTATATTTTTATATATTGCAGTTAGATCCAGTTTGTTTATTTTGTATATACTATATAACATTTTAGTTGGATCCATTGTGATTTAGAATTGCAATGTTGTAGCAGAATGATACGACTTGGTGGCAATTATATACATAATTCAAACTAGCATACAATATTTTCCTTTGTATAATTACTTTCATTAAGTGAATCTTGTTCTTTTTAGTGGTTTACATTATATGAGTATAAAATTAATGACCTATATTATATGAATCTCAGCTTTACAAGTTCATGAATATCAACGTTACAAGCTTACAGGTTTATGATTCTCTCATTGTTCATAAGCTTGTCAAATGGAACTTAGGATATTGTCTTTTTATGATTGCCTTTTTAAGTATATAGTCATAATTTAAACTTCAATTTGAACGTAATTACATGTGTACTTACATATGAATGGAATTACTAAAATATATTAACTAAAGTTTCATGTATAATACAGGTACTTCTCATATTGGCCCTATTTCATATACAACATTTTTAATATATAAGTTCTTATAAAATATGTCACATTAGCCCCATAATTTCAATAATGAGAAACATATAACAACAATATATATCGATATGGAAACAACAATAATATATGTCATGAATATCTTCTTTAGCTCCTTGTTATCATTTATAGTAAGCTTCAATTCATATTTATAGTAAGCTTTAATTCATTCTCATTTTTTTTTCTTCATCTAATTCAATTTATTCCTTCTATTCCACCTTATTTGGTCTTCTAATAACTCCCTCACATACGTCATCTTCAATTTTTCCTTTGTAACTCAATGTTATTTCGTGTTTTAACTTAGCACATCAATTTTTGAATAATACAAACAACCCTATTTAGGAAGGGGTTATCATGCCAACGAAAGGACTTACAACTCTCAACCTTGTAAGCATCACCAAAACATTTTTAACACATTTATTATATTTTTGTTCCCATATTAAGTATCATAACAAAATGTTTTTGCTAATGGATATTTTGGGCACTTACAAAACCTACAATTGGTTTTCTTTTCACTTTATGAAGTCTTTAAACAAGCATTGAATCCAACTAAACATTGAATGATAGATGACAAACTATTTTTAGTTGAAGACTCAAAAAATGAAATCTCCAATCCAAACTGTTCCATTTTTCTATTATACTCCATAACAAAATCAAGTAATAATAAGAAACATAACCATCAATTAATAACATAGAAATAATTATCAATTACCAATAAATAAATATCCTATTCTTAATGAAAACACAAAATATAATGGAAACACACGCATTTAACAAATAACAATGATATTAAATATGGGTTTCACACTTACTTTTTTTATAAATGACGTTATTAACTATTTTTAGAAATTATAAATGAGACAAATTAGGAAGTCATTTTCTTTATTTGGAAGAAAACAAAAATGAGCATATGGCAACATTTAGTCTACCAATACTTCGACAAATTTGTTAATTGTATTTTGTAATAAGCCAATGGTATGACTTTTGATATGTAAATAACGTTTTTCAAACTCCGTTGTTTTATAAATGAAATGATAGATTGAAGTAGTTTAGTTATGTATGTATGTTTGTATTGATTTCCTCATAATATGGTTGAGTTGAAGTAATAAGTTTGTTTGATGTTTGATTGTCATGGGCACACCACCCTTGTGGGATGATGCCTAATAAGGGTTTATGGAAATAACCCTATAGGATAATGCACTCAGGCTTCATAATTTCGCAAAAGTTGGGCTCCGGAATTGGTGCCCAACATTTATGGTATCAGAGCACCAGAATTAAGATCTTACATGGGCATTTTTCGAAATATGTGTCAAATAGAATAGTGAGAAGGAAAATTATATGTCAGAATGTGAAAAAAATGAAAGTTTGAGGATATTTAGCAATAAGAAACATGGCGTAGTCCGATATGTTAGACATAGATTCAGTATTTGTGATTATGTTAATGAATATAGTGATGGAAATTTTGTTGTGGATACGTACTTGAATTGATACGGATGTGAAAATATTTTCATGAATTGACTGAAGAAGAGATAAAGACAGGGTAAAAATGACAAGATTTAAGGTGTACAAGCAAAGTGGAATTGAAAGGTTGAACTCAGAATTTATGATCAAGTATAAGATTGTATTAG
>JANITW010000236.1:31212472-31225540 GCA_027564335.1 Erythroxylum williamsii | reverse complement strand
AATGAGATCAGGTGATCAAGTGCCTAAGGGAACTTCCAAAAATTTGTTAATTGTATTTTGTAATAAGCCAATGGTGTGGTTTTTGATAGTAAATAAAGTTTTTCAAACTCTTTTGCTTTAGAAATGAAATGATAGATTGAAGTAGTTCGATTATGTATGTTCATATTGACTTCCGTGTATATAGTTGAGCTGGAGTAATAAGTCTGTTTTGATGTTTGATTGTCATGGAGCACACCACCCTTGTGGGATGATACCTAATAAGGGTTCATGGAAATAACCCTATAGGATAATACACTCAGGCTTCATGTTTTTGCAAGAGTTTGGTTTCAGAAATCGGTGCCCAACATTTGTGATATCAGAGCCCAATATTAGGATTTTACATGGGTAACTTGCAAGATAAGTGTCAATCGCAAGAGTGATTGTTAAGTGTTCGGGCCAATAGAATTAGTGAGAAAAATGGTGCCTTGGTAGAGTTTACGGTAAGGAAAGTTTGTGGACATTTTAGCAGTAAGAAATATGGCATAGTTCGATATGTTAGACATAGATTCAGTATTTGTGATTATGTTAGGGAATATGATGACAAAAATTTTGTTGTGGATACGTACTTGTATTGATACGGATGTGAAAATATTTCCATGACTTGACTGAAGAAGAGATAGAGACAAGGCGAAAATAACAAGATTTAAGGTGTACAAGCAAAGTGGAATTGAAAGGTTGAACTCAAAATTTATGATTAAGTATAAGATTGTGTTAGTGAAATGGAGATTTGAATTTCAAGATGGCTATATGTTCATGCTCCTAAATTGATTAAGAATGTATGTATGGAAAGTGAAACAAAGGATAGTGATATATGTAGAGGTTTTAAAGGTTATGTCGACCAGTTATTATGAGTACATATCTGCTAATGTGCTTAAATTGGTGAATAATATGATTGAGTACATATGAGACCTATATGTGGATATGGATAGGAGATAATCAATGATCCCTATAGTGAAAGATCATGAGATGAATCAGAGCAACATGTTGGAAGTATGATATAGGTGATTAGGCCGAAAAGGTAACTGCTATGGAGAAGAACATTTAAAAATAGTGAGTCAATTGGGAGATAGAAAATAGATTTGAATTCTGGGTTCGAATAGGAAGAATGATGCATTGTGATTGAAATAAGAAGTATACGTACCAATAAAGATGTTTTCGGTTCGTAATGTAAGTATGTTGAGAGATATCCTATGATGACATCATATCTTTTGTGCTTTGCTTCTTCTGCTTTTTGCTTCTTCTGTGATGACGTCACATGGTCTGTGATGACATCATATCTTATGTGTTTTGCTTCTTCTGCTTTTTGCTTCTTCTGTTTTTTAGCCTGACCTATCTTCTATTCCATTTTTGACCCTTCAAAAGATAGAATCTATCTTCAAGGTCTCATAAAAGTTGTAGATCTTGAAGTCTTCTTTCAAACGATATAAAGAACATCTTAATCTAATATCTATAGGGAACGTTATAGCATTTTTTCCATTTGTCTGTCTTTTTCCATTCTTCTGCTTTTTCATTTGGTTTCATCTATACCTATCTTCTGGTCCATTTTTGATCCTTTAGAAGATAGAATCTATCTTCTAGGTCTTCATGAAAGTTGTATATCTTGAAGTTTTATTTCAAACCATATAAAGAAAAAATTAATCCGATATCTTTAGGAAAAGTTATAATAATTTTTGCAATTCATCTATCTTTTTCATTCATCTGCTTTTTCATTTGGTTTCATCTGTACCTATCTTCTATTCCATTTTTCACCCTTCAGAAGATAGAAACTGTCTTTAAGGTCTTCATGAAAGTTGTAGATCTTGAAATCTTCTTTAAAAAAATTTAAAGAAAACCCAAATCTAATATCTTTAGGGAACGTTATAACAATTTTCTCAATTTGTCTGTCTTTTTCTATTCGTCTGCTTTTTCATTTGGCTTCATCTGTACCTATCTTCTGTTCTATATTTGACCCTTCACAAGATAGAAAATGTCTTCGTGGTCTTCATGAAAGTTGTATATCTTGAAGTTCTCTTTTGAACCATCTAAAGAACACCCAAATCTGATATCTGTAGGGAAAGTTATAACAATTTTCCCCATTCTTCTGTCTTTTTCCATTCAACTGTTTTTTCAATTGGTTTCGTCTGTACCTACTTTCTAGTCCATTTTGACCCTTTGGGTGATAAAATCTGACCTCAAGGTCTATTCAAAGTTGTAGATATAAAATTCCTATTTGAAATCGTTCTAAGATGATCTTAATCCAATATCGCTAGTGAAAGTTATGTTATTTTTTCGAGACAAGTTCAATATGAGTAAGGACCAAATCTTGTTTGATTTTGGTCAGCCATAATTTTGCTATCCGACCTCCAAATGAAATGATTCTTAAACCAATAGTTTCTTTACACATTTTTCTGTCCCTCCAAAGATTTTGATAGCTTTTGGTATTAATTGGAAAGAAAGAGAGGGTATTATATTGGAAATGTGTAGTGTGTCATGTTTTTAGACTTACTCAAACCATTATGATGTGTTTACATGCTCATGTTATGTTAAGAAGTAATTTTGAGATTTTGACTACATGATGGGAATTTTTTAAGGAGAAGTGCTTTATGAACTCAATGAAAATTTTCTATGACAAGTGAACGTTTTCAATAGTTTTTGCTTATCTTTTCATTATAAACTGTTACCCACGAGTTGTTAAGCTCACCCCCTTTCTGTCCCCTCTTCAGGTGATAGTTAAGAGATCAAGTGATCAAGAACCTAAGAGAACTTCCGCAAATTTGTTAATTGTATTTTGTAATAAGTCAATGTTGTGGCTTTTGATATGTAAATAAAGTTTTTCAAACTCTGTTGCTTTAAAAATAAAATGATAGATTGAAGTAGTTCAGTTATGTATGTATGTTTATATAGATTTCCTCATAATATGGTTGAGTTGAAGTAATAAGTTTGTTTGATGTTTGATTGTTATGGGCACACCATCCTTGTGGGATAATGCCTAATGAGGGTTCATGGAAATAACCCTATAGGATAATACACTCAGGCTTTATAATTTCGCAAAAGTTGGGTTCCAAAATCGGTGCCCAACAAATGCAATGTTAGAGTTTTATTTATTTAATTCTTAACGTTTTAAAATATATCACATTAACTATCAATCCTTAATTATGTTATATTTTTGTAAAATTTTTGTTAATATATTCTCTTAAATACAATATCTCAAAATTATGTTAATAATTAATTATTTTGCATTATTTAGCATAATTGATAATAGATCTAAAATTAAAACACTGAAAATCACTTAAGTTACTGAAAATTAACATATTTCCTTTAATTTGAAAATCCCATGCTTATGATTTGGTTAGTTGTGGTGTCCAGTTAGACCAAAAGAAGTATAGAGTTTTATATTTATTATCTGGTCATAAGGACTTCATGAACTACATTGATCAAATTTTAATCAAAAAGTTTGATTTTAAAGCAACGAAGTTAGAACAACATTATTTACTTTCTACAGATGATAATGATACCATTATCCTATGGGAATTCTTGATTAATGATAAAAGCGGAGACAGAATTAGAACTACTAATGTTTCTTCTTGTCAAAAACTTCTAATATATTTAGATGTTTTTACTTTTATTCTTTTAGCTTTGATTAGGAAAGAAAGCGATTAAACCCTTGAATCATATTGGGGGCTTATCGAGACCTAGGTTCTTATACTAGATCAAAAGCAGTAATAGTTGCACCTTTCTCATAATTGACCACTATGCTTTCAAACAAATCCTCTGTTTATTATAATATTATCTTCATTAGTGCCTCTTAAGGTGTTAATAAATTAATTTATGAACTTTCTAGCACTCAAGTCTGTTACAAGTTAATGCTGTAATAACACTCATATAATGGTCAATTTAGACTTTGCAAATCTTAGAAATTATTTTTTAAAAGGAAAATCTTCATTAATTCAAATTTGTGGACAATAACAAACGAATATATGGACTAAGAGTGACATAGCACACTCTACAATCTAAAATTGAATCAAACACCTTCTTAAGAGTATGAGAAACTTGGTTCACAATTTGTTTGACAAAATTAAAGCAAACATTTGGGATGAACTTCTTTTGTATACAAATATAATTAGTTATCAAACTTAGAGTGGAATTGAACATAGAACAACTAGTATTCACATGAATGACAATTTGAGCATCACTTTCAACAATAACATTGTTAAAATTATTCATCTTTAACTAACTTAAGACCTCTTTGATTCCAAGAGTCTCAGCTAGCTCTAGATTGACAATGTACTGAAATAAGAAATAGCCTGCAACCATTAGGGTATCACTACAATCTCTCAACACCTAATCATTACTAGCTCCTCTCCAAAATGCTAATGTCATTATGTCAGAATTCAACTTTAACTTGCCAATGGGAGGCTTTCACCATCTTATAGTAATAAGAACTATAGGAGGATTAGAGGACACCACATTCTCTTTTAGTTGGGTCATTTCCTATTACTATAGAGTATAAGTAGCCATTCTTATAATTGTATTCACAATTTAAACTTTATCATCCTAAATTGCTTGATTACAAAAAAACACAAACTTTAAAATAATATGGCATCTTAGCAGGATTTCTACTTTGTTATTGTTGTTGTTTTTTAAAATAATATGGCATAATAAGAAATAAAATTCTCATCACAGCGAGACATCATCAATTAGAACCAATCAAGTGTAGCTAATACTCCATCTTTGAAATAACTCATACCCAACAAATCCTAATACTTTCTAGCTTACATATAGTATAAGAAAATGTGAATATTCAATTCATCAACAGCATTAAAAAAGGGCCAACATTCTTAATATCAAAATATTTTTGGACTAAGGAAGTTTTTGTAGGCAAACAATTAGAGTACATTCTCCAAATAAAACATTGCTCTATAAGGATTCCATAACTAAGGATGTCATTAGACTAGAAGCCTAGTCCAAATTTTGATCGAGCCTGAGGAATGTTGCCTGAGTCCAACCTTGATTGGTCTTGAGCAGCTTAAAGCTTGATCTTGCCTAAAATCAACCTAATAATTTTTATTTTAAATTTTAAAAAAATGATATTGTTTTAATCAAAAGGACGTTGTTTTCATTTAAAACTTTTAGACTTCATGTTGGGTCAAGTTAAGCAATCCGAGCCAACCTAAAGCTTCTTCAACTCAGACCAAGCTAGGCTTAAATGTCATCTCTATCCACAACTTTTGGTAAAAGCCAGAAGAATTACTCATAACAACATCACTATTTACCTTTGTCAAGTAATGACAGGTTGAACAAACTGAATAGACATTCCTCCTCTTTAAAGATCATTATAGAATATCCTCATGTCTAGTATTGTTAAGTGGGATACCAAGAATGAGGTCCCTATATTTACTGTTACACATTGTTGTTTGTTAGTTAGAATTGAAGATAACAAAAAATATACTTTAATAATATGTGATTATTTCTACTAATGACTTTGATGAGAAATAATTGTTTACAAAGACTCCCACTATAAAACCAAATTAAAGTGGTTAAATTTTGGGTTGTTATAGCTAGTCCATGAAAAATTTTCTAGGAACATGGAAACTGGCTTAGGCTTGCAATAATTAAGGAAAGATGAAAATGTAAAACTCAAAATTTGTCATGTCTAAAATTCTATGATTTCTAGTGTTTTTGGCATGTATTGGTTATTCAATTGTTAGTTGAGATAAAGGTGAAAATATGTTTGTAATAGAATAATGAAATATCTGAAACAATTTTAATGAGACATTTTCATAACACAAAAATTGTTTTTTCAACTAAAAATATCCTGCTTCGCTCTTGCATGCTTATTATGTAGTTTCAATAGCGTGTGCATTTGAAGTATAAATGTTAGTATCTGCCCATAAAGTGTCCTTTATTTACACATGTCTAAAGTTAGAGTAATCTGGTAATGAGTTCACAAACCATTTTTCTCATATTTTTCAAGTTAAAGTTAAAATGAAAATTATGAAATTATTAGCAAAAAGTTAAGCAAACATAGCTTTCTCTAGTTATGGTAAAGTTAATCAAACATAAATTTATTTTTATTCTTAAACATTTAATGAAAATATTCAATATAATTGTATATTTAGCTATATAATATTTAAAGGAAGAGAAATTTATAGAATCAAAGAATATCTTATTCGTATAAAAGTTAAATATTGTTTCTTACAAAAAAGTACCATTTAGTGTATATAAGAGTATTGGAAATTATTTTCAGCAACCATTTCAAAAAAACTCATAATGATCTTTTAGAGGTGATGAAGCACAACAAATATTAGAAAAAGAAAAAAATATTATCGACATAAATTCTTATTTTTCTTTTAAAAAAACACTCTTGGTTCTCAACTAAGTTTAAAAAGTGTTTTGATTGATAAGGATATTATTTTGCTAAGTAACAGAGCTAGCATTAGATGGTTGTATTATTCATGTATTTCTTTAAATGCTTTAGATTTACCTTATTTTCAGGAAGCAATAAATGTTACATCAACAATAGATCCAATATTTAAAACACGTTCTTATTATGAGGTTTATGTAGCTTTAGCTTAAGATTTAAAAAGGAAAGTCAGTTGATCGTAGATACATATTAGTCTAGTTGAGGAATAACAAGATGCACTATTATAATAGATGAGTAGATTAATTAAAACAAAGAAAATTGATTAATTTATTAGTTTATTAAAATATTAGAACACTTTTTATGAAGTTCTTTTATACTTCTTGTATGGTAAAAAGTACTCATATTTTATTTGAATTATGTTATGAGATTATCAACTTGGTTGGATTGAAAAATATTGTGCACTTTATTATAGATAATGTAACTAATTATGTATTAGTTGAATACTTGTCACAATCAAAGTAGAAATACACTTATTGGTCTCTATGTGTTGCATATTATACAAATCTTATTTTAAAAGATATTAAATATATGAACAATATTTGTAAACTTGCTTCACGTGCATATAATATCACAATTGTTTTGTATAATCATCTTACATTTTTATCTTGGTTAAGAAAGTAAGAATGTTGGGTTGAGATTGTGTGTCATACTGCTACTAGGTTTGCAACTACATTTAACTTTAAAAGTGTTTATGATCATAAATAAATACTTCAATTTAATGTCAATTAAACACTTAACAAATCATAAGTTATCAAAGGTTGCAAAAGTAAAAGAAATTTCTGTTATTGTTTTAGATAATAAATTTTAGGATGCCTATTTGATTATTTGAAGATGATGACTCCATTTATACGGTGGTTGAGGACTCTTGACTCAAATAAGTAGTTATCTCTGGATTTTATATATTGACATATATAGAGTTCACAAAATGATTATGAATATTTTTAAAATAAGAAAATGTATAAGCCTCATACAAATATTCTTAACCAGTGATGGAATAAGCATCTTGCTCAAAAGATCTATTTAGGAACTTACTTTCTATATTCTTATTGCTTACATGGTGAAGGTGCATGTCTAGACATTGATATTATGGGCAGTCTTTTTAATATGATTGAATGTAAAGGAAATTTTTTAATGAAGAGTAATCAAAAGAAAAAAATAAAATTAAATTGTATTGTAAAGGTGTAGGGAGTTTTGCTCGATCAAAAAAATGCGGCATGGTATGCTTTCATTATTAGCTTCGTTCTTTACTTATTAATATATGTTTATATTGTAACTTTCAACTTAAAATATTGATAAATGGTGAAGATTGTTTGATAAAAGTGTTGTAACATAAATAAGTTTTGCTATAATATTACTTAGTCAAATGACTTCCATATCAAATTGTGAATGTAATTAGATTATTTTTAAATATATTCGTACAAAAAAATGAAATCTTTTGGAGTATTAAAAAACTCAATGACCTTGTTTACATTACTTATAATATGAGAATGAAGACTATGTATTTTATTAATTAAATTTTATTTTTAAGTAATTATACTTTGTAGTTTTTATATTAATTTTATAATTTCTCTATTATGTATTTAGAACACTTAGTAAGAATAGAACATATGATCTAGTTGATATTCATGTATTGACCATGCCAATTTTTGGATCAAGAAAAAAGAGCTATCATTTGATCTTAATTATAGTGAACATGGAAAGATAATTTATGAAGAAAATGCATTAATCATAATTAATTAATTAAGAATATCAACTGATGGTCAATTGATATCTTTTTTAATCATATTTAAAATCAAAAGTATAATATGTTATAATAAAAATAATGTCATACATTACTGATTTACAATTTATTTAAAAATAGAAGATGTTAATGCTGATACTTTGGACAAATGAAAGTGATGTTAGAGAATTTATAAATTTTGACGATCATGAGACTCAATATCTTTAAAAAATAAACTTTTATTTATATTTGTATTTATAATTTTATATTTGATTCAATTTTAGTTAGAATTATTAGATTTTTTTGTTAGACGATTATATATCAGCAGATACTAAAGATTTATTTTTATTTCAATAAAGTATTTCATTTCTAGATTATATTTTTGATTATTTTTATGATTTCTAATTCTTATTTACTATATATCAATTTCGTGACAGTCTAATACTAGTTGAATATTTAAACCTTAAACCTTTACTCGTATTGGTAATGTCTAATCCAATTTTTAGAACATTAGTTTTATAATGTTAAATTTTTTAACCTATCAAATATGTAAGAAAAAATTAACCCTATCAAACATTAAGGTAAAAATCTTTTAGCATAAAGTGTCTCTTTATATTTCAACATTCAACAATTAGAACATCAATTATAGAAGTGTAATCATTGTTGTTAATTATGATTTTCAAGGGACCATATGATCAAAGGCTAGAGAATTAAGACTTACAGATGACCAAATAAATCTCAATTTAAAATTTTTGTTGGTAATTAATAATTAAAAAAATAATTAAAAAATGATGATGAAGAAAATGATAATTTGCATTCGTTGAACATATAATAGGAAAATTTTGTTCACAACCAACTATACAATGTCACCATGGAGATTGTCAAAGAAGATTTTCTTATGAGTTAATTCTTGCAAATGACATAAAAGAGAATATTGAAAATGAATCTAAACTGTTAGATGTTAATTAGTAATGTGAAACTCATTTTTTTAAAATTAAAGGATCTTATGGTGGCAGTTGAGAAAAGAGGTAGCAAGACTTATCCTTAATATTTGTATATGGGATTTCATTTTACTTTGAATGATAATGCTCTAACTAATTTAGGTATATTAGGGAACCATTTCACTTGGAACATGGTAGAGGATCAGACTATTTGATTTTTGAACATCTTGATATAGCTACAACTAGTAGTTATTGGTTGGACTCGTGTTGGACTTGTTCTTAAGTTATCAATTACACAATATCAACTTATGTTGCTCTTGTCATATCCCTTTTTTAATTTTTCCTATGCCTAAGGTTGTTGGATTAGGTAATAGTTCTTTTTGTTTTGTAAATGTGTGGCCAGTGAAGGACAAGTATGTTGAGGTTATATGATGCAGTTAAAGCAATAGCTTAAGGGAATATCTTATTGAGAAAGTGTGTCATTATGAAAGGGATTTATCCATTTGTGGATCTAATTTTAGTCATATATTCAAAGGTCGAATTGAATGGCTAAGGCATCAACTATATATGCTAGAATAGGGGTATAATGCTTCATATTTAGAGGAATTAACTTAGGTTAAAAGGTAACTTTATGAGGTAATGTACTAGCATGAATTATACTAAAAGCAATACTTAAAAGTAAGCCGATTAAGGGATAACGACGAAAACAAGAAAATTTTTATAAGTTGGCTTCAAAACACCAAAGGAAAAATGAGTTGATTAACCTTCAAGATAAGGATGGTAATTGGTATGGTTATTTTAATATGCTAGAGCACATCATAAGTGGCTATTTTGAATCATTGTTCGCCTCTTCATATGAGCAGGTGAGTGATATTCTAGATTGTATACATATATAGATGACACAAGAGTAAAATAAAAGAATTATAAGAGAAGTGTCACTTAAGGAAGTGAGATAAGATGCTTGTTATATAGGGTAAGATAAATGCCCCGATTTAGATGGGATGAAGCTTGCATTCTTTTAACAATTTTGACCATTTATAGGTGTTGATGTTTATTTGACTTGTATTAATTTCTTACAATCTTGTTCCTTCCCAGTATCATTATTTAAAACCATCATCATTCTAGTTCCAAAGTGTAGTTGTTTTTAACATTATAGGTGATCTTCACCTTATCTTTTTTTGCTTAGTGCTTTACAAGATTATAGCTAAAGTTTTAGGGAATAAATTGTATCAAGTATTGCCTTTAATTATTTTTGAAGTTCAAAGAGCTTTCCTATATAGGAGGATGATAACAGATAATATAATGGTAGAAGTGGAAATCCTTCATTACTTGAAAAGAAAATGACAACATAAGGATGGTTACTTGGTTTTAAAGTTTGATATGTTGAAATTTTATGATTGTATTAAGTGGAAGTATCTTCAGTCAATTATGCTTAAATTGGGTTTTTATCATAGATGGGCTAATGACAACATATGTGAAGGAAATTTGAAGAAGGGAACTAATCAAACTTTGTACCCCATAGGTTTCCTAATAGAAATAGATAGAAACACTTCATATAGAGCTTCACTAACTTAAAATATTATTCCAAGAATGATTCATTACTTATAGTCATTTTGTATATTGAACAAACAACTTATGTTATATGAAATATATTGTAATGAACTATATGCAACTTGTTCATTTATGAAGACATATGCTTGATATTTTATAACATATGTGACATAAATTATACAAAAGGAAGTCATGTTAGGTATAATGGTTATTACTCATATGTAATATGAATGGTGATTGAACATATATGTAATATCCTACTTTAATTATTATACTATGCAATGTGTTGTACATGCATTTTATAGAATATGCTCTATTTATGATATTACAAAGTATTTTAAGTGTTTAAACGTATTATTGAGGTTATAATGGAGATCACGGATAGACAAGAGATAGTTCTAGACTCGATCGAAAATTTCTCAAAAAATTTCTGAAAACTTTAAAAAGCTACGAAATGAGTCCGAATGAGCTTTAAAAGCCCTTAAATATGCTTTGAGGAATTAGGTGACACTTTTGAATAAAATTTAGATGATTTTGATGAATAGTATTTTCGGATAAATACTGAATTCAAGTGAATAGTATTTTCATTTGAATAGTGATTTTGAGGACCCCACCCCGAAAATTTTAAAAAATTTACCCAAAATAGGTATTAGAGTTTAATGACACTAACATGGATTGAAAATAAGTCCGATTGGATTAACTTTGGGAGTTCCAAAAGTTTAGGACTTAAAATGCCCTTTTTGGAAAATAATAGGTATTAAAATGCCATTTTTGGAAAATAATAGGTATTGAGGATTTTAAACCTGTTCAATTTTTTTAAAGCAACCAATCATTAAGTATTGACCTTAGTTTGAGTATTTCACGGTCAATTTAATGATAAGATGGTTGTGGAATATTTTCGAAATTTAGTTCGGTTAGTTGGTGATTTAAATGCATTAAAGGGCAATTTGGTCATTTTGCATAAATTAGTGCTAGTGGATTAGTAAGTCACACTTAATGACCAATAAGAGAATGAAATGTGTAAGATGATGAGTCATTAGAAGTAAACAATTAAATGGTGACAAGTGGTAGGTATTAAAGTGTAAACATGAAAATTTTCGGTAAAGTTGTAATATAAGATGTTAATAAGGGCAATGGTGGGAAAAAGCATAAATAAGCAACATTTTAATCTCGTTAAAGAAGATGTGGCTGGCCATTGTTGGAGAAAGGAAGGAAGAGAGAGAGAAAAGGAGAAAAAAAGAAAAAGAAGAAGAGGGAGCTTCGACCATGAGATGGAGAAGTGATCCAAAGAATTTTTCATGCTCTTCTACCTCCAATCAAGCATCCAACATGATCCTATAGCCATCCAAGTGAAGATGAATAAGAAAATTGGTTATTAAGCTTACTGGTTTTGTTGAAAAGTTGGATTTGTTGTGTTATATGCTAGATTTGGTTTTAATGGTGTAAATTGCACCCTTTTGATGTGATATCAAGGTTAGATTGCATTGGAATCAATTGTTAGAAGAAAAATCAAGAAAACTATGTGTAGAACCTTGGTCAAAATTAGTCAAAGGTGAGATCTATTGCCTAAGGTGATTTATTTTTCCATTTGATGATTTAAGATTAATGAATGACATTAGGAAGTTAGTTTAATGATTAAAGAATGAAAGAAAAATCATGAAAATGACTAAATAAATTTTCAACCATGACCGGGATTTTTAATTTATTATGATCTAAAATTCTACTTTGAAATTTTATGATGTTCACAGCATGATTTTGATGCTAATGAAGTAAACAAATGAAAAAGAATTGGTTTGGAATTGGTTTTGGTTGAAATTCACTAAAGGGTGCATGGTTATGTAAAAATTTGTTAATGAAATTTTATGGCTTAAATGTGTATATTAAAATTTTATAGAAGTGAATTTGGATTGGTTTTATGTGCTAGAAGTCTAATGGAATTGAATTGGAAAAAGCGTAATCTAAAATATGTTAAGTTTAGGCTTAAAGGAATTTTTGGAATAAAAGTAAGGTTATGATACAATGACCATGTGAATGTGATTAAGGTATATTTGTGGTATTGGAATTATTAAATAAAATGTTATGTTATTATTATGGGAAGATCGCTTAAGGTTAAAAGGTATAAGGCTTACAAGGAGGGTTAGATGGGTCTTTTTAGCTTCATTAAAAGGAAAGAAAGACACAAAAGCCATGTTTTTCGTATGTTGCAAAGAAAGGAACGAAATTTTGAAGAAAAAGAGAGAGTGAGCTTCAGTGGAGGGAGAAGAGAAAGAAGAAAGAAAGCAAAGGTTAGGTCTTGATTTTTCTAAGCTTTCAAGAGAGATTTTGAAGTTTGTTTGGGAAGGAAAAAGGAAGAGGAGGTTTAGAGCTTTCATTTGAGCCAAGAAGCAAAGTGATTAGTGAAGATCCAAGGTAAG
>JANITW010000236.1:31182630-31201494 GCA_027564335.1 Erythroxylum williamsii | reverse complement strand
AATGAAATAATTAAAGTAAGCAAGCAATTAAATAAATTCATAAATAAATAAATAAAAATTTTCGGGGCCCAACATTAGGGGAGGAAGCTTGCATGGTTTGTCTATGAGATTATCAAAATGATCATGAAACTAAATCCTTAAAGAATGATAGGCTCGACTATTTGTAATTTATTTTAGCAAAACATGCTCTTGAACTCAGTAATATATTGCCCAATAGTATGCTCACACTCAATTCTTGTTAAAATCTAATGTTATTTTTTTTATTCAACTCAAAATCACTACATGGTGATTTTAAGACATCTTTTTTATTGCTAGCTCCATCTTTCTTATTGTTCATGTGATACTAATCTTTAACCATTATTCTTTTGATTGTTTGTGAATAATGACATGCTTCTTATATTAACATAATTTATACATGTATTTCTTGACCACTAAATACACAAGCATATGATATTTCAGCATTGCTTCTTATATTAACATAATTTATATTGCCATTAAACATGTGTTTTGTTTGTTTTAATAATGATATGCTCAATTGCTATGATATGCTTAATTGCTCATTTTGATTGTTTATAACCTCAAATATTTATATGTCGATTATTTCTAACCTCAAGTATTTATAAGTTTTTTATTTCAGATGGATGCGCATATTCCTTTAGTTGAGAGTTCTAATCTAGTACCAGAGATAGAAGTGGAAACTTCTATTTAGGAACCAATTTAGGATAGAGATTTAACTAGAACTCAACATAAAGGTGAAGTTTGGGATCACTTTAACAAAATTGTATCGACGGATGGGATTCAAAAAATAGAAGGCAGGTATTGTCGTAAGTTGTATTCGAGTGCTTTGAAAGGTGGAGCGTCTCATTTAAAGAGACATATTGATTTATGTACTAGAAGGAAGATGGTTTTTATAATTTGTGACCCTTAACCTGATGAAAGGGAAGAA
Organism: Erythroxylum williamsii; assembly: GCA_027564335.1. Taxonomy (NCBI): domain Eukaryota; kingdom Viridiplantae; phylum Streptophyta; class Magnoliopsida; order Malpighiales; family Erythroxylaceae; genus Erythroxylum; species Erythroxylum williamsii. Next base: position 31,200,548 of record JANITW010000236.1, on the reverse strand, counting down.
TGAGGTGAGTCTAACAACTTTTGATAACAACATTTCACAATTTTTTATGGCTAAAATGATTATTATAGATGAACTTGCATTGTCTGTGGTTGAAAGTAAAAGTTTTAGGATGTTCTGTTATTCATTGCAACTGACTTTCAAGTTTCCTTGTCGGAATACAGTGAAGAGGGAGATATTGAAAAACTACGAGGATAAGAAGAGGGATACAATAAGAACATTGTTGAGTTTTGAACTACAAATTTCCATGACAATGGATGTGTGTACAGTCGATAACCAAAAGAATGGTTATCTGGCAGTGACAACACAATATGTTGATAATGATTGGATGTTACAATATACTTTTGAGGTAATTTATACTCTTTAATATTGTTATCATTTGCTTTTTCATTATTTTATGAATTTATGATTGATTTTGGTAATATTTGCATATGATAGGTTCATTTTTTTGTCAACACCACATACAAGTGAGAAATTGACAACCGTGTTGAGAGATTGTTTAATGGATTTTAACATCAACAACAAAATATCCACCATCACAGTCGACAATTGTAGCACCAATAATGCTATGATGGAAAAGTTGAATAGTAAGATGCGGATTGAGACCTTATTGGTTGGAAGTAGGATATTTCATATACGTTGTTTTGCCCATATTCTTAACTTGATTGTGAAAGACGGGTTAGAGATGATAAGGGAAGCAATAGATTGTATTCAGAATAGTGTTCTGTATTGGAGGGCAACACCAAAAAGAGTTGAGGATTATAAAGAAGCTGCACAAATTTTATGTAATTTCAAAGAAGTTGGCTTTGGATTGTCTGACTAGATGGAACTTAACCTTGAAGATGATGGAGTCGCAATCCTATATGCTGAGGTGTTTATGAGAATGAGAGATAGGGATTCTCAATATACATGCGTGCCAACAAAAAATCAGTGGGATTTGGCTAAAGAACTTTGCATGAAGTTGGAATTATTCTATGATGCTACTGAATTGTTCTTGGGAACAAAATATCCAACTTCGCTATATTGCTTTAACACACTGTCAGACATAAATCATGCTTTATCATAATGGATGTTTAAATCTAATGAGATTATTCGAACTATGGCGAAGCGGATGATGGATAAGTTGAAATCTTATTGGTATAAGATTGGAGATATTGTTGCAGTGTTAAATGTGTTAGACTTGAGATATAAGATGGACGGGGTTGAATATATTTATGGTGCATTATATGGTGATCGAGCACAAGAGTATGTAGATATCATTAAATAATTATGGTATCAATTATTTAATGATTATCAACTTAGATAGGAGAAAATTCATACTGTGGATCTTAGTAGTGTAGGCAGTTCGGTTTCAGGTTCGATTTCATCTTTTAACCAAAGATTGACACATTCTCTTAAAAGTTTTTTTAAAGAAAAAAGAGCACGAATTTCTTATAATATGGTGGAGTTAGGTAAATATTTAACCGAACATTGTGTGCCCAAAACTGAAGGTGAGTAGTTTGATACATTATCATGGTGGAAGCAATCTGGAAATGCTTTTCTAATCATACAAATGATCCACGAGACTTATTGGTTATTCCAACATTCACCGTTGCTTCAGAGTCTGCCTTTAGTACTAATGGCTGGGTTATTTCTCCTCACCATGCTCGACTTTGTCTTGATATTGTGGAAGCCCTTATGTATGCCCAACGTTGGTTAAATAATGATGATATTGTGTTAATTCTTTTCTTCTTAATATATCAATTTTATCTATTTTTTATGTTAGCTTAACTAATATTGTGTTTTTAATTTTTGTTAATATAGTCACAGGTATTAATGCAGAGGAGCTGAATATTAACACCAACCAATTGCACGTTATTTTGATCAAATATATGAAGATGAAGGTATATTTATTGTTTATTAAATATTACCATGTTCTAAATATTCTTTTAATTTTAATATTACATTACTAAATATGATGTTTGTACATACAGATGATTTGATCCAAACTGTTAACGATCCTAGCAACAAGTACAACGATTAGTTGCTCTCTCACCTCAATCACCAGTATCTAGTGTCCAAGCTTCGTCTATCCATCATGATGTCATCATATTATCTTAATTTTTGTAAATTATATCATTTATTGTAAAATGATTTAGATAATCATTTGTGAATGGTAATGATTGGTATAGTTAAATAGTTAATGAATTTGGTTTTACCATTTCTCCTTTCTAATAATTAATAAATGATTTAAGTAAAATTGAAATTTGTAATTAATTGAATTGCAATTCTTAACTATAATTAACTTAGTGAATTTTCCTACAAATTCTTAATCAATTGAATTAAAATTCCTAATTAATTATTTATTTATATATTCATATGTTTAACCAAATTCAAATTAAGTAATTCAACTTTACCACTTTTAAATTTGTAGGTTTGTAACATTTACATTATAATTAATTATTATAATAAAAATTACAAAATTGAAATTAAATTCACTTGTTTGTAAGGAATAATTCTAACAATATTATCATAGCTACATATTATAATGATTATGGTAATCTCTTTAAATATAATAGCTATATCAATATATTTTTTTATAACTCAATTACTTTTATATTCTTTTGAAATCGATAGATTAGATTAAAAAATAACTTAAGAATTCAAACATATATGTATATGTTTATAAATTATTAAATAAACAAAATAATTTATAAAAATGTATCAAATTATCAAAAGTATTTATGAAATGTATTCTAGTTTTAATAGAATAATAGTTATTTTCAATATTAGAGCTATATAAATATATGTTTTTATAACTCAATTAGTCAATTATTTTTATATTCTTTTGAAATTGAAATATTAGGATTAACAATAATTTTAGAATTCAAACATATATGTATATGTTTATAAAAACATATATGTATATGTTTATAACATATTTAATATATATAGTTAATTATAAAAACGTATCAAATTATCAACATTATTTATAAAATGCATTGTAGTTTTATAAAATAATAGTTATATCAATATCTGTTCTTAAGACTCAACAATTACTTTTATATTCTTTTTATATTCTTTTGTCATTGATATATTAGTAGTGCAAAAGTGATTGATTCATTTTAAGACTTATATAAATACATATATGCATAACAAAGTGAATTAGTGATTGAGTCATTTTAAGATTTATATAAATACATATATACGGAATGTATGCACTGTGTAAATATGAAACATAAAATTATAAAAGTTTAAAATCGTTAAGAGTAATTATGATATTAATTTATTTTAATATGGGTAATAATAATATAAATTTTATAATGATTATTTAATAATAGATATAATATAGAAGGACAATGTTATCACAATAATTTAAACTTTGTACTCTTTTATATGCGAATGCAGATATAAAAAAAGTTTTTATATTTTATTTTGTTGTGGAGATACAATAATATTTATAAAAGTAAAAAAATCATTAAATCAACAATAACTAAAAGTTACGTGCATAAATATTATTTAAATTATATATTTTACGACAACAACATCAATTAACTTTTTACATTTATATTATAATTAAATGTTATTATAAAATTATAAAATTGAAATTAAATTCATTTGTAAGGAGGGAATAATTATAACAATATTATTGTAACCACATATTTTTAATAAATATGATAATTTTAGAATAAAAATATATTAAAATGTTGTTAAAAATTTTAAAATTATTAAAAATTTCAAGCTGGCCCTAAGGCTGCCCGTGGTTGGCTGTCTTCTTCTTTGGTTGGGTCGGACCAGGCCACAGGTAGTCCGAGCCTAGTCCAGCCCATTGCCATTCCTAATAATGATGGAATGCATTTGTACCTTGGAACTGTTTGTTATGGTCATGTTTTTATGTTTGATGGTTTTATTGTACTAAATGTTGTGGCTACTACTAATAATATTAGTTATACATTAGTTACATCATCTAGTACTTCCAACAATTATGCAATCTTGTGGCAAAGTAAACTAGTTCATATTGATCAAAATTGAATAAGTCGATTGGCTAAAGAGCGACTATTAGGTATTCTAAGGCAAAAAGATTTACTTATGTGTGAATATTGTCTAGCTAGGAAAATGGTTATAAAACCTTTTAGATGGAACATGAGTTTTATACCCATTGCAATTAGTTCATTTTAACATCTGTGGTCTAATGAATATAAGGGCAAGATGTGAATTTGTGTATTTCTATAAATTAGGAGCATTAAGTTGATTCATCAAGTACATTAATTTTAGTTGAGAAACAATTAGAAAGGAAGATAAAAGCATTTTGAACTAATCAAGGAGTGTATTTGTCTGATAAGTTCAAAATGCTATATAATGAAAAAGGAATGGATAGACAGTTGACTATTCCTAGAACCCCACAATAAACAATGTAACAAAAAGACATAATAGAGCCTTACTAAAAATGATTAGGTCCATAATGACATAAGCAAATTTACCAATCACCTATCAGGGTGATGCATTACTAACAACCACTTATATACTTAATTGAGTGCCTACAAAATTAGTTAGAAGTACTTCGTATGAGTTGTAGATGGGTAGAAAACCTAACATGACAACTCTTAGACCTTTGGAATGTATTGTCTATATTTATGATCTCTCTCATAAATATGAGAAATTAGGCCTAAAAAAAAGAAAAACGTCTTTATCAAATACTCATAGTACTCAAAAGATCTATTTTTGTATGAGACTTTTGATCGACATAATTCTGTTACAAGTTTCCACTACTCCTGAATTGCATGCCTCTTTTGCAAACTCTTCTTTAACACTACTACCCATCAATAAACCACCCCCATCATCCTCTCATCTAATGGTTGCTTGCATTGGGGGCTACACTTAAAAACTAAAAATGTTTCCTGATCATGATACTCACAACACCACTATTGCATCCTCCCCTAATATTAACCCGACTTATTTTACTCATGCAAACAAATTTCCTTGTTGCAGCAAATGATTCTTGATGAGTTCAAAACTCTCCATTATAATGATACTTGGTCCTTTGTCCCTCCTCCTCCAAATACAAATGTTTTCAGCTGCAAAGCTCTCTTAGTTCCAAAGGCTTTCACCAATCTTTCGGTCTTCATTGTATAGATAGTTTCAATGTAATTTTCAAAGTAACCACCATTTGCCTCATTCTTACATTTACCTTAGCTGAAAATTGGTTTATTCATCAAATTGATGTTAATAAGGCTTTTTTGGATAGAAACTTACAAGAACTAGTTTTTATGCAGCAACCAATAGGCTTTATTAATCCTTATCATCCTCATTATGTGTGTTGTCTTGACAAAATACTTTACGATCTCAAACAGGATACTAAAGGTTGGTTTCACAAATTAAGTCATAAACTTGTTAATTTTAGATTTATTTCATCTAAAGTAGACACTTCTCTATTTATGTGGATGATATCTTAGTGACAAGCTCTTCATAGAAATGCATTCAAACAATCCTTTATAAACTTCGTTGTACCTTTACCATCAAAGATCTATGCACCCTTCACTACTTCTTTAATATGTCCTTATAAACATGAGCTTGTAGGGGCTGTTAACAGAAAATCATCTTCCTAATAACCTTATATTTCCATTGTAATTACTTTAGCTAGGATTATTAGCTTATCATTTTTTTTGTATCTTCTAAGACATGATAAGGTACAATCTTATTAATATCATCACTAGTCCAAATATGTATAAATACCGGTGCATACTTTCATGTTAACACATACAAAATCGTAAGAAAATTACTTAGTTACATTGACATTCAGATACTTTTTTGCATTTTTTATTCTTTCAATAAATTGACGATACTAACATCTTATGGCCATGTGGTCAGGGATGACATTGTTCACCGTTTATAATTCACAAAGTGTTGTCCCCTTGTTGACTAACGTCACCTTATCAATAAATGAATCACTATAATTTGTACTATCTCCATTGTTGAAGTTCCATTTAAACTAGAGATGGAAGCCTCCTCCGTAATTGCTAGGCAATATCAAAGTGCTTTCTCTAAATACGAGAATAAAAGTAAGTTGTTTTATATTGCAAACACTCTTTCATGCAACTTATATTCTATATTAAGTTAATGTAATTTTTGGTTAAATAATTGTGAGCCGGTAAATGTTTATCTTTTTTCATTATAATAAATACAATTTTTGTACATACATTATGTGAAAATAAAAGGGACAACTAATTAAAAAGCATTTTGTTCATTTAACAATTATAGATTTAATTTTATTGAAAAACAATTGTCGTAGTTGAAATGAATTATTAATATGTTATTTTATATTAATGTTAAGTGAATGAAGTGATATACTATTTGTATAACTTTATGGTACATTGAAAAAAATATTCACCCTAAGAGGGAGAATGTTTGAAGTCGCTAGCCTTCCTAAAATAAGGATTTGATGCTTCATAAAAGTTTAGTTATGTTGTGACAAAAAATTATAGGAATAAAATTTGTAATTTGTGACACCAAAAAGGTAATGGTGAAAGATAAGGGAACATATTTTTTATTCCGATTAACTTGTTTCCGCTTTATACTATTTCATTCATATATTTATGTAAGACCAAAAAATTATTATCTAAATAAGATGATATAAAATAGGATAGGAATATGTTAACCGAAATAGAAGATGTACCTGCGGATTATAAAGTGAAGGTTTCACTTTACTAAAATTATAAGCTAAAGGGGAGGGAAGGGAAGGCCCAAAATAGTGGGTTTGTTAGGGGTCAAAGTCAAAAGAGAAAAAGGATCCCCGAAATTTCCAAAATGGAAAACCAAGTATAACTCAAAAAGGAAAGCCAACTCAGCACCTAAAACTAAAGAACTTATTTTTAAAAAAAAAAAAAACATGCTCATGCTCATGCCATTCAATAACTCCATACTTTGCCTTATAACTAAAATCTTTCTTCTGTTTCTTCTTTTGTTTTCCTCGAAACACAAATTCATAACCAGTCACATCTTCCGTCTCCAGATCTACCTCTTTTTTTTGTTTTTTTCCTTTTCTTCTATTCTTCTGTGAGGACATTCCAAATCCCTTTTTCTCTATTGATTCTCACAGCCAATTTGTTTTCTGGGCTTTTTTCATCTTTTTTTTTTCCTAATCTCCACATTGGAGAGGTGCGTTTACTTTTTTTGGATTGATCTTTCTTTTATCATGTCCATGTTTAAAATGAAATTTGTGATTTTGTTGATGATCTCCTACCTCGATGTTTTTATTCATGGCTTTCTGGGTTCTCGATTTTATGACAAAATCTATGACCATATAGATTCATTGATGAATGTTTGATTTCTGAAACTTTTAGAACCAGTTAACAGAAGAACCGAGATTGCATATTGAAACAGGTTTTCATTTGAGGAATAATTTGGTTGCAAGGTTATCTGGGAGAGGACATGTGAACAATGGTATCAACAGCTTGGATGAAAATTGTTCCTCCCTGTTGGAGGCCTACTGTTAATGGTGAAAATTCTAGTAGAGGTGGAGATAATGGTGGTAGGGCTGATGGTTTGTTATGGTACAAAGATTCAGGATATCATGTTAATGGGGAATTCTCAATGGCTGTAATTCAAGCCAACAATGTACTTGAAGATTATAGCCAACTTGAATCAGGGCCGATGAGCTCACTTGAATCAGGTCCTCAAGGAACATTTGTAGGAGTCTACGATGGGCATGGGGGTCCTGAAGCTGCCCGGTTTGTTACTGAGCACCTCTTTAATAATATCAAGAGTATGTTTATCTTTCCTTAATTGTTGAGTTTTATTGACTTATCGAACAACATCAATGGATTCATCTATAATCTGATCTCTTACTTGTTTACGTTGCCTAACATATTTATATTTCTTCTCTCAATGACTGTATCAAGTCTAATTTTTTTCATTTTCTCTGTGCTAATTTAGGTTTCAAGGGTCATATGGCTGATGCATGTGTTTACTGACTTGACAGCTATTAATGGTGCAGAATTCACGTCAGAGAATCATGGAATGTCTGCAGATGTTGTGACTAAAGCGTTTTTGGCAACAGAAGAGGAGTTTCTTTCTCTAGTCAAAAGGCAGTGGCTGAACAAGCCACAAATTGCTTCTGTTGGTGCATGTTGCTTGGTTGGCATAGTATGTGGTGGATTTCTATATATTGCAAATGCTGGAGATTCTCGAGTGGTGCTAGGGAGATTGCAGAGGACTGTTAAGGAGGTCAAGGCTGTGCAGTTATCATATGAGCACAACGCATGCATGGAATCTGTGAGAGAGGAGCTGCATTCATTGCATCCCAATGATCCACAGATTGTGGTTTTAAAGCACAAGGTGTGGCGTGTTAAGGGTCTGATTCAGGTGACTTTTCAGATTTCATCATGCATGTCTTTGTGGATATCCTTTTCCAAATTGTTTGTTGACTGTTTTAAGTCCTATTGGGTTGTCCTTACTTAAAAATCAATTGCAACATGCCATGGGGAGTATTATAAGTTCCGATAATCTCTTTTAGGTCATGACCTTAAGATTTTACTGATTTATGGTAGTTTGCAAGTACTTGGTGATTTCTTCTTGATAAAGCATATTGGAATTAGTTGCAAAAGCACGGTTCACGTGTCTAATTGGTGAATTGGAATTAAAAGCCTATGATGATATTGCACTTCGAAACTATTACTGGACTATTTGGTGCGTGTACTGTCAAATCTGTCCATTGCTTGGAAAACCTGAAGATGCTGAGGTGCCCTGCTGACAGAAGTTTGTTGCTTCTGCAGGTCTCAAGATCCATTGGTGACGCCTATCTCAAGAGGGCAGAATTCAACAGGGAGCCCCTGTTGCCTAAGTTTAGACTGCATGAATCGTTTGATAAACCAATTCTTCAAGCCGAGCCCACAATTTCTGTACATAAACTCCACCCCGACGATGAGTTCCTAATATTTGCATCGGATGGGCTATGGGAGCATCTAAGCAATCAGGATGCAGTAGACATTGTCCACAATAGCCCACGTAATGTAGGGTTTTTGTTCTTTTGTATTTGAAAATCCCTTTTGATATATGTGACTTCTTGTTATTGGTGTTTGATGGTCAAATTGAATCGTCGGATTTTTTTAAATAAATTTTTAGCTCTTAAGCAATCGAAATCTGTATAGTATTTACAATAGCAATACTAATAAAGTCAGAATACATTACCTTGTTGGCACATCTGCATTCCGTTTATTTGTTAGCTAGTCTAGTCATCATGATAATTTCAAAGTTGGTTTCTGCAGGGAATAGCAAGGAGACTTCTTAAAGCTGCACTTGAGGAAGCAGCGAAAAAAAGAGAAATGAGGTATTCGGACTTGAAAAAGATTGATCGTGGTGTGAGGAGACATTTTCACGACGACATAACAGTTATAGTTTTGTTTCTTGACTCGAATTTGATGAGCCGAAGCTCTTTCCATGGTCCCCTACTTTCGGTCAGAGGAGGCTGTACTAGTTAGTCAACAAGTTGTGGAAGATATGCATCCATACATTATTAATTCACATGTACTCAGATTACAGAAACAATTTACAAAAGAAAGGATTCCCTGTTCCTCTTTGTTTTCGGTGGTATTTTAGGTTTAATAATATATCATTTCTACCAGTAGAATAATTCTTAAGGTGGACAATATTACAGAAATTAGATCTCGTAACTGTGAATTGCATGCAACCTGTTTTCTAACTTAATAGAATTTGAAAATTTGCAATACTCTAATATATTTGTTAAATGTTAAGTTTTTCAAACCGTTTAATATTTTACAATAGTTTAACTTGAATTCGAAATTAATATTTTTATCGCTCTTTTTGTAAAAAATATCTGCTAAATATACATTTTACATGACAAAATATATATTCATAACTATTGTTTTGAAAACCGGACCGAACCGACCGGTTATCCGGTTCGGTTGACTCCTAAAAATTGGTGTCTAATTGAACCAGTGAGAACCGGTAAAAACTGGTCAATTGATCGGTTGAACTGGACAGTTCGACCATTGGTTCCATAAATTTTTTATTTTTTATTTTTAAATATTTTTAAATATTATTTGATATATTTTTCTATTTTTTAATATTACTAGTATTATATATAGTTAAATATAATTATTGCATAATTATGACGTCACACCGATGATCAATAAGTTCTCCGATTCGATGTCCAGTCCGGGTCTCAAAATCTTGCTCATAACAAGAGGGATATTCCTCAATTTCCTAGAAAAGTATAGGTGGGTGGTCAAGAACTACCTCGTAAGGAACTTCCATTTTTACTGTCAACCTCTCGGTGAACTCAATCATATTTGCTCCTCTTAACATATTCTAAACAAGACGTATTAACCCAACAACAGAAGAAATACAAGAAGAATAGCATGCATGACCTGATATTTCGTGTAGCCAGGAGGATGGTTAAAGCAATCATCTGTGTGGCAGTTTCCACTTCCCCTAGTTATTTACAACAGCAACCCGATAATTAATATGATTCTTTTCATAAAAATATTGTAAATTCCAGCATGCATTTCATACAAATAATGAACGTATAAAACACATGCATAAGCAACATATAAACTGTATATATATGTTAAGCAAAGCAGCGGAAAGTATAACCGAAACCAATATACCTCCAACCATTGCCTCCACCGTAGATCTGAGAGTTTTGTTGCAGGTCTGAATTGTCTATCCTCTTCCTGAAGCAAGCTCGATGGTGTGCTCAATTTTGCTTGGCGAGGACAGGACCGAAGAGGTTGTTTTAACAACCAAAACCACTCAAGTCTTCTCTGGCCATCACAAAGAAGAATAGTCGGGTAGCTAGGCAACATAAGATAATGGTAGGGCATAACCTTTTAAATGGACCATACTTAATGAGAATAAAACTTACAAATATGAGATCACTTTTTGACACCGAAAATCTTAAAAAATTTTAAGAGACAAATGAGGCATTAAAATTTTTTTCAACCAACTAAATTCACTTCCTTGCCGTGATCGGAGGTCAAATAATGACAACTAGCAATATTTAATTTTGAGTTGGCTAACTCGCAACTTTCATAAATTTGAAAATAGTGACCAATGCACATATATTTATTATATAAGTATGTGACGTTTGCTTATTCAAAGCTAGCTTTATATATCTTTCATTTTGCCAATTAAAGTTGGCTACTTTTTTTATGTTTCTTTCAAATAAACCGACTTAACACATTATGTAACATCCCATTTTTATACTCAGTTTGGACTGAATGATGTAGCACGCCACCCTCGCAGGGCACGGACTCGGACATCACCATCGATGTCGGGTTCGGGTCATGCGAGAGTGGGGTGTTACACATTATATATATGTATTGGGTTGTTAAGTTAAGGAGGTGAAAAAAATTAGAGAGAGCCAATTTCAAGAAAATTTTGGGAGCTCTTAAGTGCTATAATTCATTTTATGAGTGGTGAGCAAGTTGGGTGTACTTAGGTTCAAGGGTTAAGTATTATTTTATTCCCATTTTGTATCTCTCTAATTTATTAGTGGATTTTATTTCCCTTCGCTCATGGACATAGGCTAAAGCTGAATCACGTATATTTATGTCTTATCTATTTTATCAAAATTTTGTTGTTGCATCTAATCAATTTTATCCCAAATTGATCCTAACAAATGGTACCAAAGCTAATTAAATTTATTTGGGATTAGTTATGGCTATGACAAAATTTGACATTGAGAAATATGTTCGTAATAACATTTTTGCTTTGTGGTAAATCAAGAAGTGTGCAATCCTGACACAGAATGGGTTACAAAAAGCCCTATTAGGAAAGGACAAGATGCCTATGATGATGACTGAAGAGTAGAAGCAAGAGGCAGATGAGAAAGCCTTGGCATACATTCATTTATGTTTGTCAAATGAGATTCTACGTGAGGTTATTCCTGAAAAGACCATGAAATATTTGTGGTGCAAGCTTGAGTCATTATACATGACAAAAACCCTTAGCACGAAGTTGGTGGCAAGACATCATTTGCACACAATTAATATGACTGACTGTAAACTCTAAACTCACATATTGATGAATTTCTTTCTATTTTGATGGATATGGAAAATATATGTAACATCCCACTATTATATATTATATGTTCGAACATCCAGAGGACATTCAAGAACATACCCTATAAGAATGTCATGTTAGAGTAATCATATTCACTTATTATGACATCATACAATACACAAGTATTCAAAAGACTAAATTTTCTCATTTCATTCACAAACATAAGCTTACATTGTCATTACAAAAACAACTGAGAGTTTACTGTTCTATACAAAATGTTCTACAAGAAATGAGAAACTAAGTAAACACATTCTGTCTAAACTCCTCAGACATCAGCTAACTAGACCTTTGAGCCATTTCTTGTTTCCAAAATTAACAATACTAGACTGCTACTAAATTGCCTTAGAAGTTAGGTCTCCTTAGTATCTAAAAATCAACATTTACAATTTTGATGAGTTTTGCGAACCCAGTGAGTGAAATCTCATCGATATGCTCAATCAAACAGAACATAGACATCACAAGTTTATAACACAGTTCAAACAGAATCTTACATCATTCAAAATCAAATCCCATATATCACCTAATCATAGTATACATCATATTTCAACAAGCCCATTATGAATATAAAAATTTTATATAGTTGTTTCAGAATAATCTATTAAGCCAAGAAGACTTCATTTCTATTAATTTTGATGACAATCAAATAATAATAATCTTAGAAGTATGTGAATTGTTTTGATAAGTTTGTTAAGTGAGCAGAAAAAATGTAAGTGACATAAAGTCAACACCAGAAGATGCGTGGTTAACACCAGAAGAAGCGTGACAACAGAAGAAATGTGATACAAGAAGAAGCGACACCAGAAGAAGTATAGTACCAGATGATGGAAAAGGAAACTATTCTATTAGTCATTTAGTTAGTTGGAATTAGTTACAGGACTCAACTAATAACGGTTTCTAGAAGATTCAAGAAGTAGTTTCTTAAGAAGACAATTGAAAATTAGGTTATAAATACTAGTTTTAGTCGTAAACTAAATAATATTTTTACAAGAAAGAAAATCTGATTGTACAATACTTAGAGAAACATTGTACTCAAAGTGCAAAAAAAAGAGAGCGATTACATCTGTAATGTGAAACTCAAAATTATCTTTCCTAGAAAGAGAAAGAAAGGCTAAAGCCTGGAGAGGCTAAGAAAGCAGATAAAGAATATTTTATGAGAGAGACCTGAAAAGGCTCTACAAGTGTAGAAAGAATACTTGTAAAGTTGAAGAGTATAGTGAAATCTCATAAAAACTCTGAGGACTGGACGTAGCTCAAGATTAAGGGTGAACCAGTATAAAATCACGATGTCTATTCTCTAACCCTTATCTTTTAATTTTCTTGTTGTTAGAAGAGTAGATAGTAATTCTTGCGATTGCATTACTCATTGACTTAAGTAAATTGTGTTTGTGATCATTTGATTTTGTAAAGAAATTCCTAAAGATTAATATCGTTGAAAATTTTACACAATTTAACCCCCCTTCTTGTGTAATTTACATATTTTACGTGATTTCTATATTAACAAGTGATTTACTTCAGTTAGTATTAGAGCTTGGTTTCTAAGAAACACTGCCACAAAGTGAGGATAAAGATCCATGGCTGAATCATATATTTTTATAGCAGAAGGTGTCTCGGTCATAAGACCTCCTGCATTCAATAGTGAAGATTATCATTATTGGAAGGACAAGATGCGGTTCTTTATAGAATCCACACATATTGATCTTTGGGATATCATTGAGAATGGACCATATACACCAATAGACGACGAAGGAAATAGCATCTCTCCTGACAAATGGTTAGCCAATCATAAAGCTCAATTTTAGTTAAACTCAAAAACCAAGTTCTTTTTAAGTTGTGCCCTAAGCAGAAGTGAATATGATAAGGTTCATGGATGTGAATCTACAAAAGAAATGTGGGACACATTAGCCATTGCACATGAAGGCACAAATCAGGTGAAAGAGTCTAAGATGAGTATTCTTGTTCATCAGTATGAGCTGTTCAAGATGAAAGATGATGAAACTATTGATCAAATGTTTGGACGATTCCAAAAAATTGTTAATGGACTTAAAGCTCTTGGAAGAATCTACGATAATCAAGATCATGTTAGAAAGATTCTCATAAGTCTTCCAAAAAGATGGAGACACAAAGTAATGGCAATACAATAGGCCAAGGATGTAAGTGAGTTGAAGCTAGACGAATTGCTTGGTTCACTAAAAATACATGAAATAGATCTTGATGTAGAAAATAAACCTAGAAGAGATAAATCTATTGCATTAAAGGTTGGTCAGAGAAATCAGAAAATACAGAAAAATAGAAGCACATCTTTAAAAGCATTAAAGATTGAAGAAATCAAGAATGATGATGCTAGTGTGGAAAATAAAGCTGAAAGATGATTGTATTACAAGGTCAGGGGGAGCAAAGTTATCTTCTTATTATTGCATATGGATGATTTATTGCTCATATTGAATAACTTGAACATGTTGCAAGAATTTAAGCAACTTTTGGCCAAGCATTTCGTTATGAAAGACCTTGGTGAAGCATCTTTGTCCTAAGTATGTGGATTCACTGGAATAGATCTCAACACTCTTTAGGTCTTTCACGGAGCGCATACATTAAGCGAGTGCTACAGAGGTTTAATATTGCTAACTGTAAACCTATTATAGCATTAATCTCTCAAAGTGATAGATTATCTTTAACACAGTGTCTAAAGAATAAAGTGAAGAGAGAAGCTATGATGAATGTTCCATATTCTAGTACGGTTGATAGCTTGATGTATGCTCAGATATGTACTAGACCAGACATTGCATTTATTATTAGACTACTGGGTCGCTATCTAGCTAACCTAGGTATAAACCACCGAAATGTAGTCAAACAAGTGTTGAGACATTTAAAAGGAATTAAGGATTATATGATGACATATATAAAAGACAACAATCTAAACCTCATAGAGAATCCATATTCAAATTTTAACTATATGTCCAGAAGATAAGAAGTCCATATTAGTATAAAGCTTTAAATTTGCAGATGATTTAATGTCGTGGAAGAATGTCAAATGGACATGGGTGATTTTCTCAACCATGCATAAAAAGTTCGTGCTATAGGGCTACTTCATAGACTGTTTGGCTCAGAAACTTGATTTTTGAGTTATCCGTGGTAAATTCAGTTGCTAGACCCATTTGGTTGTATTGTGATAATGTCGTTGTTGTGTTGTTTAGAAACAACAATTAGATTATAACAGAATCTTAGCATTTGGAGGTCAAATATTTGACCATATAGAAGTTGATATAGAAAAGGTGAAATTGAAGTGGAACATTTGAGAATTGAGAAAATGTTAGTCGATCCTTTAACTAAAGGACTTTGCCCACTTGCGGTTGAAAGACATGTATACAATATTGAAGTCCTTAGAAACTGTTAATTAGGGATTGTAATGTTTGCTCCTTGTAAGATTATACATTTTGATGTATTATGACATTATTGTGGTTCATTAATAAAGACGATCATCAGCTATCCTCCATGCTAGATGTTATGATACATAGTCATAATTCTTGTCGATCTTAAGCATATTATAGGTCATTTGGCATATATACAGCTTGACCTTAAGCCTATGTCATTAGAACACATACAATTTAATATGTTTATCCATGGATTTTGACATGACATAGGGGGATATGAGTATTCAATCCCATAAAGGTTATCCAATATAACTCAGCATTTGGTTAGAGAACATAAAGGTTTTCTCTAATGCAGTTTTGCATTCGATGAGAGAAAACAAGATTTCTCTAATGCAGTTTAGTATAAAGTTTAGATAAATTGAGACCTACAAACAAAAATATGATACATATCATATCATGCAAGTATCATATGAGTTTGTCACACTCCATTTTCTTATTCATATTAGTGAGGTATTTGATATTCATAATTATATTGGACCTGTGTTACACATGACACTTATGTTTGATATCTTTTGGTATCGAAAGCCTTGCGATATGGAATGATGGACATTTGTTATCTTTGGATCAACTGTTTTGTTTTTAAACTTGATTGGTCAATACAATAGCGTGACTTAACTGAATTTTAAGTTGGTTTTTAATTTTTGAGTCAATAACACAAATAATTATTGTCCAAGGAGGAGAATGTTAGAAATTTGCCCATTTATTAGACGTCAATTAATTGTAATTTTTATTTTTTAATAACTTATAAGTTACATAATTTGATCCAGATAAAGATAATAAAGTGCCCAATAAATGATCTAGATTAATGGGCTAGAGTCTACGAGGAAAATGAACCCCGATCAGTGTGGACTGGACCTATATTGAACCTGTGATAAAGAGGCCCGATATGAATGCTATATAAAGAAGGTTAAAATCTCATGTAGCAGTTGTAGTAAATCGTGAACATAAGGATACTCTGACCCATTTAGAGATTCACATATACAGAATACTATAGAGAGACTTTAACACATTTCGGTGAGCAGATCCCATGAAGGTGCTGGAAAAATTGTCCTCGATTCAGACTCGGAAAGCTCATTTGAAGTTATGGAACCAAAATCAGGTATTTTCTACATTTCTTCGTTTATTTCCCTTTCACGTTCTATCTGGGACACGCAAAGGCTTAAGATATGTGTTACATGTTAAATTGTCAACAATTGGCTCATCCACCATTGCAAATCTCATATTGAGAAATTATAGATTTGTGGGAGGTTGTTTTACTTATAAAACAACCTCCTTCTTTTAGTTTTTCAACATCCCAAAAATTGCCTATCTTTCCTTAAGGCAAAAATTTCTCCCTCCTTTCGTAACATTTCACTTGTATATTTCCTAAAAATAGTGAAATATCAATTTAGTAGTGTTTGAGGAATTAGGCATTGTTGGGACCCAATTTTGGAACCGAATCCCAACCGGAAAACGAAAGCGAAAGAAACAGAGAACAAAGCAAAACGCAAAACGAAAGCGGAAGCAAATCGAAATCGAATACGCATACGAACGAATATGAATCGAATCAAAGCAAAGAAACGAAACATAAGGCGAAATCAAATTGGATACGAATCGAATCACAAAGTGGAAGCGAATGACTCGAAAGCGGAAACATAAACATATCATATGCGAATCAAATTCTTAAGGGAAATCGAAAGCAAATCGAATCAAAACATAAAGCGGAACGAAGCATTCGTACTGAAACACATTGTTGGGCCTGGGTCCCGGATTCCCCGATTCTCGAGGCGGCCCCTCGGGCTGCGCCAGCGACGGGCGCCCAAATACCTTCGGACCCGATCCCAACATCCATACATAGTTCGATACAAACACATACATACATTTTCGCACATAATACGACATCGACGCAGTCATTCCATCGATGAAGAAAACACCCCATAAACTGAGGGGCTTCATGCCATTACAAATTAAAGAAAATTCAGCAAGTATTCTCAAATGTAGCATAATACAAATAGGATTTAAATCCGAAATACATGAGTATGCTCCATAATAATATGCTTGGCGGGCTAACCAAAATACTAACTTAATACAAGGCTCCTAACTAGCTTGAAGTTTCTGATGCCTTGCAAGGTCAACAATCGTCTCGATCTGCACCTGAGGAGGGGAGAGTAATGGGGTGAGCTGCGAAGCTCAATGGCATATACATTTATAGCCATTGGCAACGAGCCACACAATCAAGTATATCTATTTATACAAGCATATAACAAATCATCAATCTATCACTTTACATTCGTCGCATCACAATATAACAATTTAACATGTGTCATGCTCAACAAATCAATCGTGTATGCACAAACAATTGGCTCGAGAGTTCCGTAAAACAATCCGGATAAACCGAAGTTTATTCCGTAAACTATCCGAGTCCGATTTCTCAAGGATCTCGTTGCCTCAAGC
>JANITW010000236.1:31139750-31166783 GCA_027564335.1 Erythroxylum williamsii | reverse complement strand
CATGTCTCTATTTTAATTAGCAACAAGAATCAACTCAATCGGAGCTCTACCGATCGAGATATCTCCAAAATACTGAACACTGTTTAGACCATTACAAAACCTAGACTGAACACTACACCTAACTTCAATCCAGACATTGAAAGTCTTAAAGGCTAAATTGTTGATCAGATCCTTTAGATAAATTGTAGATCCATGTCTCTAGTTTAATTTGCAAAAAGAATCCGATCGATAAGAGCTCT
Source organism: Erythroxylum williamsii (assembly GCA_027564335.1). Lineage (NCBI taxonomy): Eukaryota > Viridiplantae > Streptophyta > Magnoliopsida > Malpighiales > Erythroxylaceae > Erythroxylum > Erythroxylum williamsii. The sequence goes on along the minus strand of JANITW010000236.1, from coordinate 31,166,544 downwards.
ACAGCTCAAGATATCTCCAAAATACCGAATAATGTTTAGACTTTTTTTACCAGTCAATTCACTTTAATTTTATCAGTCTTCCTTCATTTAATGTCAAAACCGATCGATTTGAGTATGGAAAGATAGAAAAATGTCTTAGGAATCCAACGCTTTAAAAATCGGATCAATCGAAGGTCGGACGAAGAAGTTATGCTCAAAAGAGTGAAGGGAGGTCGGTTGGCAGAAAAATCAACAGAAATGCCGCCCGGCCAATTGGCCAAGCGGTGCGTGCGCACCATGCTCGCCCGAATGAGCGAGCGACCTAGCGCTATGACAAGCGAACGTGCGCTTGCCCGAGCGGGCGCTCGTTCGCGCGGGCAAGCGGTCAGCTATGTAATCCGACCTCTGAATTTTAAATCTTCATATCTTTTGACTCTAAGCTTCAAATTTTACAAACTTAGTATCGTTGGAAAGATAAAAGACAGATCTACAATTTTCAAGAAGGACTCAAAAGCAAGCTTGGTCTCTAAAGGGGTCAAAAATGCACTCAAAGATGACCGATCGATAATGTCCTCAAAACTTTAAACAACACCTCAACTTGTAAACATCATAACTTTTGACCCAGAACTCCAACTTTGACAAACTTGGTGTCTACAAAAAGGTAAAAGAACCTTCTACAACTTTTATGAAGGCTTAAAAATCAGATCGACCTCTAAATGAGTCAAAAACTCCACACAAAGTGACTGGTCGATCAGCTTCACACTAAACAGCATCAGAACTTCTAAAAATTATTACTTTCTACTCCCTTGTCCAAAATTTTCGTGCTTTATATCAATGGAAAGATAAAACAAGGTCTACAATATTTATGAAGAACTCACAAACCAATTCAGCCTCTAGCTAAATCAATTTTTCAATCAAAGTTTCTGCCCTGTTAGCAATCACCTAAGTAATATCCAAACTTCAAATTATCATAACTTCTTGCTCCGATATCGAAAAATTACATACTTTATGGCGTTAGAAAACTGGAAACATGAGCTATAACTTTTATTAAGACCCTATGAACAAATTTTACATCAATATGGGTCAAAATCTAAATCGAAGCTACTGCTCGAAAATTTCCATACTAAACAACATTCAAACTTCACAATTTCACTTCTTTCAGCCTCCACATCTAAAAATTTCATATTATACATCATTTTAAAGCTATTCTAATTCTCTCACACTTTCACTATTCATTTCTTGATTTCAACTTTCATTACAATCATCTCATCGACTTAAACTTTTATAACCAAAACTAATCTTTAAAGTCATCAAAACCAATCACTTCATTTCTCATCAATTTCCATTAAGCACAATAACATCTATAACACAATACTTATACAAACACACTCATTTAATTTCATTTAATATTTCTAAATTCCACTCAAAGATCGGGGTCCAACAGGCATAATTCGCTTAACCTCTTTAAATTCCAGTGTTCTTTATTTGTCTATTTAATAACTATTGTTGGATATAGTTGTAGTTAATTATTGTGCTATTAAATTACATATCTAGGAAAATTCTGTCTAGGAGGGTGGGTTTTAAGTGGGACAATTTGTGATCCCCTCCAGTCTTTCTTGGGAATTTTCTTGGTGTAATTTTCAGTACAATCATTCACACTCTATTCACCTAGGCAATAATGCTCAAGGTGAATTTGTTATTATTAGTAGAAATTAACCTGAGTTTCACAACAATTGATATCAGAGCCAAGGTTTTTTCTTAGTATGCTTTGTGGTTATCGTATGGTATGATTTTCCACATTAGAAGAGATTTTTCCTTGGGCTATTAGCATTCCGCATTGACAACTATTGAATAGAAATTGTATCCAAGATGGTAGAAATCAAAGATATGACCGCACCAATAGCTTTTACCTCATCTATTCTAACAGGGATTGTTGTGACAAACGCAAGATTTACGATGGAGATTTTTGATGGAATGAGTCATTTCAGTATGTGACAAAGTGAGGTTCAAGACGTTCTTTTTCAGCAAGGTCCTGGCATTGCCATTAAAGAAAAGAAACTAGATGATGTTGAGGAGAAAGATTGGAAGACTATAAATCATTTGGCATGTAGTATAATTCAATCATGTCTTTCCAAATAGCAAAAATATGCTTTCTAGAAAAAAACTTCTACATCTAAATTGTGGAATGCATTGGAGAAAAATTCCTAAAGAAAAGCAAATAGAATAAGCTCCATATGAAGAAAAGACTATTTTGTTTCTCTTATATTCTAGGTACCACTATAACTGATCACATCACTAGTTTTAATGAGTTAGTTACTGATTTAATGAATTTGGATGTGACATTTGAAGATGAAGATTTGGCTTTAGTGTTGCTGGGATCCCTTCTTGAGGATTTTGAATTTCTTGAAACCACTCTACTTCATGGGAAGGTTATTGTGTCTCTTAATGAAGTTACAGGTATTTTGTACAGTCATGAATTGAGAATGAAGACAAAGGAAGAATGTACAAGTGGACTAACAGAAGCTTTGGTAGTTCGAGGTTGTTCATAAAGCCAGACTAAAGGAAAGAAAGGAAGATCAAAGTCAAGGCTCAAATTAAATAAAGATGAATGTGTCTTTTTTTTTTAAAAAGGCACATTGGAAAAAGGATTGTCTAAAGCTGAAGAATAAAAACAAACCTGATAGGGAAAAGGCTATTGCAAATTTGAATGTTGCTGAATATGAAGATGCAAACTCAGATCTTTCATTGGTTGTTACTTCCTCTCTAGTGCACTTATGGTAATAAAAGGAATTCAAAGAAACAATAACTTGTATTATTACTAAGGTAATGCAGTTATTGGAACAATAACAGTAGGTTCTAATGATGATCAAGAGCTATAAGCAGCCAGGTTGTGGCAAGCACGCTTGAGACATGTAGGTAAAAAATCCTTAAAGATATTAATAAATTAAGGATTTGTGAAAGGAGTTCGAGCCTGAAAATTAGACTTCTGTGAACATTGTGTCAAAGGGAAATAGATAAGAGTGAAATTCAGCACTACGATCTATGATACAAAGGGGATTTTGGATTATGTTCGCTTTGATCTATAAAGACCTTCCAAAACAACTATGAAGAATAAGGATGAAATTTTGGGAGCTTTCTTCAAATGGAAGAAGATGGTGGAAACTCATACACGCAAAAGTATCAAGCATCTCCGTACAGATAATGGTGGGGAGTATAAAAGTGATCCATTTTTAAAGGTCTGTGAAACATCACAACAAAATGGAGTGACAGAACTTATCAACCGGACATTACTAGAGAAAGTTTAGTGTATGTTGTTCATTGTCGGGTTGGGCTGAGAATTTTCAGTTGAGGCTGTTACAAATGAATGTCATCTCATCATTCTCCTTCTATTAACTACTATTGGTGGTAAAACACTTTTGAAAAATGGTTTGGAAAACCTACTACAAATTATGATTCCTTACATGTTTTTAGTTCCATTGTATACTATCATATTAAGGAGTCAAAGTTGGATACGTGTGCAAAGAAAGCAATTTTTATAGGGGTCACCTATGGTGTGAAAGGATACCGTCTTTAGTGCCTAGAGTCAAAAAGGTAATCTTCAATAAGGATGTTACCTTTGATGAATCTACCATGTTAAGAAAGGTGACAACTGAAAATATTGAGTAGACAGATGATGTTCTAAAACAGGTGGAGTTTGAAGGAAGAATTGTTACCTAACAAATGATGAAGCAGATGCAGGAACACTTGTGGTAGAAGAGGAGCCATATGAAGAAGAGGTTCCAACCTAAGAACCTCCACAACAACAATTACTAATTACATTAAGAAGGCCAAAAAGGAACATTTAAGTACCTACTCGTTATGTTAATATGATGGCTTATACATCTCCAATTGAAATTGATGACATTCCTACCACTTATAAAGAAGTAGTCCGAAGTTCAAAAGAAGATAAGTTTAGGATAGCCATGAATGAATAAATACATTCCTGTCATAAGAATCAGATGTGGAAGCTAGCTAGTCTCCCAAAGGGAAAGAAGGCAATTGGATGCAAATAAGTACATGTAAAGAAAGATGGATTTTTTGACAAGAATAATGTTCGCTACAAAGCAAGGCTAGTAGCCAAAGGCCATGCTTGGATGGAGGGAATTGATTATAATGAATTTTTTTCTCCAGTTGTAAAACATTCCTCTATTCAAATTTTATTGGATTTCATAGCACAGTTTAATATGGAACTAGTTCAATTGGATGTAAAAACTACGTTTTTACATGGAGACTTAGTGAAGGAAATCTATATGACTCGGCTCAAAGGTTTTTAAGTTGCCAGAAAAGAGAATATGGAGTTCAAACTTGAAAAAACATTGTACAGATTGAAGCAATCTCTGAGACAGTAGTACAAGCAATTTGACAAGTTTATGCAAAGGAAAAAATACACAAGAAGCAAATATGATCACTGTGTGTATTTTTGCAAGCTACAAGATGGATCCTACATCTATCTTCTCCTATATGTTGACGATATGCTGATAGTTTCAAAGAATCTAAGAGAAATTGAGAGAATGAAAATTCATTTGAATCAAGTGTTTGAAATGGAGGATCTAAGTGAAGCTAAGAAGATTCTCGACATGGAGATAAGAAAAAATAAGGAATTAGGGACACTTTGTTTGACTCAAAAACAGTATCTGAGAAAGGTATTAAAACATTTTGGCTTGAATGAAAATTTAAAGCCTGTCAATGCTCCACTCGCTCCTCATTTCAAGCTTAGTGCATCTTTGTCTCCAAAGAATGATGCAGAATAAGAATACATGCCAAAAGGACCATACAAATATTGATAATGTTATGATGTGTACAAGGCTCCACATTGCACAGACAATTGGGGTTGTAAGCAAGTATATGCATGATCCTGGAAAGGAATATTGGCAAGCTGTGAAATGGGTTCTACGATACATTTTAAACATTGTAGATGTTGGTTAGGTATTTCAGCGGGATAAGCAAGACAGTCAATGTGTAGTCGGATATTGTGATTCTAACTATGTCGGTGATTTAGACAGGCATCGATCAACTACTGGTTATGTGTTTATTCTCACAAAAGCCAATTAGTTGGAGGTCTACTTTACAGTCAACAGTTGCTTTGTCGACTGCAGAGACATAGTATATGGCAACTACAGAGGTTGTGAATGAGGCAATTTGGCTTCAAGTATTGCTTGGTGAATTAGGGTTTTGATAGAAGCACATCAAAGTGCACTGTGATAGTCATAGTGTTATCCTTTTAGCAAAGAACCAGGTTTACCATTCAAGGATGAATCATATCGATGTTCGTTATCACTTTGTACGATAGGTTCTAGAAGAAGGTGGAATAACAATCCAGAAGATTCAAATCATTAAAAATCCTGTTGATATGTTGACAAAGATGGTGACGATGATCAAGTTCCAACATTGTTTGGACTTGATCAATATTGAAGATGGGCACTTTGAAGCGCATTTGAAGGCACTACTAATGATGAGTTTTGTGAGAGATTTGAAGGTGTGGAATTCGCCAAGGTGGAGATTTATTAAATTGTCAATAATTGTGGCTCATCCCACAATTGCAAATCCCACATGGAGAAATTATATATTTGTGGGAGGTTGTTTTATTTATAAAACAACCCTCCTCCTTTTAGTTTTTCGACATCCCAAAAATTGCCTATCTTTCCTTAAGGTAAAAATTTTCAGCCTCCTTTTGTAATATTTCACTTGTATTATTTCCTGAAAATAGTAAAATATCAATTTAATAGTGTTCGAGGAAATACAAATAATTCACTGAACCTCATTAAATTCTTGTGTTCTTTATTTGTCTATTTAATAACTATTGTCGAGTATAATTATAATGAACTATTATACTATTAAATTACATGTTTAGAAAAATTATGTCTAGAAGGTTGTGTTTTAAGTGAGATCGTTTGTGACCCCTTTAGTTTTTCCTGAGAATTTATCTTGTGTAATTTTTAGTACAACATTCACACTCTATTTACCTAAACAATACTGCTCAAGATGAATTTGTTACTCTTGGTAGAAATTAACCTAAGTTTCACACGAGAAGTATGGATACTCTATGGCATCTCTTGCTGAAATGGAGAAACGAGCAATTTTGGCAGAGTCAATGTTGGAGGCAGCCCTGCAATACGGATGTATGCAACTCTAGTTTTGCTATTGATAGGTTATTTGTATTATAGTTTTTGAATTGCATTTCATTGTCTTTGGATGTTAACTAAAATCAATGTTCACTCTATTTGGTATCCTCATAAGCACTTTATTTTCATTTCTCTCAACCATTTTTTCCATTCAAAATGTGCTTTTGTATTTTCTATTCTCATTCAAAATTGTGTTGCTATGCGCATTAGATAAAATTGTTTCCAGAAAAGGGATGCGAAAGAAAGCAAGTACAATAACATTCGTTTCCTGTCCTTTTGACTCCAACTCTGTCTGCACTTCCGTGCTTATTTACCCATTGGGGTGACGTAGTTGCTTATAAATGAATTTACTGCTTTTCAGAACTGCACAACCTCGGATATGGAGTGGATAAAACAGGGAAAACCTGCTAAGGTTGGTGAGGCAGAAAATGGCAAGTCTTCCACTGGGGAGCAGAATCCAGCCATTGAGCAGAGCCTGGTAGATAATTCCGGCGTACCATTGGAAGTTCCAGAGTGTAGATTAGTCCCTTTTTCTTCTTTCTTCAGTCCCGTTGATAGATAGAGCTATTTCCATTTATTGTTTATTCATTAAGCTGTGGTAATAATAGTCTTTATTGGTGAAAAGAACGTTAAAAACAGAAAAGAAGCAGGAGACCCTTAAAGGAAACAATTGTATAATCTTTGGTCGAATATGATACTTCTGTATGCCTTATAAAATGTTTGCAACAATACCTCTTATCCAGTTTACAGATGATGAAAATAATAATAATAAGAGAACATTATTCTTGAGCCACGTATCACCGTATATAGCTGTAGAACTAGTGAAATTCTGTAAACGTGTAACTTATCTCGGAGCCTGCAGTGCAGTCATACAATCATTTGACAAAATTTCCACTTGCCGATGTACAGGCATAACAATTCGCTATAATTGATGCTCCTTAAGGGTGGACCAATTGTATTGGAGGAGATTAGATACAGAGCCCAAGCTCAATTATACATAAAAATTTGTGCACATGCACGGGTTGGGGAGAGGGCTATCGCCTATAATAATAATAAAAATAATCATAAAATGGAGAAACCAAAAGGGAAAAGCTTGTGGAAAGAGAACTCGTGGGTGCAACTGCCACTCCACACATAAAACATTCTATGCGCACCTGAAAATTGAACGCTGCTGAACATCCCAATGAGCTCATTATGGATATACACCTGTTCACAGGATGATATCCTGTAGCAACGAAGCTTGCAATGCTATCATTGGCTCCTGAGTATCGAATGAGTCCTATAAACTGTTCCTTCTACAAATTCTCCTACCAACTTCACTGTTCCCTTCTAATTCTAGGAGTTGAGGAGCCTGTGCGGACTGGCTGAGTTTCAGGATCATACTTTTGGAAAGCTAGATAAGTAAGAGCTGTAACTACATCAGCTATGAGGGGTCGCATGTTAGGCTGTTCCTGAACACACATTGCAGCAACAGCAATAGCTTGATACAAGCCCCTCACAGGATATTGCCCCTGGAGTAGTGGATCAGCCATTTGGGCAAATTTCCGTCTATCTTTGAACAAAGGACGAGCCTGTGTCATGCTAACAGCATCAGACAAGATTCAAGGAAAACTACCTACATTGCTAAAGTGGCTACGTTTCAAACACTTAAAACAGCAATTGCAACAGTTGGACTGCACAACGTAAATAGTGGCATAAAATTGCAAATATACAATGCAGTAACACCTCTTCAGCAACCTTTATAAATCAGCAACTATCCCTATGGGCAAAAAGTTGGCAGTTGCCCCATGATCAGCTACAACTATGTCAAATCAGAACTTACCCATGCAACAAGATTATGCTCACCACCGCCTCTGGAATTGTCAATAGCTTTTCTCCCAGTAATAATTTCAAGAAGCACAACACCAAAACTGTATACATCCGATTTTAGTGTAAGTTGACCCGTCATTGCATATTCAGGTGCACAATACCCATAAGTTCCCATAACTCTAGTGGAAACATGGGTATTGTCTCCAACAGGACCCAATTTTGCCAACCCAAAATCAGATAGCTTGGGATGATAATTTTCATCAAGCAAAATGTTTGAGCATTTTAAATCGCGATATATCACAGGTGGGCTAGCTTTATCATGCAAATACTCCAATCCCTTAGCAGCACCAGCAGCTATTTTCATCCTTGTATTCCACCCAAGTTGTTTCCTATCAGGTGGTAGATCTAAAATACAAATGCAATAGAAGAAAATTACTGGTGCATGTTAAAATTCTAGTTAAACTTGCAAAAAAAATCACTCAGTCAGCAATAAAATATAAGTCAAAAGGCATCACTTAAATGTAGAATATCTGTAAGCTTCCCAAACTATACCTAATATGAGAACTAAACATTTTTGTTAGTACTGTAAAAATGATATGGCTCAAAATCTTCCCAATGTGTTATTTTAATAAATCTCACAAATTTAAGCTCCGCAACTGATTAACTAATTTCCATCTTCATTCCTGCATGTTAAACACAACTTATTCCAGCATGTTAAACACACAAGGGGTCTGAAACTTCTGCAGCATAGCAACTAAATCATCAAGTTGTGAACATACCATGTAGATGATCTTCCAGAGATCCTAACGACATGTATTCATAAACCAAAAGTCTTTGATCTCCATCAGCACAGTACCCAATCAAGTTAACAAGATTCGGATGGTGAAGTAGGCTTAACATCAATACTTCAACAAGGAATTCTCTGTTCCCTTGCAGCCCATTGCGATCAAGTTGCTTAATTGCAACAACCTACATCATATCAAACAAATAACGCCTTACAAGAAGTCAATCATGCCCAGAAAATCCTCAAAGAAGCCTATAATATTTATAACCAATCAAGAGATCCTATGATGAAGAAAGCAACTTTACTGTAGTTTGACTAGAAAAAATAAAAGAGACAGAATAGGAAAACATTTATACATGCCATTAGGAGACACAGCACCTTAAATTCTGCTGCATTTGACTACCTAATTCTCCATTTCATATGTAACAACAAGAAGCAGATATATAGCTTCAATATGATCCTAAAACAAGCATGACTTGCTGATGATATGCAGACCAAGTATGATTTGACACCCTGGCCAAAATATTTTCATGAAGCAGGGTATGCTATAGCTAAAATGCCTTACATACAGTTCAAAACACAAGAATGATGAAATAGAAATGGAGATGCAAATCTGGAGAGGCATTCCATGAATTAAGTTGTCCTTCATATATGTTATGGCCCTTAATGGTGCTAATGTGTTGATGGCCATGAGAAAATCACACATGCAGCACAGGATGAGGGTGAGGGTGAGGGTGAGGTTGAGGGTGAGGATAGTATAGTCTACAGTTGCAGAAGTCTTAACAGGAGCAGTCTCACGAAATGGTGGGGATAGCCATACTGGCACAAAAAGTAGCCATTTGGAGCGTTATTTTTGCAATGAAGCAATATATGATTTGCAAAAATGAATACAAGTTCAATATAAAATTTGAATCAGCAAACTAGTCTTTGGCTAAATGGGCTCTCTTGTAATTAGGTAAATTTCTCAAATGTTCATTCTGATCCTTTCAGCCATCAAGTTATTCCAGTTCTTCTGTTTATTTTCTGGAGAGGTCCATAAACAGTTTTGTCTGGATAACTTTCCATCAGATGAAGCTAAATTTCATAAAGGAATATCACAAGGCAATAAAGGATATACAGGCATTGTTTGACCCAGAACTACAAAAATAGATTTGGTACATTGCATTAACCCTTTGAAACTTTTCATTATGAAAAGAGAAATCCTACTAGTTAAAAACCTGATTGGTACTCTCTAGCCTTCCTTTATATACTCGGCCAAAACCTCCTTCACCCAAAAGACAGTCTGCCCTGAAGTTCTTTGTTGCAACAGCCATCTCACGAAATGTAAATGTATGTGCTGCAATATGATCAGTGCCTCCCTCTTTAGTACTATCCTTCTTAACATCCAAGGTCAAGGTTGCCTTCACTTCATCTGCATAAACAATTGGACAGAAAAGGCATTTAAAGCTGCTTATCATAACATAATATAGACAGTTCTGAATTGTAGGGAATCAAAATTTTAAAGTTGCACAAAATTTGAAAGAACTTTGAATTATTGGACAATAAAATAATATGAAAAAAATTTCAAGAAAAATTGATAGAAAACATTAAAAAGGATACATACGTTTCTAGCTTCAACCAATTATTTAAAGATCAAAATGGAAAAGCCTGACCCTGACCCTAGTATAATTAGTTATTTAAAATCTGCAATTATCACTGAAATAAAACACAGATGAAGAATCGAAGGTCTCGAGTAATCACAATTCCCTGTACAAACTCAAAACCCACAAAGGAAAAAGAGAGGTAACTTCACGAGCTACGTCTCTATAAGTCCAGTGATAATCGTCTGATTCCACTACTCAAATCACGCTGACACTCGTCCTAAAGTGCAAACCGTGTTTTTTATTCATTTACCCATAAATACATAGACCTAGAAGACATGTTTTAATAAATTAGCACTGGATATACAGCGTGAGGCCTTAGTATATTGAAGACAGATGGTGAAGCTTTCGAATTAGAAAAAAAAAACCCAGAGCTTCAAACATGATAGAAATTATTGGGGCCGAATTTAAGTCACCTTCCGCACAAAGAAGAGCTTGCATTTAAATTAGCATCAACACTGAAAAGTTTCCATTGATTTGTACAGTAACAAACGGGTTCAATCCAGCTCAACATATTTATTTCATAGCTCGAAAATAAAGTTGATGAATGTGGAGAATTGTAGAATCTTAAATGATAGAATTGTTTAAAATTATGAAGCGAGCGCGAGCAAAAATGGAATCAAAGTTTAGAAGTGGCATTCACACCTGAAGATGATGGGATCTGATCATCAGACCTAGTCTTCTTCTTTTCGTTCTTTCTTGAATTTCCAGAACAGAGAAACCAGCCCATGATCTGCTCTCTCTCTCTCTCTCTCTCTCTCTCTCTCTCCCTTCACAGTGTTAAGGAAGAAGAGAAAAGAAGAGAAGCGTGTGTGTATGCGCGTGTGCTCAATTCAGACGATTGTTATATATTTATCTATTTTGCACTCATACCGCTACGTCTTTTGAGTTTTACTAAAGAACTCTTGTAATTTTATGTATTTATTTACGTTATCCATTTTGTCCCAGGACATGTTATTCTTATAAATTTTCAATATTTATTTATTTTGGAATTACAAATCGACGCCGTAATCCAAAAATGATAATACATGATTTGAAACACGTGGAATTTGATGTCTTTTCCGACTCACGTGTGCATGATCATCAGACCAAAACACGTCAAATGATCCGACGGCTCGGAGACAGACAGCACATTCCCAAAATTGAGTGGGTAGAATCAGGAACGTGGGCCAAAACATACGTCTCCTCCAAATAAGTAGGTTTCTTTTCTCCCAGCGATCATAAATCCTAACCCTAATTCAGATTGCGGGAAAAAAATGGACTATAGAAATTCAAATCTTCTGGATGAAGCGTTAGGTTTAGAAGATGAGGAATGTGGTTTGAGAGGCAAAGTGATTGCAATACAGGACTGCGTGGAGACAAGTGGAGCGTTCGTATTTCACCAACTCATAAAGCGATTACTTATGCCCAATTCCTCCAACGCCGTTATCTTCCTCGCCTTTTCTCGTCCTTTCTCTCACTATGATCGTATTCTTCGCAAACTCGTACTCTCTATATCTTTCTGTTCCCTGTTCAACTTCTCTTATCTGTTTATTTATTCATTGAGGACTTGAGTGGTTTGGGATTGTAAATAAATGACTCTAGTTTGCATCGATGATATGAGCTATGTGGGTTTGGATTGTGCCTTTCCCTCCTTTTTCTTGTGGTGTTGGTTTAGGATCATTGCGTAGTTGCAGTTACAATGATACAGAGCTTCTTGACGTCGAAATGCATGCGTCTGTAAAAGATGTCTTTTAATATTTGTGCTTGCACTTTCATTGCCTATCTTATAATGCTTCTGGTTTTTGTTTCTTTTTTCTCATAACAGGGCTGCAATTTGGCTGCCCAAAGAGATGACGGCAGATTTCTCTTCTTTGATATGCTTAGACTACAGTATCCAGGTGAGAAAATTCAGAAATTTCACAACTTCTGAATTGCTTCTGGGGATTAATTTCTGTTATTTCTGATGTGTATAATTTTTGGTCGTTTTGGACGGTAGATTCTTCTACGCAAATGCCTGAAAGTTAGCTTGACAATAGTGGGTGGTTCACATACATTTAGTTTTCTGTAGCAATGTATGCTTTACCATGTGACTGATTAGTGACATCCTTAAAATATTGATGAATTTGTTTACTTTTTTCTTAGCTCTTTTCTTCTTGTGCTTATGGGACTGGTTTTGTGGCTAAAAACCTCTTTTGATTTCTGTTTTTGGGCTAGATAAAAATGAAGATAAAAGTAGCGAAGATTGGCTCGTTGCAGTGTTTAGGAAGATACTGCAAATTGTACGTGCATTCCCACAGAACAACAAAAACTTTATTACTATCATGATTGACGATATATCTCTTATAGAGGTGGCAGTTCATGGCTCTTCAGGTCTTGTTTTGGATTTCCTGCATTATTGTCAGACTTTAACTTCAGAATTTGTAAGACATTTCATATGTGCTGTTTTTGTCTATTTCCTCGTGATTTTTTAGGCAAGTTGTTTCTTTGATTCACATGTCTTCCTATTATAGGGTTGTTCCCTAGTGACACTTAATCATGCTGATATCTATTCAAGCGTGGAGAATTGTGCGTTCCTACTGCAAATGGAGTACCTTGCAGATGTTTTGGTCAAGATAGAGCCACTAGTAACTGGTTTGGCGGCTGATGTGCATGGGCAGGTAACTTTTGGATTGTATTTAATTAATCCCATAAACCTTTAATAGGATTGAATTTCAGATAAAAACTCATTCCAAAATCTGTGACTATTCATTGGTTTGTTGTTTATTACTGTAGCTCTTGGTTTTCTACAATCCGATTGCAAGTGTTATGGTGGGCTAGATTCATGCTATTACAGCTGCTTCTTTCTTGTAACTTCGTTTTTCTCATGACTATTTCTGTGGCAGTTAACAGTTTTGAACCGGGGAGTGTCTGATGGAAAGGGAAACCTAAAGACTAAAACGCCCAATTTCCGTTTTAAGGTCAAGGAAAATGTAGTCGAATATTTCTATCCTGGAAGTAGAACTTGAGGAGGCAAAAAATCTAATTTTGGATGGTTGGTCATCATCTGTATGGAAAAGAAGACTTCCAGCGAAGGTGATATAAACACAATTGGGAAGGAAGAGCGGTTGATTGCCTAAAACGAGCTTAGGGATAGAAATTGCTGTACGAATTGGCTGATGCCTTAATAATTATGTATCCTGTTAATTTTGCAGTTGAGAACTTTAACCACACTATATGATTTTTGCGGGTAGTTATTGACCCCACTGCTTTAAATTCGACATTGGAAGTTTACTGTGGTATATTACTATGCAATCATATTGAACACTAACTGTTACACTTCAGACTCATTGTTTCCATATTGGACTTTCAGAGCCGTCAAATGAGAGTTCTGAAGGGGTTTGTTTCGATACATCAAATGTGGCCTAAATTGGTAGCCTTGGATATTTACATCAGAAACATAGTCCACCCATATTTGGTTTCTGTGCTTTTTACTTGATTCCTTCCAACAAGTGCGTCGCAAGTACTTTGATTCTCCAGTGATCGTTTAAAATGGGCAACTTAGTGTTTGGAATATTTAAATATATATATAATTTTGGCCTACTTTTGAATTAGCTATGCTATGAAAAAACTATGTTCCCCTAATCTAGTATTAGAATTCATAGGCGATAAAATTAAAATGTGTTATCTGCGTAGCCAAAAAAATAATAATAACCTAATTTGGTTCGCTAGGTCACAAATTTAATGCCGAGCCATTTTTTTACAAATTAAACATTAAAATATTTTAAAACTAATATTATAATATTGAGTCAAATATATTATTGTGTATCGGTTTTTACCTGTTAATATCAAATAGAAATTAAAGTAACTAATGATATACTAAAGAATAATTGATAGACTTTAATTTACCATTGCTTAAAGTAGGATCTTTAACTTTGTGTACCATTGAATGCGTACGATTCTACAAAGCCAATCGCACGCCAATGCAAAGAGTTTGTTTTATTAGAGAAGGTTGGTTACCCCTTCAAGGGTCGCCTTCTGTTTACTTGTAATAAAGTAGTCAGGCATCCCCACCATCATACAATCATAATTATACAGACCATTCTAAGGATGTCTTGAGTCATTGCTCCAATAATAAATTTAAGTCTTAATAATAACAGTTCTCTGATTTCTTCACAGCCAAGCACCAAAAGCCTGTCCCTGTGGAATCTGTAAGCTGCCTCTAATGACACAGCCAGCCCAGCCTCGTTGCTAAAAAGAATTCTTCGACCACAATCTGAAAATAAGGTTAATGTCAGCTACATGCATCCTTGTCTTTGTTTTCTCTTCCCACTTGTCGCACAAACTGCCCTCGAATCCGTGGTCTCTGTTCTGCCAGTTTCTTTCTACTTTGATATCGAACCTGGAAAAGGATCAGCCCACTTATGAACATATTAGCTAAGAAGAAGAAAGTTGGAAACGGAACACCTAAAATTTCCTGTCTTTATCTTTGGGGAAATTATTAGCAGATAATCATGTTTGTCATTTTGTTGATTGCTAAAATGCAATTACTCTTACCTTCTTCTCAAAGCATCTCTCTTTTCTCTTCTGGCGGAATTTGTTTAATGCAGCCTCTCTTTGTGCGAAGCGGTTCCTATCAAAACCATTCCTGCTCCCCATACCAATTCCACCGTTTGTTCCACCTTTCCAAGCCAGCTCATTCTCACCATCCATCTTTCCTCCTCTGGGATTTAAGGCAACACTGCTCCCATTTTGTCCATTGCTTCCATGGTCACTTCCTGAACCATCAGCATTTATATTTTGGAAGCCAGTTGTGCCTTTGACGTTCGTGCTTAAAGCAGTAGAAGACCCACATTGAGGTGCTGCTGCAGCCATGTTATTCAAAGACAAATTATCATGGTTGGCTGGCAGCTGCTGCTGCTGCTGCTGGGGCATATTATGCACGTGGTGGTGGTGATTATGATAGTGATGATGGTGGTGCTGCACTCGAACCTGCTGGTTCACTCCTCTGGAATGAGACAAAACCATGTTATCGATTCCAGCATTGGCTTTACCGTGCCCCAGAGGGTGAGCAGCAGGGGTATGACCATTTTGCACAGGCTGAAATGCAGAAGATGAATGCATATTCTTAATTGCAGACTTAGGGGCTGGTTTGTCACAGTGTACAATCAGTTTCCTGAAAGCATTATTGGTAGTGGAGCCCATATCATTATTATTACTACTGCCATTTGAGCGCTGATTGGGCTGCGTGCCATTCGAGTTAGAATGTAAATTCGTCAATGATTCTGTTTTTGCTGCCTCTGAACTGTTATCGAGTGGAGAGCAACTACCAACATTTCCTGTTGGAGCCTGATTAGGATTGGAAGTTGAATTGTACCTGAAAGGGAATGAACATTCTTCAACCGTCAATTTTATCTTCTTGGAGGTTAATGAATGATACGTTAGATGCACGGGAGGTTGTGAAAGTGAAATATACCATGTTAAGCAAATCCTTGTACCTTGAGAATGCAGAGAAATCAGAATGTCTGAGAACATTCCGATCATGAGCAGTAGTCCCTGTATCTCCAATATCTCTAAGCCTTTTCAGACTGAGCTCGAGAGAAGGAATTTGTTTAGTTTGATAGAGGCCTTTATCTTTCGCACTGGACACTTTGGAGAGATCATTTTCAATGCCAAAGACTGCACTTCCTATCTGAGGATCAGGACTGATATTTGTCACGCTCATGACCTCAGCCACTTGGTTTCTGAATTCTCCATTATCACCATTAAGTTCCAACAGTCCTTTATCTGTTCCCTCACCGTCTTTCTTTGAATGTTTTTCAAAGAACTTCGTACCAGTATTGCCATCTTTGGTTGTCAGCACCTTTTCACATGGGGCTTCAAGTTGCAGATTTGGAAATGTAGGTACCCGTGTATCCAAGTCCCTACCTATAATAACACTGTTTAAACCTGGACTGGAACATAATATTGAACCAAAGATAAACGAAACAGAAGAAAAGAACGACACCACGGAATGAAAGTCCTATCGTTGATGCAAACAGACATGAATTTCCAAATTCATTACCCTGCCTTTTGCATTCCTTAGTTGTGCCCGTGGGCACCCAGTTGTTGCCTAATTCTTCAAGCGTTGAATGAATAACTTGAGCACAGGTGGTATCACGTGGATCAGTTAATTGCTCCCATGGTTTGGGACTGTCAACTTCCACAGCTATCTTTGTGCAAGAGATCTACAAATGCATGACAATGACCCCGTAAGTAAGAGTTGTCAATTTGGTGGCATTCAGCCTTCCCAGTCAAAAATATGTCCCTTCCAGTATCTACGGTAAATAGTTTCTTATGCTAAATGTGTATAAAAACACAAACAAACATGTGAAAACAGTTATCTGCAATCAAGTTAAGTTTTATGTAAAATACAGTTAATCATTACCCAATCGACTTATTCCACATGTAAGCTATCTATTCTCACACTAAACCAAGCGATAGTCTCTCCTTCCTTTCATGTGTAAACTTCTCCCTCTTATTCCTAGACATCATCTTCAGCCTCGTGCTCCACTCTCTACTGCCATTGTCTTCTTTTCAGTTCACTATCATAATAACCTATATAGTGCTTATACTGCAATCTATTACAAGAGGATGAAATATATAAAAGTAGGTTCTCATTCAACGAAAACACTGTATTTAAAGAGCTAATTACATAGACTAATTAGCTTATTTGTTTATTAAATCTTAAGAGGTTCGAGAAGTTTATATCAAAGTGGACATTGTCTATATCTATACTCCATTTTGAGGAGTAATGAGAGTTTTACATCGAGTAAGTTTTACATCGAGTATTTATGTAAAATAAGTTTAATTTTCACGTACGTATATCAAACATACTGATAATCAAGATTGCAACCTAATTCACCCGTTTTTCCTAATTGATGGAGATTATCTTCAATTAATCTCTAATAAATATGCTGTTTGCTAATTTTGATCTCATGCATATAAAGAATATTCATATCTCGAGCATGTTGACACTAGTAGTTGGTCAAATATTTTGGCTCATTCCATAATCCCACATAAAAAAATGTGTGGGAATGGTGGAGCTTTCTAAAACCATAAAAACAGCCTCCTCTCTTTAGTTAAAAACATCCCAAAAATTATATTTTCTTCTCTCTTTTGTAATATTTCACTTGTATTATTTCCTGAAAATAGTGAAATATCAATTTAGTAGTGTCTAAAGAAGTAGTCATAATTGGTTGAACCTCGTTAAATTCTGGTATTTTTTATTTGTCTATTTAATAGCTATTGTTAGGTATAGTTATAGTGAATTATTGTACTATTAAATTACATGTCTAGGAAAATTCTGTCTAAGAGATTCACATTCTATTCACCTAGGAAATAGTACTCAACATGAAGTTATTATTGGTAGAGATTACTCGAGTTTCAAAACAATTGGTATCAGAACAAAGGTTTTTTCTTAGTATGCTTTGTGATTGTAACGTAGTTTGATCTTCCACATCAGAAAATATTTTTTTCTTAGGCTATTGGGATTCCACATTGACAGCTATTGAATAAAAATTGTAGCAAAAATAACAGAAATCAAAGATACGACTGCAAAAACCACATCGACAACTTCTACCTCACCCCTTCTAGCAAGGACTTCTGTGAAAAATGCAAGATTTACGGTGGAGATTTTTTATGGTACGGGTCATTTCACCATGTGGTAAAGTGAAGTTTAAGACTCTCTTTTTCAACAAGGTCTTGATATCGCCATTGAAGAAAAAAAAAAGATGATGTTGAGGAAAAAAATTGGAAGACTATAAATTGTTTGGCATGTGGTACAATTCGATCGTGTCTTTCCAGAAAACAAAAGTATGCTTTCTCGAAAGAAAATTCTACATTTAAGTTGTGGAATGCATTAGAAAAGAAATTCCTAAAGAAAAGTAGCCAAAATAAGCTTCATATGAAGAAGAGACTGTTTTATTTCTCTTATATTCCGGGTACCACTATAAATGATCACATTATCAGTTTTAATTAGTTAGTTATCGATTTAATGAATTTGGATGTGATATTTGGAGATGAAAATCTAGTTTTGATGTTGTTGGGATCCCTTCTTAAGGAGGAGTTTCTTGAAATTACTCTACTTCATGGGAAGGTTGATGTGACTTTTAGTGAAGTTACAATTGCTTTGTACAGTCATGAATTGAGAAGGAAGACAAAGGAAGAGCGTTCAAGTGGAGCAGCAGAAGTTTTGGTGGTTAGAGGTCGTTCGCTGTGCTAGATTAAAGGAGAGAAAGGGAGATCGAAATCAAGGCTCAAATTGAGCAAAGATGAAAGTGCCTTTTGTTGGAAAAAAGGGTACTGAAAAATGGATTGTCCAAAGCTGAAGAATAAAAACAAACCCGATAAGGGAAAGGCTGTTGCAAATTTGAATATTGCTAAGTATAAAGATACAGACTTAGATCTTTCATTAGTTGTTACATCCTCAATAAACCATTCTAGTCCATGGCTACTCGATTCAGGCTGTAGTCATCACATATGTCTCAATCGAGATTGGTTCTCTGATTTTAGAGAGTTAGAAGGTGAAGTTGTTTACACAACAAATGACAATCCTTGCACAACAAGTGAGATTGGTTCTATTTGCTTAAAGAATCATGATGGAACAACTAGGAATCTGACAGATGTCAGATACGTGCCAAGTTTGACGAAGAATCTCATTTCTATGGGATTCCTAGAATCAAAGGGCTACACTAGCAAATGGAGTAATAAAAGTCATCTCTACTGCACTTGTGGTAATGAAAAGAATTCGAATAAATAATAACCTGTATTATTATCAAGGTAATGCAGTTATTGGAACAACAATAGTAGCTTCTAATGATGATCAAGAGCTAGAAGCAGCTAGGTTGTGGCATATATGCTTGGGAGATGCAGGTGAAAAATTCTTGAAGATATTAGTAAGTCAAGAATTGTTAAACAGAGTTTGGGCCTACAAATTAGACTTCTGTGAACATTATTCAAAGGGAAGCAAATAAGAGTGAAATTCAGCACTGCAATCCATGATACAAAGAGTGTTTTAGATTATGTTCACTCTAAAGTATAGGGACCTTCCAAAACAACTTCTTTGAGAAGAAAACACTATTATGTGATCTTTGTTGATGATTTTTTCTGAAATATATGGGTGTATACTATGAAGACTAAGGATGAAATGCTGCGAGTTATCCTCAAATGAAAGAAAATGGTGGAAACTCAAATAGACAGAAAGATTAAGCATTCCCATACAGATAATGGTGGGGATTACATGAGTGATCATTTTTAAAAGTTTGTGAAAATAAAAGTATTTTCAGACACTTCACAATCAGGGATACACCACAACAAAATAGGGTGGCAGAACGTATGAACTGAACATTGCTGGAGAAAGTTCGATGTATGCTATCTAATGCTAGGTTGGGCAGAGAATTTTGATCTGAGGCTATTACATATGCTTGTCATCTCATCAATCACCTTCCATTAACTGCTATTTGTGGTAAAACACCTTTGGGAAATGGTTTGAAAAATTTGTTATAGATTATGATTTCTTACATGTGTTTGGTCCCACTGCATAATATCATGTTAAAGAGTCAAAGTCGGATCCATGTGCAGAGAAAGCAATTTTCATAGAGATCACCTTTAGTGTGAAAGGATATCTGCTTTGGTGTCTAGATTCAAAGAAAATAATTTTTAGCAGGGATGTTACCTTTGAAGAATCTACCATATTAAGAAAGCTGACAATTAAAGATGTTAAGCAAACAGATGATACTCCAAAATAGGTGGACTTTGAAAGAAGACTTGTTAACACACCAAATGATGAAACAGATGTAGAAAATTCTATAATAGAAGAGGAACCAGATGAAGAAGAGGTTATAACCTAAGAACCTCCACAATAACGATTACCAATTACATTGAGAAAGTCAAAAAGAAACATTCAAGTACCTGCTCGTTATGTTAATATGATAGCTTATGCATCTCTAATTGAAATTGATAACATTCCTACAACTTATAAGGAAGCAGCCCAAAGTTCAGAAGAAGATAAATGGAGAATAGCCATGAATGAATAAATACATTCCTTTCGCAAGAATCAGACATGGAAGCTAGTTAGTCTCTCAAAGAAAAAGAAGAAAATTGGATGCAAAAGGGTATATGCAAAGAAAGATTGATTTCCTAATAAAGATAATGTTTGCTACAAAGCAAAGCTAGCGGTCAAAAGCTGCGCTCAGACGGAGGGAATTGATTATAATGAAGTTTTTTTTTCCAGTTGTAAAACATTCCTCTATTCAAATTTTGTTGACTTTGATAGTACAGTTTGATATGGAACTAGCTCAATTAGATGTAAAAACTACATTTTTACATGGAGACTTAGAGGAGGAAATCTATATGACCCAACCTGGAGGTTTTAAAGTTGTTGGAAAAGAGAATATGGTGTGCAAGCTTGAAAAATCGTAGTACGGATTGAAACAATCTCTGAGGCAGTGGTACAAGCGACTTGATAAGTTTATGATGGGGCAAAAGTACACAAGAAGCAAATATGATCATTATGTGGATTTTCTCAAGCTACAAGATTGGATCCTACATCTATCTTCTCCTATATGTTGATGATATGTTGATAGCTTCAAAGAATCAAAGAGAAATTAAGAGATTGAAGATTCAGTTAAATCAGGAGTTTAAAATGAAGGATTTGGGTGATGCTAAGAAAATTCTTGGCATAGAGATAAGTGGAGACAGAAAGTTAGGGAGATTGTGTTTGACTCAAAAGCAATATTTGAAAAAGATACTATAACATTTTGGCATGAATGAAAAGTCAAAATATGTTAGTACTTTGGTCGCTCCTTACATAAAGCTCAGTGCATCCCTATCTCTAAGGAAAGATGTAGAACGAGAGTACATGACTAAAGTACCGTATGCAAAACGGTTGGTAGCGTGACGTATGCTATAATGTGTCTAACGTCTGACATTTCACAAACATTTTGGGTTATGAGCATGTATATGCATGATCCAGGCAAGGAGCATTAGTAAGCTGTGAAATGGATTCTACGGTACATTCTGAACACCATAGACGTTGGTTTCGTATTTCAACGAGATAAGCAAGACGATCAATATGTTGTTGGTTATTGTGATTCTGACTATACCAGTGATTTAGATAAACGTCGATCAACTACTGGCTATGTGTTTACTCTTGCAAAAACACCAATCAATTGGAGGTTTTCCTTTATAGGCAACATTTGCTTTATCAACTACAAACGCAGAGTATATGACAGCTACAGAGCTTGTGAAGGACTCAATTTGGCTTTAAGGGTTGCTTGATGAATTAGGAACTGGATAGAAGCATGTCAAAGTACATTGTGATAGTCAAAGTGCTATTCATTCAACAAAGAACCATGTTTATCATGAAAGGACGAATTGATGCTCATTATCATTTTGTACGAGAGGTTCTAGAAGAAGTTGGAGTAAAAATCCAAAAAATTAAGACCACTGAGAATCTATTGATATGTTGACAAAGGTGGTGACTGCGATCAAGTTCCAACATTGTTTGGACTTAATCAAAATTACTAAAATTTGAAGATGGGCGCTTTGAAGCGCATTTGAAGACACTACTATAGATGAGTCTTGTGAGAGATTTTAAAAAGTGAATTCGCCAAGGTGGAGATTTGTTGGTTGGTCAAATATTTTGGCTCATTTCATAATCTCACATCGAAAATGTGTGGGAACGATAAAGGTTTCTAAGACCATAAAAAGCGCCTCCCTCCTTAGTTAAAACATCCAAAAAATTTGTCTTTCCTTCTCTATTTTGTAGTATTTCACTTGTATTATTTCCTGAAAATAGTGAAATATCAACTTAGTAGCGTCCGAGGAAGTCAGCATAATAGGCTGAACTTTATTAAATTTTGGTTTTCTTTATTTATCTATTTAATAGCTATTGTTAAGTATAATTGTAGTAAATTATTGTGCTATTAAATCACATGTTTAGGAAATTTCTGTCTAAGAGATTGAGTTTTAAGTGGGACTATTTTTGACTACTTCAGCCTTTCCTAGGAATTTATCTGGTGTGATTTTTCACACTTTACTCACCTAGGCAATAGTGCTCAAGGTAAATTTGTTATTATTGGTGGAGATTAACCCAACTTTCACAACAATCACCTATCTGACTCCCATATGCTAAGCTTTTTCAAAATTCACTGCTAACATTCCTTGTATTTGATTTTGACTTAAAAGTGAATCTTATGTTCTCTAATGAACGGATAAAATTTCTACTCAGAACTGCCTGTATGAGTTTTAAATTAAGCAGGATGGGACGAAATAGATGTTTAAAATTTTCAAAATATAGTGTGAGATAAGTACCTAACATGATATGATCATTTAAGGAATGCAGAGGAAAATGTTAATAATGCAATCTTTAGCACACATATTAAACATAAACTTAGTTCTTATTGGACTTGTTCTCTATAAATAGATTTTTTTTGGAAATAATGCAGCACACAAGGTTTTTTTATGCAAAATCGTTTGTAGAAATTTTAAATCAAACAAGATAAGAGGGAATAGTTGTTTAAATATTTGCATGTATGATGCAAGATAAGTACCTAATATAACAAAGTATTAATGATTAAGCACACTTCTTTAAGAATTGCATATTTGCCACTAAAAAAGTAGAGAATAAGAGGGGTTTATAGATATAGCGAAGCTACATCGCAAGAAAGTCTCAAATTGAATGACCAATGAACTATTAGCTTGTCCAATAAAAGTGCACAATACCTGAGTGCCACTGCCATGATCGCTTCCGTCCCCCACATTCCCGATTGTCCCAATTTCTTCTCCGTCATTGCTTCCAGTGTTGTTATCTGACTCCCCCAGACCTTTTGACTTTGTTGATTTTTGTGTCCGTACTCCACTTTCACTCCCACTACCAATAGGCTGGTGAAAGGATGAATAATGACTGCAAAAGAAAAAAAGATAAGGATGAAATAGTAGATTATGATTAAAAACAAAAAGAGAGAGAGAGAGAGAGAGAAAACATATAACATAGTTATAGAATAAAATCAAATGAGAGCACTATAGGTAAAAATTGATACCTTAATTTTTCAGCTGGAATAGCTGACGATTGGTGTTTATGCATATATGGAGTATAGACCTGTAGTTACAGTGCAATATTGGTTCATGATATAGATAATGCAAAAGGGGAATACTTATATCAACTCACGCTGTGACATTTCCTCCAAACATGTTGCCAAAGGTTTTTAAGCTCATTCTTTCGAATAGGCTTCAATAAATAATCAACGGCACCCTTTGACAGACATTTATAGACCATACTCATGGAATCATGAGTTGACATCACTGCACATAAAACTCACCGGGTGTAGCAGTTACAAGTATCAATTTGTTAAGAAGAGAGTGGTAAAATGGAAGTGTATCAAATATGAGAAAATGAAGTAATGGAATAGACTTACTAATCACAGGGATATTCTTGCAAGTTTTGTGGCTCATAATCTTGCATAAAAGGCCAATTCCCGATAAACAAGGCAGGACTACCTCAGTTAAAACAAGATCAATATGATTGTTCCGATCTTCTAAGAGTTTCCAAGCTTGATGACCGTCTGCGATTGCAGTAACTGCTAGGAGAAGGAGATATAAATATATGCGCAACTTTCTCAAAAAAAGAGCAAGAAAGTAACATGGAATTCCCTACTAAATTGATCAATATGTTTTCTGCTCCATAAATTGCTCAAAATCGACATAAGAGTACGAGTAATGACCGTGCAAAGAGGACTAAATTGTCATAAAATAAGTGTTTTGACAGGTTGTTGATGTTGATATGTCCATCCAATAGCCACAGATCATCAGGGATCTTTATTAAAAAATAACCAGGTTTATTTTAAGTAAACATCTTGTATTGCCCAACTATCTAGAAATTAGCAGACAAATCTCTACATCAAAACAATCAGGCTAATGCCTAGTTAAAATTAAGTCAACTAAGTTCCGTTTTCGCATACCAATAAGAAGTTAGTACAACCAATTTAAGTAAAAACCTAAAAAAGGTATAGCATCAAAGATAAAGAACTCTGCCATCAAAGTCATTTTGTTCTAAAGTATGAAGTGATATGAAATAGAAGAGGAAAATAATCCTTCTTACAATTTATTTGAATTACTCAAATATATACATCTTAATATAAGGAAAAAAAAAGAAACAATCTCCTAAAATCTTAAAGTTTTTGAGATATCAAAAGATTTACTTTCCTCAAGCTTGTATATAAGAAATAGATTTTTTTTCATTCCTAACTTAGAAATAATATCATGAAAACTTGAACAATTCAATCCATTCATTAAAACATTAGTTAGTTGGCTTACCAATGGAACATATGACATGCATACAAATTCTTCGTCCAATTTCTCCTTGATGAAATGTATATATCAATCTATATTGTCTTACCATGTTGAATAGGGTTATGAGCAATATTGATAGTTTGCATACTCTGCATCAATATAAGGCTTCTAGGGTGAGGTGATCATTCATCTTAAACAAGTTTTTCCCTTTATTGCCTTTTAAGTAATACAACATTTTATATATAGCTTGTAAGTGTGACTTTCTTACATTGTGCATAAAATGACTAAATGTGCTACCTTAATATTTTAGGTCAAGTTAGTATGAACAAGATATATAAGCCTACCTACTAGCCTCTAGTACATCTTTCTATCAAAAGCTGGTTCTTCTTTAGCTTCTCCAAGCTTAGGATTTAGGTCCAATAGGATAGAGACCGATTTGTACTCAATCCTTTATGTCTTTTTCATAAGATCAATCACACATTTTTTGTTTGAGATATAAAAGTCCCTTTGTGCATAATATTCCACCTCAATACTTCTAAAGTCCTTTACCTTGAATTCCTTGATTAATCGTTGTTTTAATTTCCCTTTTTCCTTTTCATCATTTTCAGATACAATACTAGCATCGACATACACTAAAAGCATTATGAATCCCCTTGCAACTGTGTGCTTGATTAAAAGAATATAATCACTTTGACTTTATTTATGTCTCAACCCTTTATATCTTTAGCAAATTTACCAAATCATGCTTTGAGAGATTGTTTCAATCCATACAAACCTTTTTTAAGCTACAAACTTTATTATCTATGTTTTCTTTAAAATCTAGTGGGATGTTCATATAGATTTCTTCATCTGAATCTCTACAAAGGAAGGCATTCTTCTCATCATACTGCAAAAGTTACCAATCAAAGTGAACTGCCAAGAATAACAAATATTCCTTTTTTGTCATTCAAGCAAATGTCTCCTAATAATCAACCTCATAAGTTTAAGTTAGCAACTAACCGTGCTTTATATCTCTCTAATTATCCATTAACTTCATATTTTAATGTGAAGATCCATTTACAGTCAACTATGCTCTTTCCCTCTAGTTTATCAATAATCTCCCATATCTTACTCTTCTTTAACTCATCCGTTTCTTGTCTCGTAAAATTTCTACATTCCCTTTTTGACAATACCTCAAAAAACTATAGAGAATAAAAATGGTATTTAGACTCGCAATGAACTTTTTATAGGTAGGTAACAGGTATTTAAGTGATACAAAGTGGGACAATAAATATAGTGGTCGCTTGGTGCACTTTCTAGCACTTTTCCTAACGACAATAAGAAGATCTATGTCATTGATGGGTGTTTCAAATAATTGTGCATGTAAAGAAGAATAAAATCTTATCATAAACTCATTGTAAGAGTTTGTTTTAGATTCTTGGACTTGTTTCAATCTAGAACAATTGCTCTTTTGAAATACACTATTAATTATCTTTAAAAATCTTGATAACACAAACATAGGAGAGAACATGTTTTTGGGTGGAGTGATTTCTGTATTTTCTAAGATAGACACATAACTAGATGTTAAAAATGGGTTTGGGATAGGTACAAAAAGGTCAAGTTGTTGAAAATACTGAAAAGTACTTTCTTCCATCATTGATGTCTCCTTAAACATAGGATTTATCAAAATATAAATTTTGTTCAATGAGAGTGACATAAGCTAACATATAGAACTTTCATAAAGCGTTATAACATTTATACCCGTTCTATGTAGGTAAATAATTTAAGGGCCGTTTAATTTCATTTTTATTTTTCTATTATGTTTTTTCTTATGTTTCTTATTTTGTATTTCTATATTCTTAAATAAAAATAAAAGCCTGTTTGGTTGTTAATTTTAATATAAGTATATTTATATTATTAATAATTAAATAAAATAAAATTTAAAGATAAATTAATTTTATGAATTAATTAATTAAATTATTTTATTTTAATATCTTATACAATATTTAATGATAATTTGTAAATGTTATATCTTATTAACAAACATAATTTAACAAGAAAATATTTATAAATATAAATTTTAATTATTAAAATCAATTTTATTTAAAAATTATGAATTTGAGATAATTTAAATTTAAATTATAATTATTAAA
>JANITW010000236.1:30852318-30862390 GCA_027564335.1 Erythroxylum williamsii | reverse complement strand
TGGTTCCGATTTTGATAAAGAGGAAGAAGAGGTTGTTTATGAAACTGTGAACGGTGGAACTGTAAATATTTACGAAGGAAATGGCTTTGGTGGTGAAGAAGGAGCAAAGATTGAAGGAGTGAAGGAGTGAAGAAGAAAGGAATTCCTGCGGTAATGTGTGCGTCAACAGCGCAACAATGTTTTTTAGATTTGGTTTCTAAATTGAAAAAGTTCTCAGGTTCATTTTTCAAGCGCTAGATCAAAAAGATCAAACGTGGGAGAAGAAAATGTTTTAATTGGGAAACATCTTTTGCGACGTTTTATTCAACAAAATGTTGTTGTAAAAAGTATTATAAATTTGTGAAGCTTTTTAAGACTTCACAAAAAATTTGTACTTTTTGTGACGTTTTTAAAACATCACAAAAAGTCTTTACAATATGTGACATTTTATTAGTAAAATATCGCAGATTGTATTATTTTCTTGTAGTGATTTATCAAACTTCACCAAGAAATTTTTAAAGAGTTTAAAGAAAATTTGAACCAAATTTACACGAGCGCATCTACAATTACGACATATTATATAACTTAATGTGATGAATTATGAGTCTTATTTTTGTATTAATTCATTTCATCATTAAATCTTGTTCCAACGTGAAATTACTCCATTTATGAATTTTTAATAATCATATCTTAGGTTGTTATATGAAGTCTACATAGCAAATGGAAATTATCCGCTAATAAGTTGTATGATAAATAAATGTAAATTTATAATCCATATGAGTGGTATATAGTTTTTACATAACTTTTCGTGTGAAAAATAATTTTTTATTAATTTGTCTAAAAAGTCTTTAATCTTAATTTTGTAACAATCAATATTTATTACTTAGTTTAGCTTTTCAAATTAATATTCACATTTTACAAGTTCTATTGAAAAATAAATTATATATACAATTAAGAAGTTAACTTTTAACATCTCAACCACAAAAATTGTAATTTTTCTTAAATGATTGTTGAAAATAACAAATTTTACAAAAGGATTCCATTTAAAGTATTGAGCTTTAATTTTTTAAAAGAGAATCTATAAAGGAATTATTTCATTAATAGTATACACAATGTAAATTTTAACAAATAAAATAAAATACCTTAAGTTTAGATAACAATCAATTCCAATATACTATTTAATATTATTTGATTCTATTAATTATATTTAAATATTTTTTAAATTAAAATTTACAAAAAGATCTTTTATAAATATTTAACTACTATTAGTTTCATATTTTAGGTTTTCATATAATATAAACGAATGAACTAATTCAAATAAAAGTTCATCAGTTTATTATATAATCCAAATATTAAAGTTTTAGGTTTCTTTATATGTAGATAATCATTACGTGGTTGAATATCACTTTGTAGATACAAATGAATATGTGAGCGTAATAATACAAATATATATATAGTTAATGATTTATTATTTATTTTCTTTTTATTTAAGATGTTAGAATTATCTACTATGTTAGTTATCTGACTTTTGTATAAATAACTCTTATGATGCTGAGATGAATAAGAATTTTACTCTTTGTATTTTATTTTTCTAACATGGTATTAGATCATATGCTTTCGCTTATCTACATCTTCCTAGAATCTTTCTAAAAATTCGAGTCTTTCTTGATTTTCTTGGTTTACCACCAGAAACGTTGTCGTTTCTCTATCAGTATTCTTTTTTTTCTTCTTTACATGAGACTCACTATTATGGCAAATCTTCATGCCTGGAATGCTCATACTGCTTTTGGTTCAATGTTAAAACCAGAAGACAACCCTTCTAGCCCATACTATATTCATTTGAATGAGAACCTGACTCTTGTTCTTGTTTCTTCGGTTCTCACTGGACCGAATTACCATCAAGCACAGAGGGCCATGAAAATGTTGCTTCTTTCAAAGAATAAACTCACCTTTGTCGATGGAACTATTCTGCAACCATCTCACACATATCTGTTGTTTGTTCCCTGGGAGCAATGTAATAATTTGGTAATTTCTTGGCTTATTCACTTTGTTTCTTCTTCTATTGCGCAGTCCATTATTTGGTTGGATTCTGCATATGAGATTTGGAATGATCTCAAAGCTCATTTTACTCAAAGCAACTCGTTTCGTATATGTGACCTTTAGCTCAAAATCTACACCCGTCAACAAGGTGCTTATTCTGAATATGAATATTTTACTAAGCTCAAAATCTTATGTGATGAGTTGCAAATCTTGCGTCCTCTCCCATCTTGTTCTTGCACTCCTCAATGTTCTTGCGGTCTTTCCAAGAGTTTAAGGGATTTTCATGAGAATGATTAGGTCATGGTGTTCATTAAGGGTTTGAATGTGTGATGAAAATCACTCATACTCTAACAATCAACACTCAAATTTGACTGATTTGCATGAAAGGAATGAAGACAAAAGTGAAATATGTGTTTTTGTCTGAAAGTTGTCGAAGAGAGAAGGGGGAGAAGACTTCTCGAAGCATCTAACAGTTGAAGTCAAAAGCATAAGTGGTTTAAGTCATTAACATGTTGTCTGAAGTAAATAAACTCAATACGCAATCGTTCTCTATTCAAGTCTCAAGCATAATACCAAAGCACTGTCGTATCATTTACAACTTATGTTTAAACAAAATGTAGCTGCAAATACTTAATGCATAGATAGAAGCAGATGAATAAGTGACTCATGTGAGGCACATGTCTCCTTTCTTCATCAGCTATAAAACAACACATAAGCATTAGATATATACAGATCACATTCACAGAATTTCATAGCTTCAATTTTCTTGTACTAAGTAGTTGTGAGAGTGAAAAATAGTGAGAAGGAAAACATCAAAGAGTGCTAGAGTATCATTTTCAAGTACGGGTGAGTTTGAGGGACTCTTGGTGTAGGTGTTCTACAGAACACTCAATCTCTGTATTTTGTTCTTCAATTCTTTCTTTATTAGTAAATCTTTCCACCACTGTTAAGTGGGAACATTGGATGTAGATAGTTTTTACACTATCAAACCAAGTAAAAATTAAGTCTCTTTACTTTTCTACATTTTACTTACTTACAAAGATGACAATCTTTATCAATTTTCTGTATAAAAAGATAACAAAACAGCAGCAAAATCACAACAGAGAGTGGTATCAGAGCATTCAAGACCTTCTGGGGCATTTCTTGGACACTTCAAGCATTAAAGATTCATCAAGAAAGTCAGTAAGTGAAAATCTTTAGATTCTTTACATTACAGAAATCATGGTAAGCAAGGAAATGCACATATTTTCTGGTAAAGAAGGCTTTACCATCTGAAAACTCCAGATGCAAGCTCTTCTTGAATCTTATGGCTGTTATAGTGTGATAGATGAGCAGTATGACCCAGAGACTGATCCTATAAAGAAATTGAAGATGCAAAGACTTGTTCATCGCAAGTTAATGCTTCATTTATCACCAATAGTGATAAGAAAAGTGCAAAATTGTAACACTGCACAGAAGCTTTGGGTGAAACTTGATGAATTTTATGCCAAGAAGTGTCTTCCTAACAAGATGACACTTTTTCACAATCTTGCAAACTACAAAATGAACACTTCAGTCTCCTTAGATGATAACCTAGACTACTTTTTAAGCTAGTTCAAGATTTAGAAGTTGCAAATGAGAAAATTATGAGAAACATCAAGTTGTAGTGATCTTAAAGGCACTTCCTTCTGAATTTAACGAATTCAAGAAGGTAATTAAGTATGCTAGTGGAATCATTTACTGTAAAGAGGCTTTTGGATTCTCTAATGGAAGAAATAGTTGAGGTGAATTCTTTTTAAAAAGAGGTTGAAATGATGTTTGTAGAGAATAATTGTGAGAAGAAATCTCATAAGAAAAACGGCAAGAAAGGAAAGTGGAAGAAGGGAAATGGGAAAGAAAAACAATCTAAGGCAGGTGAAAATGAAAAGAAGAAAAAGCGAAAAGTGAAGACATGATTCTGCTATGATAAGGAAGGACACTTTGAAAGAGATTGTAGGAAAAAGAAGAGAGATAAGGCAGTTGAAAGTGGGATTTCAAGTAATGTTGAAAAACCTGAAGATTCTAGTGAAGATGAAATACTGGTTGTGATTGAGGATGTGAGGACCTTAGTAGAGAATGGATATTTGATTTAGGATGCACTATGCATGTCACTCCTTATAGGGATTGATTCACAACATTTGAACCAGTCACTGCCAAGGTTAAAATGGCAGATTTTGGGCAGCAAAGGATATGGGGCATAGGAAGTGTTTCCATCAACATGTTTGATGGAAAAAGAAGGATCCTAAGCAATGTCAGATTTGTTCATGGAATAAGGAGAAATATGATTTCTGAAAGCTTGTTTGATAAGCAACCCTTTCAAATCAGGTCTAAATATGGACTTAGAGAAATCCTAAGGGATGGCAAAGTCATCATTAGAGGAGTGGAGAGGGTGGTCTACACTATATTATAGGCTCAATTGAAATTAATCAGATTTCAAAAACTAGAAACCTTGAACCAACCAAGCAATGACATGCTAGGTTAGGTCATGCAGGCAACAAAAGCCTGCTCCATCTCTCTAGGCAAGGTCTAATACTTGAAGAAAAATTACAAAAGTTAGAATTTTGTGAATCCTGTGTGCTAGGAAAGCACCACAGGTCAGCATTTCAAAGGGGAGCCAAAAGAGCCACAGAGATCATGGAGTATGCTCATAGTAATCTTTGTGGGCCAGTTCAAGTCCCTACGATAGGAGGGAATTTGTATTTCATGTCCATAATTGATGATAAATCAAGGAAATGTTGGGTTTACCCTATGAAAAGGAAGGATGAAGCTCTGGAGATTTTCATAAGGTGGCATGCTCTTATGGAAAATCAAACTGGGAGGAAATTGAAATGCCTTAGGACTGATAATGGGCTGGAGTATTGCAACAAAGAATTTGAGGATTACTGCAATAAAAATGGAATCCTAAGGCATAAGATAGTTAGAGCTACTCCGCAGTAGAATGGAGTAGTTAAAAGATTGAATAAAACCCTCCTAGAAAAGACTAGGTCCATGCTTCTCTCTTTGGGTTGCTCTCATTCCCTATGGGGGGAGACAATTAGGACAACAACCTATTTAATTAATAGGCTTCCAACCTCTACTAATGACTATAATACTTCTTAAGAAATTTGGAGTGGTAAGAAGCCAAAACTATCACACCTTAGGACTTTCGGATGTGCAACCTATGCACATCAGAAAGAGGGAAAATTAGAGCCTAGAGTAGTGAAAGGGTGTTTCTAGGATATCCAGAAGGTGTAAAGGGTTATAAACTCGTACTACTCCAAAAGGGAGCCTACAAAACAATCATTAGCAGAGAAGTCATCTTTAAGGAAGATGAATTTCCTCTACTGAACAAGAATTCTCAAAATTCTGACCTCCAAATTGAAATTCAGGAGAATTTAGGGACATCAAACCTTTCGGTCCCATTTTATGTACCACTAGAGCCTAAAGAAGGTGGTGCAAAAATATGGAGCCTAAAGAAGGCACTACACAATATGGAGAAAGGAGAGAAGAGGTAGAAGATGAGGGTTAAGGAGAAGCCTTACACCCACCTTCAGATGATGTACAAGAAAATCTACAAGACTACCAACTCACAAAGGATAGGCAACCAAGAATCAAAATTCCTAACAGAAGGTATACTGAACTAGACACAGTTGAATTTACATGTTTCATGGCTGAAAATGTAGAAAATAAGGCTCCAGAAACTTATGATGAAGCCATGAGAAGCAAAGATGCTAAAAATTGGAAATTAGCTTATGAGAAGGAATATTCTTTATTAATAAAGAATAAGACTTGGACTGTAGTCCCTAGACCTTACAAAGCCAAATTAATTGAAAATAAA
The DNA here is from genome assembly GCA_027564335.1 of Erythroxylum williamsii. Taxonomy (NCBI): domain Eukaryota; kingdom Viridiplantae; phylum Streptophyta; class Magnoliopsida; order Malpighiales; family Erythroxylaceae; genus Erythroxylum; species Erythroxylum williamsii. The sequence continues at coordinate 30,856,536 of JANITW010000236.1, read as the reverse complement.
TGGTTGTTCAAATTAAAAGAAGGAGTAACTGAAGCAAAACCTAGAATTTACAAAACTAGGCTTGTAGCTAAGGGATTTAGGCAAAAGGAAGGAATAGAATACAGGGAGATATTCTCTCTAGTAGTCAAATTCAAGAAAATTAGACTCATTCTAGTCCTAACAACCTTATATGATTGGGAAATCCATCAAATGGATGTTAAGATAACTTTCTTATATGGAAAGCTAGAGGAGACAATATATATGAAGCAACCAATCGGATTTGAGGATAAAAACAAGCTAGACTATGTTTGCCTATTAAAAAAAAATCCCTATATAGGATCAAACAAGCTCCTAGACAATGGAATAAGAAGTTCCATGAGGTTGCTGCTAGCATGAACTTCATTAGAAGCTGATATGATTACTGCCTATATTACAATGATCGAGGAATGACTAAAATAGTGTTTATGTTAGTCTATGTAGATGATCTCATCATCATAGGGAAGGATTTGAATAAAATTCAAGAAGTTAAGGTTGAATTGTGCTCTCATTTTTAAATGAAAGACCTAGGGGAGGCACAGAAGCTTTTAGGAATGCAGATTATTAGAAAGAGGAGGAAAGAAAAGCTATGGTTTGTTCAAAGAAATTATATCCGAAAGATACTAGGTCAATTTAATATAGAGCAAGCCAAACCTACTTTAATTCCTTTAGGATCACACTTGCAGATGGTTTTTGACAAGTATCCTAAGACTGAAGAAGAACAAAAGGCTATGACTCACTATCTCTATGATGTAGGTGTTGGAAGCCTAATGTATCTTATGCTATACACAAGGCTTGATCTAGCCTATGCTATATGTATCCTAAGTAATTTCATGGCCTATCCAGGTTTAGAACATTGGCAAGGGCTCAAAAATGATCTCAGATATATATCTAGAATAGTGAACTATGGATTATGCTTCACTAAAAGGTAGCTAATCAAATGCAACTATCTGTCTCTACGTGGCTATGTAGATGCTGATTATGTAACAAATAAGGACTCAAAAAAGTCAATCTCAGCATATATATTTACACTATCAGCAAACACAATATGTTGGAAATCACAACAACAATCAATGATAAGTCTATCAACCACAGAGGCAGAATATTAAGCAATCATAGAAGGGGTAAAGGAATTAGCATGGCTATCAGGAATTGGGAAGGAAATAAACACAGAAATCACAACACCAGTACTATACACAGATAGTCAAAGTGCGTGGTACCTGAATTGTGATTCAGTCCTCCATGAAAGATCCAAACACATAGATGTTCGACTGCATTTTGTCAGAGACCAAATCGCTAAGCGAACCTTCAATCTGGACAAAATACAAGTTGAGAAAAATACTTCTGATTTCGAAACAAACATACTAACACAAAAGAAGTTTAATTTTTGCAGGGACTAATTACAGATCATGGAATCCCCTTGATTTCGAAGGCAGATTCAAAAAATCCCACATAGGGAGTGAAGATTATGGCTTTCTATTTGAGCTTTGATTGATGGAGTTGGAGGGAAAATGTGATGAAAATAACTCATACTCCACCAATCAACACGCAAATTCGACTGGAATGCATGAAAGGGTTGAAGACAAAAGTGAAATATGTGTTTGTGTCTGAAAGTTGTCGAAGAGAGAAGGGGGAGAAGACTTCTTGAAGCATCTAATAGCTGAAGCCAAAAGCATAAGTGGCTTACGTCATTAACATGTTATCTGAAGCAAAGAAACTTAATACGCAGTCGTTCTCTATTCAAGTCTCAAGCATAATACACAAAGCACTTCCGTATCACTTGCATCTTAAGTTTAAACAAAACGCAGTTGCAAAGACTCAATACGCAAATAGAAGCAGATGAATAAGTGACTCACGTGAGGCACATGTCTGTCTTCTTCTTTAGCTAAAAAACAACACAGAAGCATCAGACATATACAGATCACATTCACATAATTTAATAGCTTTAATTTTGTTGTACTCAGTAATTGTGAGAGTGAAAAATAGTGAGAAGGAAAAAATCAGAGAGTGCTAGAGTACTATTTTCGGGCACTGGTGAGTTTGAAGGACTCTTGGTGCAGGTGTTCTACAGAACACTCAATCTCTGTATTTTGTTCTTCAATTCTTTCGTTATTAGTGAATCTTTCCACCACTGTCAAGTGGAAACCTTGGATGTAGATAGTTTTTACACTATCGAACTAAGTAAAAATCAAGTCTCTTTACTTTTCTGCATTTTACTCTCCTGCAAAGTTGATAATCTTTATCAATTTTCTGTATAAAAAGATAACAGAACAGCAACAAAATCCCAACAGAATGAAACTTATTCAATTCTAAAGTCTCAAATTTTGTTAATGGATCCTTTATCGTCTTTAAACAAGGCGTTCTCTTTAGTCATTCAACAAGAAAGACCTCTAGTTTCTGACATTAATGTTTTAGCAGTTAAAGGCACTATTGCTTCTACCCAACACATGTTCACCAGTACTTCCACACCACCGATTTGCATTCATTATGGGAAGGAGGTTCATACTATTGGTCGCTGTTATAAGAAGCATGGATATCCTATCCATATGAAGAATTCCAAAAAGTCTTCCACTCGGGTTTAAATGAATGTTGTGGATGCTTATGTTGAGAACAATCCTTGTGTTGATTATCATAACACTGAAACATCCGAGGATCAGGTTTCTAATGTTCAATTCACTAAAGATCATTATGAGCAGATCTTATAGCTACTACAAGGGCGTCCATCTACTTCTCAACATGTTAATGCAATGACTTTGCAAAATTGTATACTAACAAAGTCAACTGCAAGTTTGCTTCCTTCAAACTGTAAGATGACTCCACACATATCTTTAAATATTCCTACAGTCAATCAGTCTAATTGCAATGAATGGGCTATTGATACTAGTGCTACATATCATATTGCTTGTTCTTTAACATTTTTCCATTCTTATAATTCGTTCGCGATGTTTATGTTCATCTTCCTAACAAATTCAGGGTTTGGGTTACACATATTCGCACTGTTTACTTGAATGACTCTCTAAAACTTTTGAATGTTTTAAATGTGCCCGACTTTACCTTTAATCTTTTATCTATCAGTAAATTGGTTCATGATATTTCTTGCCGCATAATTGTTTCATCTTCTCATTGTATAATCCAGAGCATCCAACCATGGAAGATGATTGGGGTTGTTGAGTATTCCCAAGGCTTATACAAGCTGAAATCCAATACCATTTTGCTTGCTTCAACTGCTATTATTACTAATTCTATTTTGTGTAATAAGGCTACTTTCATACTTTGGCATAATAGGCTAGGTCATCTTTCTTTTCCTAGACTAAAAATGATAGTTCCTTTTGTTTCTCATATTAAACCTTGTGATATTTGTCACCTTTTCCTATCAGCACTTCTGTGAGCCATGCAATTTTTGATCTTATTCATATTGACATTTGGGGAGATAATTATGCTCCTACCTTTAAAGGGCATAGGTATTTTCTCACTATTGTAGATGATTTTAGTAGATTCACTTTGATATTTTTAATGAAAACTAAATTTGAAGCAAGAACAATTATGTAGAATTTCATTTCCTATGTCTCTAATAAATTCAATAGTACTATCAAGTGTGTTAGAAGCGATAATGGCCAGGAGTTCAATGATCCAATTTTCTTTGACTCACATGGCACAGTTCATCATATCTCTTGTGTTAAAACTCCTCAGCAAAATAGCATTGTTGAACGAAAACATCAACATATTTTGAATGTGTCTCGAGCACTGGGATTTCAGGTCAACTTACCTATTCATTTCTGGCGCTACAAAAAAAATGAAATTTAGTGACAAAAATTACCGACAAAATTTGGACACATTTCGTCGGTAACTTTATTTAACGACGAAATTTACTGACGAAAAAATTCGTCGGAGATACGGCTGTGGGTAAATTTACCGACGGAAATTATACCGTTAGTAAATTTACCTACGGAATTACCGATGGTATAAAATAAATTTTTTTTGTCAAAAAATTACCAATGGAATTGCTATTCCATCGGTAATTAGCGACAGAAAAAAAATTCCGTCGTTAAATCCAATATTTTACCAACGAAATTTTTTTTCCTTCGGTAAATTTGTTAAAAACTATTTTTTAAAATTTACCTGCAAGGTGTTTAGTTTCTGTAGAAGCTACCTTGAAGATAACTTCATTATTTCAAGTAAAAGAATTGAAATAATGAAATTCAT
>JANITW010000236.1:30832053-30852218 GCA_027564335.1 Erythroxylum williamsii | reverse complement strand
CTCTTGCTACTTAATTCAACCAAACCATATCTTAAAATCCAACTAACATTAACACAATAATTAACTCCAAATAAAATAATTAATCTTGCAAAACCCCAATTTTTTTTTAAAATCATGCTTAACTCCTTCCAAAAATCAAGACCTTATTCTAATCATGAAATTGAAGAAATTTGGTAACACTTCTAGAAAAATGTTCCTCATTATCTTAATTTTCCAAAGACATCAAAATCATTCAATTTGATTCAATAGTCTAAAAGTTATACCCCAAACATTTTCGGACTGTTCTTATACTAAAACATTATCCTGTGCTTGACTTCCATCCTAAAATTGGTACTCTTCGAGACTGAATTAAAACTCAATTTCATTGGAAAATTTGTAGCCTTATCTCTCCAGTTTAATCCAAATCAAGAATCATCTTATTTGAATGACTAGAGATTAAGGTATAGCTAAAACACCGAAGCATACTCAATGGACATATACATTTTCCAGCTTTTAACTTTCAACATATCACATATAACCCATCTTGTGTCTAAACCATCTTTGCCATCTTATTTCAAATTCAAGAGTTTTTCTTTTTTTCTACACATGAATAATCGCCAACAATTTCTCATTTAATAGAATGGTTCGGGGTCCAACAATGTTTATGTTCATCTTCCTAACAAATGCAAGGTTTGGGTTACACATATTGGCACTGTTTACTTGAATGACTCTTTAAAACTTCTGAATGTTTTATATAAGCCCGACTTTACCTTTAATTTTTTATCTATCAGCAAATTGGATCATGATATTTCTTGCTGCATAGTTGTTTCATCTTCTCATTGTATAATCCAGAACATCTAAAGATGGAAGATGATTAGGGTTGCTGAACATTCCCAAGGCTTATACAAGCTGAAATCCAATACCATTTTGCCTACTTCAACTGTTGTTATTACTAATTCTGTTTTGTGTAATAAGGCTACTTCCATACTTTGGCATAATAGGCTAGGTCATCTTTCTTTTCCTAGACTAAAAATGATAGTTCCTTTTGTTTCTCATATTGAACCTTGTGATATTTGTCATATGTCCAAACAGAAACATTTACCTTTTCCAATCAGCACTTCTGTGAGCCATGCAATTTTTGATCTTATTCATATTGACATTTGGGGAGATAATTATACTTCTACCTTTAAGGGCACAGGTATTTTCTCACTATTGTAGATTCACTTAGATATTTTTAATGAAAACTAAATCTAAAGCAAGAAAAATTATGTAGAATTTCATTTCCTATGTCTCTACTCAATTCAATAGTACTGTCAAGTGTGTTAGAAGCGATAATGGCTAAGAGTTCAATGATCTAGTTTTCTTTGACTCATATGGCATAGTTCATCACATCTCTTGTGTTAAAACTCCTTAACTAAGCAGCATTGTTGAACGAAAACATCAACATATTTTGAATGTGGCTCGAGCACTGCAATTTCAGGTTAACTTACCTATTCATTTGTGGGAAGAATGTGTGCTGCGTGCTGTCTATTTAATTAACAGGATTCTAACTTCTATTTTTTACAACATCTCACCATTTGAAACAATTTATTCTAAACCGCCAGATTTCAATAACTTAAGAGTGTTTGGTTGCCTTGCTTTTGTTTCAAATCACTGTAAAATTAAAAACAAATTTGATTATAGAAGCATCAAATTTGTTTTCTTTGGTTTTTCTCCAGGAATTAAGGGTTTTAAACTTTTTGAGCTTAAAGCACAACGTGTTTTTTTTTCTCGGGACGTTTCCTTTATGAACATATTTATCCTTTTTCCACACTAACTCTTGACGTGTAGATTTTTGATAAACCATCCCATGATTGTTTCATTTTGCCTTCATCTTCGGTAAGGTCGTCATTTGATGATATCCCACCTTTGCCTGCTAATCCATTGTTACCAGAAATGGATATCACCTTGACAGATTTTGTTCCAACATCCTCTGTTGCTATTCCTTCTTCTATTCTTTCTCACCCTGCAACTCAGCTTCCATCTCTAGTTTCCTCTCTGTAGTTTTTGCCTCCCAGCTTACGACGAAGCACCAAACTGAAGTCTAAGCCACAGTATCTGACTGATTACAAGTGTATGGCTACTCAAAGATCCAGTCCTCAACAACTTTCTTCTATTTTCTCTTATTCTAACCTAACTCCTAAGCATTATGTGTTTGCAGCTGCAGTTGATCAGGACCTTGAGTTGCACACCTATGAACAGGCAATTAAGCATGCATGTTGGAGACAAGCTATGAATGCAGAACTAGAGGCATTACAACACAATCATACTTGGGAGTTAGTTGATATGTCAATTGGTAAGAATGCAATTGGTCCGTCTTCTTCTAGCCTTAGTTGCTATCAAGAGGGTGGCAATTACATCAACTTGATATCAACAACGCATTTCTTCATGGAGACCTGGATGAAGAGGTGTATATGCAGCTTCTTAAAGGTTATGAAGCATGCCACAACAAAGTCTGCTGATTAGTTAAATCTTTGTATGGCCTCAAACAGGCTAGTCAACAGTGGAATGCTAAACTTACTTCTGCATTACTTCAGTATGGTTTCAGACAAGCTACATCGGATCATTCCTGGTTTCTCAAAACTGGTGATACGAGTTTCATGACACTTTTGGTATATGTGGATGATGTTATAGTGGCCAGCGACAACTTGGAAGCCATTCATCATATCAAACAACATCTCCATGATGCTTTTACAATCAAAGATCTTGGAGACCTTAAGTTTTTCCTTGGTCTTGAAGTCCCCAGATCCCAGTAAGGTATTAACATTGGCCAAAAGAAATACACACTCGACTTACTTACCGATGCTCAGTTTTTGGAGTCCAGACTATTATCCACTCCTATTTTACTAGAAACAAAGCTCTCGAAGGATACTGGGGATGTATTGGAGGATGCTACTCACAACCGCAAGTTTATTGACAAACTTCAATATTTGACTACCACTAGACCCAACATCACGTTCGTTGTTCAACAGTTGGCTCAATTTCTTGCTTATCTTACTTCAGTTCACTTGGCTATTGCTCATAGGGTCTTACGCTATTTAAAAGGCACTATAGGACAAGGACTTTTCTTCTCTTCCAACAGTGACACTAAGCTTACGGCTTATTCCAATTCGGACTGGGGCCCTTGTAGGGATAACATGAAATCTATCACTGGTTATTGTGTGTTCCTTGGTTCTTTTTTAATCTCTTGGAAAACCAAGAAACAAACTACCGTCAGTCGCAGCTCTTCCAAAGCTAAATATCGTGCCATAGCTACTACTACATGTGAAATACAACGGCTCCACTATCTACTTGCGAAACTCCATTTGTTACCTACTGTTCCGACACTGTTATTTTGTGACAATCAGTCTACTATTTATTTAGCTTAGAATCCCGTCTTTGACAAACGCACGAAGCACATTGATATTGATCATCATGTGGTTTGGTAAAAGTTGTAACTTGGTCTTATTGTGTTGCTTCCTGTTTCTTCTAAGAACCAGTTAGTTGATTGTTTCACTAAAGGGCTTTCGTCGACTGTTTTTCACGATTCTTTTCGCAAACTGGGAGTACATAATTTATACTCACCAATTTGAGGGGGATGTTAGAATTATATATTGTGTTGACAGTTAAGTTCATTAGATAGAGTTAGTTATCTAACTTTTGTATAAATAACTCTTATGATGCCGAGATGAGTAAGAATTTTACTCTTAGTATTTCAATTTTCTAACAATAGCAGCGGGTAATAATGTAGGTGTCTGGCAGAGCCATGCACTTGCCATATAAAGAAATCTTGCTTCCAAGTTGACAATAAAGCTGCGACGAATCCTAATTCTTACGTTTCTCTTTTGTTTCTTTTGGTTGGCTTGAAATTTCCCATTATCGATTCAACAGCAAGCAAGTCGGGCTTTCAAGCGTAATCCAACTAACTAGTCATTAATCTCCTTATTTTACCAAGAATAGATTACCAATAAGAGACTCAATTTTTTCTATCATTTCCTTTGGTACTTTTTAGACTCTACTTTGACTATATTGCTCAGCCATCCAAATATCGTAAAACATCTCATTCGAAGTGGGATGTCTCTAATGAGCTTTTTTTGGAAACTAATCTTAGCAATTCTCTGTCCTGTGCATCCTTCTGATAATGCATTTAATAACGTAAACCTTTACTTACGTATCAGTCAAAATGTAAACTACCTTGCAGTATTGGAAGCTCATTAGCAAGAGTCAGCTGGAAAAGATTGAAAGTGAAAGTCAACACAAGTTCTAGTTCTTTAAAAGATTGATTTAAATTTCAGATTAAAAAATGTTCATCGAGTACCAGTATAAGATTTTTTTCATTTACTACGAAAGACCAACCCCTTAGAACATTTTTAGTCACGGACCCAGAGGACTGTTTGATAGGTCCTCGGCCCTAGAGGGTCAAACCGAATGACTTTCACTTTCTGACAAGCTTAAAGCTACCTTAAGCTAATTCGACATATAAAGGTCCTTTGTAATCTAATATATTTTGATATAAAGGGAAATTGATGGTGCATCTCTAACCGAGGACCCAATATGTGGAGGAATTGATAGCTCAAAATACTATCCGTTAACCTATAAAAGGACTCACACATAGAATCAAAATATGTGAATTCCTGAATATTATCACCGAAAGTTCTTATTTAATTTCTGAATTCCTTTCATGGCATTGCAATGAGGAAAATAATGCTATAAATTACAGAAGCATTCATCATGTTATACAAAATGATACACGGTATAATAATTAATCATGCAATGTCGTGCTCTGATACCAATTGTAAAACAATTATAGGATCGATTCGTTTTTTGCATACCCGTATCCATATCATTTGTCATGAAATATCGATTTCGTTAAACGCTTTTATTTCCTCTCGTCTTCTTTCGTTCGGATTTTCTCAATGGTTAAGAATCATTTCATTTCATAAGTTTTGCAACTTATATATTATTACTAAAGGACATTTCCTTTAGAATTAGAAGAGAGAGGAAAAGGGTCTGTGACTTATTTGAGACCCAGTCGGTAATACCCAATAACCATTATCTTGGGTGCGTTTCATAGGACTCAATACGATAAATTACATGGGACATAAAATAATCTGACAGCAAGCTTTTCTCTTTTATAAGTTAATGGATAGGATTTTGAGCTATTGATTTCTTCACATGCCTATGTAACCGTCTGAGAGTTATAACATTAGTTGCATGTGGAATTCTCTATTAAAGGATTAGTGCTCAAACTATATCAATAGATTGGTGCTCAAAGTTGTTACAATCTTGAATTGATTAGGTTACACCTTAATTCTCTCTAACTAGTTTATAAATAAATTGAAATACATTCTTTAAGTTATTAGCATAAATCTATTATATGTATAAATTAATTGGATAAATAAAGAAGCCATCTTAATTCATATATGCAAGATATTTTAATTGAGATAAAGGTTCAATTGGCATAAACTTATCATATGCAAAATAAGTTGGCAAAAAAAGGATTACTGAAAATATAAGATAAAGAACATACGTCTAAAAATTAAAGAACTGAAAATAAAATATTACTTTTCATTTTAACAATATATTTAAGATTTTATTAAAATTGCTAATTATCTTCCTTCATAATTTTTGTTTATTTAATATTAAAAAAACAAAGAAAACTAGTAAATGGGACCAACAAATGCTGACATATGGCGTTCTATTGTTAGACCTTGACCTTACAGTCCAAGACAAGCATGCCAATCCAGAAAGGAAGGAATATAGCATGCCATTACATCTTTATTATTCTATTTGTGTGGTGTTTTTATAAAAAAAACTTGTCGTGGTCGTTGTTTACAGATCATCAAATTTATCTTTATCTATTGCTCCATCCGATCAGTCAACCATTCCCAAAGCAAAGATATTAATTATTGTAAGAAGACTAAGAATTGTACAGGCCCCTCTTGACCTTTTAGAAGGATCAACTCCAAAAGATTTGCACGTTTTGCATCATGCAAATTTTCATCCAGAAACCTTGAACATAATCCATAACCACAACTTCACTTTGGTGGAGCACAGCTGGGTTAACAGCAAAGCAGGAGGCCCCCAGTCAAAGCAACTCAAACTTACGATTGGTTCGTTTAATGTAAGTTTTAGATTTTTGCGCAAGTGTTTTGAAATGCGTTGTAGTAATTTAATAATCTTTTCTTAGTAGGTGATTGAAAATAAAAAGTTTAATAATCTTTTAAGATTCACCACAAAATAAAATTAAACAACTTTAAGAGCCTTTTACTATTTAACATTACCAAATAAATAATTTTGATTTTAAGTTTTATGGTGGTTGTATCTTGCATTACTAACTTTGATATTCATCCATATAAACTTTCAACCAAATACTAAAATATTCAATTTGACACATTAAAAAAATATTTTTTTATTATTAGTAATAAAATTATTAAACCATTTTCCCTAAAATTATCTCTTCCAATTATTATTCCCTGGTTAAATTTTTTATTAATTAATCTCACCAGCTACATATTTAAAAATTAAGGACAAATTGCTATCTTAAGGTTAATTATATTGGATTCAATGTAGTTCAGATCTTTTTTTTTTTCAATCTTTGATTTTTATAAATTGTCATTTGTTTCATTATATTTTTTACTAGTTGTTTTTTTTTGATAAATTAAAAAGAAATTTACTAGTTGTCATCTGTAACATCTAACGTGATTCTTCGTTAAGAATACTAACCAAGCATTACAAAATGACAGCATCGTTACAGTATTGGTATTATGCAACACATCATATGTGGAACTTGGGACTCATAACTAACAGCCTCTCCAGGAAGAAGGTAATTAAGTAATTGAATTGAAGCCTTCCCATAATTGTACCCAATGGCCTCCTCTGGAATCTTATCAGCCATCTTAAATGCATACAAAGGGAGCTTAACATCTACCCAAGCAGACATACGAAAAAAAAAAGAGCAGAATATGGATAACAAAGTCATCTAAATAGAATTTAATCTTTCATTTATACATGCATCCTCTAACATAAATAATTAAGCAAGCACGTTGAATGCAATAACTCTAAGGGTATGTTTGGAAGTTTAGGATGGAATGGAATGGAATGACAATTAATAGAACGGAATTGAATTGAGTGGAATGGAATGGAATAAAATGGGTCACTCCATTGTTTGGAAGTTTAAATAAAATAAGAGGGTTTGGAAGGCAAGTCATGTCATTCCATCCTTGACCCCCCAATTTAGAAGGTCACAAAATATTAGATTTTGGATGGCAAAAGATGGCTTCCAAAGTCATTAATTGTCATTCCATCCTATTTCAAAATAGACTCCCAAATAATGACCTGAATCATTTGGACCATTCCATTCCATTCCCTTCCATCCCTCCACCCACATCTAAACATACTCTAAAGGTGCTTGTGCCCATCTTCAAACTACTCCTTCTGGCAATTGGAAACAATCTTTGAAACCCTCTTAGTCGTTAACATCACAACTCTATGTTTACTATCATTACTCATTATAATATTGTTTCTTAATACAAAGAAAGTCATCTACCTAAACAACAAGAAGAGAAGAGCCACTGCCAACGAGAAAAAGAAGTCTAGAAGGGGACAAAGCTCTATAAACAATGATGTTTTAGGGTAAATAAAAATTGCAGTGTACTCTTCTCTCATATGGAGGCAATGTATAAAGATACAATTACACTTTGGATAGAATTCAATTCTAACAAAACTCTAACAAACTCCTATGTTTATCCAATATATATATATATATATATATTGATATAATATATTTATCCTTGTATATTTATCCAGTTTAATAGATTATATTCATCATTTATATTATGCAAATCAAAAAAGCATACTCACATTGCCCCTCAAGTTGAAACATAAATATGCAATGCCCAACTTGCCAATCACATTATAAAACACCCTTTTTGAAATTGTCTTTATAAGTATATCAGCAAAATAATCTTCAAACTTGACATATGAAAAATGAATAATCTTTTGATCTAACTTTTCCTTGATGAAATGTTTGTCAATTTTAACATGTTTTCTATGATCATATTGTATAGGATGCGATCTCAATAACAACTTTATTATCACAAAAAAGATTCATAGGTTTAATATGCTCAATCTCCAAATCTATTCGAACATCCTTAATCCATAATAATTCACATATTTCATGAGTCATACTTCTAAACTCAGCTTATGCATTTGACCTTGCAACAACCTTTTATTTCTTGCTTTTCCAAGTTACGAGGTTTCCTTCCAGAAAAGTAAAAAAACTAGATGCAGATTTTTTGGTTGTTTGATCACCTACCCAATCCGCATTTTTGTATCCTTTAATGTTAGAAACATTATTCTTTGAGAAGAATAAACCTTTTCCTGGAGAGCCTTTCAAGTAACTTAAGATTCAATATACTGCACCCATGTGTTCTTCACTTGGTTGATGCATAAATTAACTAACAACACTCATTGTATATGCTATATGCAACCTACTATATTAACCTCCCAACTAACCGTTGATAACGTCCTATATATATTGGAATTTGACTTGGGGAAAATTCCAAGCTTATGATTCTTTTCCACAAGTGTTTTAGTTGGTTTATAGGTAAGCATTCCAGTTTTAGTTAAGAGGTCAAGTATGTATTTTCTTTGTAAAAAAGAAATTCCTTGATATGTCTTTATTACATCGATACTTAGGACGTATTTAAGTTGTCTTAAGTCCTTCATTTCAAAATTAGTGGCTAAATGTTCTTATAGGACCTTCATCACTTCACAGTCATCTCATGTTAATACCATATCATCAGCATATAAAATTAGAATGGTTACTTTACCTCCTTTGTGTTTTATAAACAAGGTACGATCTATACCACTTTATTTATAATTGAAAGCTTTCGTTGTCATTGACAATCTCCCAAACTAGGCTCTAGGTGATTGCTTGAGCACATATAATAATTTTTTCAACATGCAAACTTTATTTCTATTCGATGAACTAAGCTTCACATCCGATAGTAGCTCTATATAAACCTCTTCTTCTAAATCCTCATTGAGGAAAGCATTTTTAACATTAAATTGTCTTAGGGGCCATTCCTGATTTGTTGCAATAGAGACGAGAGTGGGGACTATGTCTGTCTTAGCTATTAATGCAAAGGTCTCTCGGTAATATACTCTATACTTTTATGTCTAGCCCTTTGCAACTAGCCTTGCTTTATATTTTTCTATGCTCTTGTGATCGTAGAGTTTCATACAATATACCCATCTACATCTAATTCTTTTCTTTCCTTCTGCTAAATGAAACAAGGTCCCAAGTAGAGTACCTGTACAAGGCTTCCATCTCTTCATTCAATATCTTAGTCCACTTTGGATCATTCAAAGCTTCCTACACATTACTAGGAAAAGAAACACTAGATAATTTACTAACAACAAGTGCATATAACTCAGACAATTTTTTAGTAGAAATATAATTTTGATAGGGTATTTGACTTTGGCATTAAGATCAGGTTCATATTTTTTCTTTGGTACACCTTTATTTGATCTTTATGGGTATCTTAGAAAAGGAACAAGAAATTCATTACTAGAATTATTAGAAACTAGACTTGAGATTACCTGAGAGTTGCCATTTTGGATATTCTGAATTGACCTTTCAGTTAGTGTTGTTAAAGTAGACAAGTCTATATTACCAAGATGTTCTTTATGGTTATCATTGTTATCAACTTCTTCCAGTTCTTAACACTCATATGCATTGCTTGGAATGCCTTGTAATATATTTCCTCCACTAGAATATTCTCCCTAAAGGGAAGAAGTTGAAACTCCCCTTGAATAATATGGTTTTAACTCCCAAAGAGAGACATCTAAGGTTACATGCAATTTTTGCGATTGAGGATCTTAACACTAATACCCCTTTTGAAAATCTGAATAAGGATCATAACATCGATACCCTTTTTGAAAATTTGAAAATCCAACAAACACGTATCTTTTTGCCCAAATATCAAATTTAGTTCTTAAGATCTTAGGGATATTAACGTACTCTGTACAACCAAAAACTCTAGGTTCAAGGTTTGGGAGATGAGGAATTGAAATTAAGAATTCCATTTTCTATTGAGGAGTTTGAAAATCTAAAACCCAAGATGGTGATCTATTGATGAGCTAAACCGCAAATTTTACTTCCTCTCCCCAATAAAAGCATGGCATGCTCATCTTAAAGAGAGAAGCATGGACCACCTTTTTATTTATCTATTCTTCCTTTCCTCTAAGCCAATTTATTATGGAGTATAAGTGCACGAAGTCTGATATTGAATTCCAAGCTTATTCAAAAAATTTCCAACTGTAGCATCTGTAAATTCCACGACATTATCAATTTTCCACACCTAAATTGATTTATGATATTGAGTGCTCACCAATTTACAAAATTCTCAAAATGAAATACAAACATCACTTATTTTGGTAAGTATTGATATCCTATTCATACATATACATTCATTAATAAAGTAACAAAAATATTTAGCCTTAGATAATAAAGGAATTTTTGCAAGTACCATATATCTAAATGTATAATTGCAAATGGCTCATAAATTTTATTTAAACTAGGTAAATAAAGGGCACGATGGGTTTTTACAAGTTCATAAACATCATAACAAAAATATGAATCACTTAAGTATAGTCTTTGAATGTTTAAAAATCAAAGACTGGTAGTATAGTTGTGGCAATATAAAAATGTCGTACCAGTACTGATATCAGATTTAGTTCTAATACAATATGATGCTGGTATTGGTTATCACTGAATACCTGGTAATTTTTAAAATTATAAAATAGTCACTAATTTTTTAATTACAAAATATTTTTAAATAAATTATGTCATATAATTTAATCACCACATAATTCCTTGTATGTCGTATTAAAATTTGTAGAAGTAGAACTACTTTATTAACATTTTATCATAAAAACATGTATATAATTAAAAGTACAAAATTTTAATAAATTTAAATTATAATTATAAAAAGTAAGTCTAATTATGGAAATTTTAATTTTCACTCAATTGTTCTAATTATATGTATAAAATAAATAAAAATGATAATAATAAATATTAGAATCATTAATTAAAGAAAAATTTTAAATTAAATTTATATTGTTAATATAATCAAATAGATACCAAATATAAGAGTCTAAATTGAAAGTAATATAGACACAATTAAAGAGAAAAGAATTTTTTATTCAATTTATTGTTATAATAATTCTTATTTTTGTGAATAAAAATAATCTGATCATAATTATAATCATAAATTTTAAAAAATTAATAACTTTGTCATATTAATTATGTTTCATGAGAAAATTAGTTAACAACAAAAACTTAAGTTAAACCAAAATTGATAAAAAAAAAATAATTTTACAATATAAAATTTACTTCAAATTTTGCAAAATTTTAAAAATATATAAAAATGATGAAAAGATATATAGGCATGAAGTCCATCTATAAGCCTAAAAAACTAAAGTTTCAAGCTATAATTTGTCGCGTCATACACCACAAAACAATAAAACGGGGGAGACACCATTGAAAGGACCGCCATAGAGTGTGAGAGTTGCGATTTGAGAGAGAGGAGGCCAAAATGGGAGAGGGCATCCTGAGGAAGAAGGCTTCGACAACTAGGTTAAAAATTTTCCAAATTTTTAATTTAATCCTATTGTTCTAAAATTGTGTATTTTACCAATATTTAATACTAGTTAGCATCAGCTCGTAATCGTCAAAAATATCGATATGGGCTGGAATCAGAAACTGGTAAGGTATTATTTATTTCAGTATTATTTTTCAATTGATATGCCAAATTGATTTGCAGAGTATAAAATACAAAATATTGGCTCTAGTCTGGGTGAAAAAAATGAGATTAAACACTTAGGGTCTGTTTGGTTCCACTTCTATTTTTCTATTGTTGTTTTTAGTTTCTGTTTGTTATTTTTTATTTATGTTTTTTTTGCTTAAAAAAATAAAAACCTGCTTCGTTGAGATTTGTAACATAAAAATTGAAAATAAAAACCTGTTAATTGGTTGATATTTCTAATAAAATTATTATTATTATTATTATTATTATTATTATTATTTATTGTTAATAATAATATTATTAATTATTGTCATAAAATTTCTACTTACTACTATTATTATTATTATTATTATTATTATTATTATTATTATTATTATTATTATTACTATTATTTATTGCTAATAATAATATTATTATTATTAATTATTGTTACAAATTTTCTACTTACTATTATTAATATTATTATTAATTTTATTATACCAAATTAATAATCTTATTATTATTAATAATTATTAATTATTATTATAAAATTTATTATTACTATTATTATTATTATCATTATTATTTTGAGATAAAACCAGGGTTATGTTGATTTTTTTTAGAAAAAACATGTTGTCAAAATTCAGAGAAACAATGTTTTTTAATTTCTGTAAAACTGTTATGGTTTTTTATTTTTAGAAACAAAAAATCGCAACAGAGTAAGTCAAACATGTTTTACTTACCTGTTTTCCTTTTTACAAAAATGACAACAAAAAATAGAGAAACAAACAAAAACAAACAGTCCCTCAGTTAATCAATTCTTATTTTATTATATTAAATTTTATTCGTATATTTATGTAAAATTTGATTAGACACGTTCTAAGAGGGTGCTCCAACCCGAAGAAAATGCCAAGGCAGTCAAAAGCGAAAACGTGACGGGGGATGGCTTACGTCCGAAACTCGTCACCTGTGTCTCCGATGTCTGAATGGAATATGAAATGGGCATCTCAGCGGACCCACCTAGGACTTTGATTGCCCTCACTGGTACCCCACAACTTTTTCAACCGCATCTTCAGTTCAATTCAATTTAGCTGACTTAGTCAACAATATTTTCAGCGATTAATGAATCTGGAGTACAGATTAGGGTGGCCAGCTGACATGAAATGCAAACAAAAATATGAAATGACTCTTCATAAACTATTTGGTTCTACCTACGTATCATTACAAAGATTTTAGTTTTGAACTCATTTCCATGGCTTCAAAGCATATTTGTATCTTGAAAAAGAGCCGTGATTCAATAGTTTTCTACTTTCAAGATCGTCACAATTACCAAATCTAAAGACAATCAATGGTTTCATTGTAAGTACAACTACTAGCTTAGAGAATACTCATTCACGAAAAGAGGACAATGAAGATCAAGGGAATGGGCCACCACTGAACAGCATTACTTACTTATTTGTTGAGGAGAGTACCGAGAACCATGTTTCCCTTTCATGCCATCAGAAAGCCTAAAAGGCCGCCCGAAATTGACATCATTTCCTGGAAAAGGTGATATATCCATTTTGGTCTACATACTCTGGACCAAATTGCATTATCAAGCTTTTGGGATGCGTGGTCAAAACTCCAGATTGATCAAGTTTTATTAGCGGAACTGTTCACTTTTCATTAAAAATTTGGTTATAATGCAACTATTGCACAATTGATAGTTCGAAGGACAAAAAACAAGTCCAGCATTTCAGACCGTGCGGTAATCAATTAGGACAAAGATGTTCACTCATTAAAGCCTAACGGAAAAGCTTGCGATGGAATTTCAAGTGCTAAATAGAATTCAACATAGGTTGCACAATGCATGAGCTTTACAAGGAACACATAACACGCCACCTTGGTATCTACCAAAAATATTATTTGGAGGTGCATCGATTTTCAGGCATGTGGACCTAAAATTTTGCCATCAGTGTTATTTGGTGCGCCTCCCATATGCTTTGACAGAATCAACTATGTCTTTGATTTGACCTCTCTTCTCTGGAAGGCCATAACTTTTGTTCCTCTCTTGGTTACCAGTCCTGTGTTTGTGAAAAAACGCCGGAATGCTAGATTCAGAGGAAAAGGGGTGAGAAGAAAATGATCTTTGGAAATCACCGAAGAGAGAAATAGATAACTTTACTGGTCGTGCTCCATGTAGATTGGATGGCCGTGGGCATATAAAGCCAATGTGAACACAGTATTATGTTGTGTTGTAAAGCGTCCGACAGAGACAGATACTACCTGTCCATCAACATTCTCTTTCCCTGTCCTGTCGAGTGCTTGCCAGAAAAAGGACGCTGGGATTAGCTATAGCAAACATCAATATATCAGGAAAAGACAGAACTTGAAGCTGTTATCTGATCAAACATGCTTCATTTGTCAGCAAATTAAGTTTATTGTACCGGCTACGGCAATCAACTGCTAATTGTTTCCGGCAAACTAACTGGAAACTGTATCATTCCAGCTGTCCTTGGTAAATTTCAACTAAAGAAACTTTTTTTTTGCAGTTAAGGCTTAAACCACACGTGCAAACCGAACGTTTCGTTATTCATCGAATTCAATGAAAGGATATTTTTAATGTTGTGTTCTATTTCCCATGTCCAAGCATTGACCAAATTTTGGGCAACCAGCACGAGTGCCCAAGAAAACAAAGAAATGAGAAGAAAGAACATGACATTATTGAAAGTATAATATTAAAATCCAGATCCCAAATAAACTTGTTAACTTCTTTTACACAAACATAGGACTGAACATAAGAAACAGGGAAAGTATTCATTCTAATGTACCGAA
Organism: Erythroxylum williamsii; assembly: GCA_027564335.1. NCBI lineage: Eukaryota > Viridiplantae > Streptophyta > Magnoliopsida > Malpighiales > Erythroxylaceae > Erythroxylum > Erythroxylum williamsii. Next base: position 30,837,615 of record JANITW010000236.1, on the reverse strand, counting down.
AAACAAGCCCCAATCTACATCCTAAACTCAACTGGAATTCACAAGTGAAGAATTTATGTATTTCTGTATCTAAGTTCTCATTTCCGTGATAAAATGATAACATACAGAAGAAACCAACAACTGAACCAAGAATGTCTTGACATTCTGACACCTAGCTATATTCCTACAGAACCAAGATCATTCTTTTATGGTAATTACAAGCGGTGTTGCTAGTAGCCAACCCCAAGATATGCTACTATGTTAATTTAACTAACATAAAGCTAATAACAAGGAAATGAATTGACCGATTCTCTACAATATGATCAAAAATCTGAAGTGACGCGCTTGAAATGCAGAGCTCTTGCCATCATCAACCTTTCTTTCCCACCGAGACTAAAGATTTCAGTTTGTTTGTCAATTTCTTGAATATCTTTACCTTAATTTGGCCTCTCGGAGGAGGAATTCTCACCTCTGGCCTCTTGGGGGTCTTCTTATACTCACCTTCCATGTTCTTTGTGCTGTAAGCAACAGAGTAGGAATAACTCTGCTCAAACAGAGAAGAAAGGGAGACAGAGAGTATAGGAAATAGAAAGAAAGAGATGTCAGAGATCACTGAAAAAGGAAAGAGAAGATTTAGTGGCCAAATAAAGTGTCCAAGAGCATGGGATATAGCCACCTGCAGCTGTGGGAAGTGGACCCATTGATTTCACTGCGGTTTTAGGTGAAGCTTTTGCAAAACTCTTCTCATAGTGTGAACAAAACACTGCACTGTAATACACCTAGTGTGAACAAAACAAAACGATATATATAACTATACATATATATTGAAGTGAAAGCATGTGGACGTTTTGATCGAGGACAAAGACCATCATCATACAAGTGTTTTCTTACAGTTTAAGAATTCGAATTTCGTTTGTACAATAATATTTAGAACCGAAGTGAATTTAAGCCACTTGAAAGAAATTTTATCTCACTGTACGTATGCATCCTCTGGAGTTAGAATGATACATCAAACCAAATTCAATCCTTGAATTATGATTCTTGTTGTGCGTAATAACTATTTATATTATTCCTCTTTTCCAGTGATCAATTGTTAACGCATGCAAATGATAAAAGTTCCGTGGGTTTCCAGGCAAATCTGTGGCTTTATATAGATTGATTTCCACAACTCAAAAGGGTGATTTATATGTAGGGTTATGGTGTATGGATAGATTTGGATTGTTTGGTGAATAATATATGGTTAAAGTGGGTTGAAAAGGGAGTATTAGTGATATTTAAGTGTTTAGATGAATTATGTGTTGAATAGATTAGAAGATTTGGATTGAAGTGTTGAAAAATCAAGATTATGGAAAAAATCGGACTCGCATATTGCGACGTGCTTTCTATCGCCTTAAAGTATGACATGTTTCGATATCGGGATTGGCGTTTATAATCAGTTAAATTGAAGTGTATGTTACTTTGTTTTTAAAAATGCTCATAAGTGTAGGATTTTGTGTACAGTATTTTGAGGAACAATTATAGATAAAACTAAGCTAGCTAAATCAAATGGTATAAGGAACTCAAATTCAAACACAATACGTTCTTCAAAAGATTCAAGCAACCTTTACATAACATATAGTATATACAGTCACACAATCATCTAATAGCTTCTTAACAAAAAAAAATGAGGTATAGAGAATAAAGAAAGATAGTTAAGTCAATGAGACTAAACACTTTGAAGAAGAAGATTAATCATTGATTGGTGACATCCTTGCACGTGATTTAAAGCATTCACACATGAAAAGAGATGCCCCAGTCTCTGATTCCGTATGTTAAAATGTCATACGCCGTTGGTCAAACGTTTCCAACAATAAGACAAATATTGTGCAGACATTGTCTCTTGGAGTTTTCCTTTTTGGTTTATATCCATGATTATCTAAATATATTATTCATTTTAATAAATATATATATATATATTAAATTATAATTATAAGATTCATATCATATTTATATATTATTTCTAAATTATTTTTGGTCAATATTATGTAGAGATTGAATATTAATAAAGCTTAAAATAATTATCATAGGTTGTTTTTTCTTTATGAAAAAACTAATCGATCACGTAAACTAAAGTGTGAAAATATTTAAGTAAACATGAGAGAGCTTGTTAGAGAACAATTTTATTGAACTACTCTCATATAAGAATGTTATTTGAAAAACTACTAATATTTATAAAAATTCTCATTGTAATAATTGAATAAGTGATTTTTTGATTTGAAATCTTAAAAAAATATAATGTAGTGATTGTTATATTTTAATAGTACTTATGACTTATCATTGTCAAGGATAATTTAATCGATAATCATTAGATATAACATGAATTATATAAAGGTGGTTAAGTGATCAATATAAAATTTATAACTATAAAGTGACTAGGGAGAAAGTAAATTAGATCACAAAGAAACACCATGTCTTTTGCTAGCTTATAATGTCTTTCAATCATAATTTCCTTCAACTATGAGATTTGATGCCCACCTCCTGATGTTACAATCTTCACTCTCAAATCCTTAGTATCTTTATTATACTTTATTCCAAAATTAAGAATCTTCTCTTTTTCTATACAAAATTAGTTAACTTCGTATAGAATATTTCCTATATGTGAGATTTTAATCCATGTCTTTTGCTCGCTTATATTGTCTTTCAATCATAATTTCCTTCAAAAATGAGATTTGACGCCCACCTCCTCTATGTGATGTTACAATCTTCACTCTCAAATCCTTAGTATCTTTATTATACTTTAATCCAAAATTAAGAATCTTCTCTTTTTATATACGAAATTAGTTAATTCCTAAACCTCCTAATTAGTAATTTAGAATATTTTCTCTTTTTAATGTGAAATTGTTTTTATTCTTTTACCCCTTTGACTATAAGCTTATGAAAACTCCTTCATTACTCACAACCTCGTTGTTAGTGATACTCCTCACCCTTATCATCTTTGGGTAATATATGCCTAACAAGTTTTATATGGTCGCTCTTTGACTCAATATTACCATTTGTAATAGGTCAAGTCCAAACTAGCCCAAAAAAAACTCTATTTCAACCTTAATAAAACCAATACTCAAAATAACTAGTTAATATTTAATTAGAAGTTTTTTATAGGTTTATAAACCCTTTTTCTCTCTTTTCATTTTTGATATGATATTTAACACTTTACTCTTATATGAGATATCACAATCTTTCATTCTCACATTTGTAATATTTTCATCAAGGCCTAATTTACAACTTATAATCTTTCTTCAATTTTTAGAAAGATAATTGTTTATTCTTATACCATTTTAATAAGTGCATAATTGTTTATACTTTTAGGTCTATGTTTAAAGCCTTTTGTTTATTTAATTTTTTAAATTGTTTATGGCACTTAATTCATTGATGTATCATTGTCAAGTTATTCACTTATTCAGAGAAACAAAGAATTTGAACAAGTTTAAAGCAATTTAGAGTTATTTTTACCAAGTTATAAAGTTATAATGAAATATCATGGCCCAGTACATAGTCATGTACTTGCCCATGTTCTTTATTATTTCTAAATTTCCCAATTATATAGTCATGTTTAAGGCGTATTGGCGTGTTACATGTATGTGCTTAAGAGGTACACACTCACGTTATATGTTAATGAGCTCATGTTCATATTTTTGGCCCATGTTTATTTGCATGTTTGCTCTATATTTGAATACAATATTTTTAAAGTATACAAGCAAGTATTTTAGTCATGTACTTATATGTATTCCCCTTAAACACCTAATTTTTCAACCATAAAAGCCAAAACTGAAGGGCAGAAGAAGAGAGAGATTCAAGAGGCACAATTAAACAACCTAGAATGACAAAGAAAACAAAGAACAAGTAAGGTGACATATTAAGAGTGGATTTCCTTCAATCTAAAGTGAATTTTGTGAAGATTAAAAGGGATTCCATCACGTTTTGTTTTAGTTTTCTATTTGTACTTTAGTTTTGATGTTATATCCTTTATGATTAGGAACTAAACCTTTATGGTACCTAGATATGATAAACTTCATGATGGATTTGTAATGATTTCATTTGAATTTATTTTATTCTTCAGTCTCATTAAGATTTGATTGTGTTCTTTATTGTTCTTAAATTAATTTATGTCAGTATATTAATTCATGCTTGATTTTATGTATTTAAGATAGATAAATTCTTTGTATGAATTGATCTAACATAATTGAAAAGAGTTGTATGTAATCCTAGAAATAGATTGACATAAATCTACTAAAGGGTTAAACCTAATTGAAAAATTCAAAAATTGGTTAACACAATTTAAGGCATCCTTTGTAAGTGTTTTTTGGTATATAACATTTTACATTCAATCATTTGCAAGAGATTTATGGGAAACTTCTTATTGAGAGCTTTAAGTAGAAAATTCTTGAGCAATCTTATTGTAAAGTAATTCGAGGAGGAAGTAACTTAAGTCCTTGTATTGATTATTATGAATTAGTCTAAGGTTGACTTTTATCATATCTCTTTTGTTTGTCTTATTTAATTGATTTGTGCTAAATACTTGTGTGGTGAGAGTATGAATGAAACACTTAAATATAAGTATGTGACACATTAAAAAACAAATGGACTTATTGGACAGATATCACGAAAGAAGGCTAAATTAGGCTTTGAAAATTAAATTTGACTGCCACACGAGGATATCGATGATGTTTTATCTAATTCTAGTATGCTCGACAAAATCTTTATGTCACCTACAATGTCACGCCTCGTTCTCATCATCTTTAAAGATATCGGTCTATAATTTTTAGTCTAACCGCAACCCAATAGCTTATTGATGGAAGTCTAAACTAATATCAGTTATCTTAACGTAAGTCTAGACTAAATCATTATTTAAAAGTAATTTTACATGAATTGATTAGTAATTTTTTATATAGATTTATTAATTATAGTTATTTGTAAAAAAAAATGCAAACTTTGCATAATTTAGTAATAATAACCCAAAATTTAAAAAGTAGTATTAAAATATTTCAACTTTTAATTTGTAACAAAATAGTCCAATCTTAATTTCTCCGTTAATGTTTGAAGTGGCTACTTAAGTTAAATTAATATTTTGACACATAAATGTCATGTGCTCTCTTTTCCACATAATTATTTAATAAATTTGAAAAATAAAAATCTTAATATTGAAAGGACCATTCTCCTCGTTAAGTTTACGTCGATTTTTCTTGTCCCAGTTAGCAGTCTTCGTCTCTCCAATTTGTCAAAAGATGATAACAGATTGAAGACTTTTGGGTCTAGGAACGTGCATACTTGAAAAGGCAAAAATCACTTTAACTACTAGAATGTTTCGTACGATTTAGTTTCCAAATCCATCTTGTGATTACGCACTCTTCAATATTGAAATTATCTAAAACTGATGGACAGGATCATTACAACCGTTTTTGTTAATGGTAAGAATCAACAATGCCTTTACAACACAGCCACAATGTTGAACAATGCCATAAATGTCTGATGATTCTGTTAATCTTCGGCAAATGCCGAACTTTAATGTCAGATTAGATAAATTAAATTTATTTTTATTTTATAATT
>JANITW010000236.1:30768687-30780967 GCA_027564335.1 Erythroxylum williamsii | reverse complement strand
GAGCTTCTTGTCTCTTATTTGTTCTAGCTTCTAAGATATCAGAATGCTCCAGAACAAAATATACTGTTGTATGGTGATTCCTGATAGAATATCATTATGATTCTTATCAGTTATAGAGAAAGGTGAATAACAATGTTTTGCAGGGTACAGGCACTTGCTTCCGTGGAACTGATGGATTGCTATTGCTATTCCGTGTTGGCGTCTGAGCATGGAGCATGAGCGTCGCGATCGTTCGTTTGAAATTTTCTATTTACATTTTCTGTGGGACTTAATAATATATTAAATAAAACCTAAAAATAAATTATTTTATTTAAATTTATTTTAATATTTTATATCATATTTATTAATAAAAATATTTTATTTTTTAAAATAAATAATTTAAAAATTATTATTTAAAAATATTTTTTTTTTAAAGACGTTTTGAGTTGAGCGATCAGTCTTCTCTAGTGAGAAGTTTTCCGTCTTGCCTCGTCGCAAGTTTTCTTGGGTCTTGCAGTGTGGTTCAGCTCTCCTTGCGATTCAGCATGGCCGATGACACCCTCTCTGTGGACATGGCTCAGCTGTCAGTTGGTGTGGATGTGGAGGATGTGGTGTCTTTCACGGCGGAGGAGTTAACCCCCGAGGTGGCGTTCAACCCCCCTTTGTGCTTGGCGGGTCGTTTTCTCACGGCGCGGCTCATCAACTTCATGGCCATGAAACAGACACTTGCTTCACTCATGCGCCCGGTCCTGGGGATGCTAATCACGGAGTTGGATGCTGGCTCTTACCTCTTCCAGTTTTACCATGAAATCGACATGAATCGCGTCCTCGACATGTGCCCCTGGACGTTCAATAATCAAATCCTTTTATTGGAGAAGATGGGTGGCTATTTGAGTCCCTTGGAGGTCCCTATTTCTCACCTCCTCTTATGGGTTCAACTTCATGGCCTCCGCCCTGGGTTTCGTTCGGCCTCTGTCCTGGAAAAGTTAGGGAACCAACTGGGGACTTTCGTCAAAGGGGACCCCGACAACTTCACTAACCCTAATCGACTTTACTGCCGGGTGAGGGTGAAATGGCCGCTTGATAAACCTCTTCGACAGTCCCTGAAGTTGAAGATGATCGCGGATTTGGATGATTTCTTGGTGACTTTGGCCTATGAGCGTCTCCCTGGTTTTTGCTTCATCTGTGGCCTCATTAGGCATGGGGAGAAATTCTGTCCCATTCCCGTCCTCACCAACTCTCCAGTGGTGCCTAGGAAGTATGGTCCTCACCTTCGCGCTTCAATTCGCAAACCTCCGCTGGCTATTGGGTCTCGATGGCTCAGGGATGAAAAGTTCTCTGATCGGGGCCAGTCCCCTACTGCTTGCCCCCTGTCCCCCGATGATCGCCAGGACGGCGATGGTCCTCCCCCCTTGGGTGCTGCTCCGAAGGTTGGCACAGCTGGCCACCCACCTAGGCCGGAAGGGGCGTCCCACCATGGCGCGCTTGTCGTCAGCGATCCCAAGCGACGTCGTACGGATGCGGCTCCTGAGTTTCCCGATTCCCTGACGCTGACTGTCCAGCTGGCTGGCCCTTTGGATCTCCTTGAATGTACTATGGTGGGTTCTGGTTCCCAGACCCGCCGCCAGCTATGAGTCTCTTAAGTTGGAACTGTCGTGGGCTCGGCAACCCCTCGGCAGTTCAGAACCTAATGCAAATCATTAGGGAATGTCGACCGAACTTTATCTTTCTTGTTGAAACGTTATGTACTTCTACTAAGCTCCATGAAATAAAGACTCATTTGGATTATGATGATTATTTTTGTGTTGAGGTTTCTGGTCGCAGTGGTGGTTTAGCCTTATTGTGGAAGGGTGTTACTCCTATTCGTTTATTGGGGTCCTCCCGTCATTTTATTGATGTGTAGGTTTCCCTCCCGGGTGTTGTCCCTTGGCGTCTTACTGGTTTCTATGGTCGGGCCGATCGTCTGCGACGGACAGAGACATGAGGGCAACTTGTCCGCCTCTCCTCCTTTTCACCTTTGCCTTGGGTGTGCATAGGCGATTTCAACGATATTCTCTTTCAGTCCGAAAAGCGGGGGGGCCTCCGCCAACCTTCTTATTTGCTCAATGGTTTCCGCCACGCCGTTACGGCGGCTGGCCTTTTTGATTTGCCTCTTGCAGGGTACCCTTTTACGTGGGACAACGGTAGGAGTGGGGCGGCCCATGTCGAGGCCAAACTAGATCGCTGTTTAGTCTCGGATAGCTGGCGGGCCCAATTCCCTGTTTCTAAAGGATCGGTTCTTGATCTCTCTACCTCGGACCATCTTCCTTTATTGTTGCAATTTCAGCTCTATGTCCCTCGGCCCCAGGCACGCCTTTTCCGGTTTGAAAATCACTGGTCGAAGGAACCTGACTGTCGGCTAGTTGTCGAACGTTGTTGGCGCGATCATGCTACTCCTGACCTCCTCTCTAAGCTGGCGGCTTGCTGTCACCTTCTCGATGATTGGGGTCAGTCCTTTCGACATCAATTTCAATCACAGCTGGCTGCTTCTCGACAATGTATGAACCGCCTCCGGGGTCGGCGTTCGGCGGCAGAGCGCCGGATATTTCTGCGGGCTAAGCAACGTTGGGTGGCTCTCCTTACCCAACGTGAACTTTTCTGGAAGCAGCGGGCCAAAGCGGTGTGGCTGAAGGAAGGTAATCGCAACACGCGATTCTTTCATGCGCGTGCTACGGCTCGTCAGCGCAGGAATCGTATCACTCAACTGAAGGATGCGCATGGCATGTGGCAAACTTGGGACACTGGTCTCTCCCAGGTCATTTCTGATTATTTTACTAACCTCTACTCTTCACAGGTCTGTACCCCTGTTACTATTCTTGACTGCGTGCCGCACTGTCTCTCCGCTGAGGATCATTTGCTACTCGATGAGCCTTTCACTCGGGAGGATGTTCGCCAAGCCGTTTTCAGCATGGGTGGGGACAAATCTCCTGGCCTTGACGGATTGAACCCGGGTTTCTACCAGCGCTTTTGGGATGTCATTGGCGATGATGTCTCGGCCTTTTGTCTCCAGTGTGCCACAACCGGCCTTATCCCTCCGTCCCTACAGGAGGCCATTCTCGTTCTCGTTCCCAAGAAGCAGCAACCGGAATATGCATCTGATTTCCGCCCGATTGCTCTCTGCCAAGTCCTCTATAAGATTGTAATTGCTAAGATGCTAGCCCATCGACTGAAGTGTGTCCTCCCTAAAATCATCTCCCCCACGCAGAGCGCTTTTGTCGCTGGTAGACACATTCAAGACAACTCGGTGGTGGCTTATGAGGCCATCCATTATCTGCGGGCTCGACGGCGAGGCAAGGTTGGTTATGCGGTTCTCAAACTGGATATTTGTAAGGCTTATGATCTACTCGATTGGTGTTTTCTGCAAGCAGTGATGCGTAAGATGGGTTTCAATGAACGTTGGCTTGGCTTGACTGCCCAATGCGTTACTGCTGTCTCTTATCGGGTGCTCCAACAGGGTACTTTTATTGGCCCGATTTTTCTGGGTCGCGGGTTACGCCAAGGAGACCTCTTGAGCCCTTACCTCTTCATTATTTGCGCAGAAGCCCTTTCCCGTCTTATCCAAGCCCGAGTGGCTCAAGGGGCTATACATGGGGTCAAGATAGTTACCGGTGCTCCTGTCATCTCCCATCTGCTCTTTGCCGACGACAGTGTTCTTTTCTTCCGAGCTCAGCTTCAAGAAGCCCAGGCAATCCAGACCCTACTACAGGACTATAAGCAAGCTTCGGGACAATCCATTAATTTTAGTAAATCTTTGATTTCTTTCAGTCCCAACACTGACTTGGTGACCAAATCCGCCATTTGTTCTCTTTTACAGATTCAGGAATCTGACGATCTTGGCAGTTACCTAGGCCTTCCAATGGCTATTGGCCGTAACAAGAGGGAGGTCTTCGGCTTCGTCAAGGACCGGGTCTGGAAAAAACTCAACTCTTGGCCTGTTCTGCGACTTTCTAAACCGGGCAAGGAAATATTATTACAGACTATGCTTCAGGCTATCCCGACTTATGTTATAATGCTTTTCCTCTTCCCCCAATCGCTGTGTAAGGATCTTGAGCGGCTTATGAGTCGGTTTTGGTGGGGTACTTCGACTAATCGGCGAGGTATACACTGGATGTCCTGGGACCGATTATGCCGCTTAAGGGAGGATGGGGGCCTCGCCTTCAAATGCCTTCGAGAGTTTAACCTTGCTCTCTTGGGTAAGTTCGGATGGCGACTTCTCACGGAACTTGAATCGTTAGTTGCACGGTTGCTCAAAGCTCGCTACTTTGCCCATTGCTCCTTCTTGGAAGCCCCTCTTGGTGCGAACCCAAGTTACCTTTGGCGAAGCATTCGGGCAAGCCAACCTCTTCTTCGCAGTGGCCTGTGTTGGAAAATAGGCAGGGGGGATTGTGTGAATATCTGGACCGATCCTTGGTTGAAGGATGTCACCAACCCTTTTGTCTCCACCCCTTTCAATGCCTGTTCGAATGTCCTCATGGTTCAAGACTTGATGCATCATGGGTGGTGGAATGTTGGGCTGATCACTGCCATCTTTAACGAACGTGATCGTGGCTTAATTTTGGGCCTCCCTCTTTCGCGTGCTGCTGAGGATGATCTGTTTTGGTTGCATGCGGACAATGGCTTCTTCTCGGTTAAGGCGGCCTACAAGGCTCTTTCCTCCCTACACACCGAAGCCCCGCCTGCTGCGATAGTGCCGATTTGGACGCAGCTCTGGAAACTCCACGTTCCCCCGTCTGTGCGTACTTTTATCTGGCGAGCCTCACAAAATATCCTCCCGCTTCGTGGCACCTTGCTCTTAAAGAAGGTCGATGTCCCCCCTTGGTGCTCGTTTTACCTTCAGACGTCGGAGAGTCTGTTGCATCTAATGGTCACTTGTTCCTTCACCAGACAGGTCTGGCAGTGCTCTTTTCTGGGCTGGTTTTCACCTACGGTGTCCAGCTTTCAAGAGTGGTTGGGGCGAGTTTTCCGATTGTTTAGGGCCAATGACTTGGCTCTTGCGATGTGTTTATGCTGGCAGGTGTGGACAGCACGCAACGACCTTATCTGGAACCATAGAGTTACTGCTCCTTTATCGATTTGGACTCGCACCTTACGCTCCTACCACGATTGGTTGCGGGCCCAGGCGGAGGAGGTGCCTCCTCGTCCTCCGGAGGGGACCACTATCTGGCAGCCACCCGCTCTCGCCTAGGTGAAAATCAACGTTGACGCTGCTACTGTTGTGGAAGGTTCTTCCACTGGCTATGGTTGTATTGCTCGCGACTCTTCGGGTTCGGTGTTGCATGTCCGGATAGGACGCCTGGAGGGTGCTTTTCGCCCCAAGATTGCTGAAGCTTTAGCCATCAAAGAAACCCTCAGCTGGATTGAATGTACTGGGTGGTCTCGAGTCATTGTGGAGAGCGATTGTCTCCTTGTTATTCAAGCCCTCCTTGCTCGTCATTTCGCCGATGCTACTGCTTTTGGTGATGTCATCTCTCATTCTCGTGTTCTTGTTTCTCAACTTGACTGTGAAGTTGTATTTTATCACGTTAGACGTTCTGCTAATCAGGTCGCCCATGGCTTAGCCCAGGCTTCCCGAACACTGGCAAACGTGGGCGAGTGGAGTTGTAATTATCCACTTTTTGTATTGCCTATTCTCAGTTTGGATTTCTAATATATTTTTGCCTTCTTTCGAAAAAAAAAAACTAATGTTTTTTTTAATTATTAAATCTAAATTTATTTAAAATTTATATATTTTAAAAAAATTTAAATTTAATTATATTTATTAATAATTATTAAATTAATTTATAAATTAAATTAAAATTGTTATTATTATAATTTTAAAAAATAATTAAAATTATATATTTTAACTGTAATATAATAATTAACTATTTTATAATTTCTAAAAAATTTTAAAACTATTTCAGAAATTTAAATTCGTCGGTATTCGTAATATTGCCCACAAAGCAGCAAAGCAAAATGGCGGGTTCAAGGTTCCTCTTCTGCAACGGCGTTCTTTCTCATTCAACGGACACTCCTTCGGTGACTACATTCCTCGAATCCCGCCCAGGTACTGTGCTCTGATTCATTCAATTAATGTAAAAAGAACAAGAAAGCACGTAAACCAAATTACGATCTCAGGTGCTTACACGACCACGCGCACTCACGACAATAACAACCGTCTTTTGTTCTGGGAGCGTCATCTACTGAGGCTCGCGAATTCCGCCAGAATTTTGTTCGATTCCAATCCAAAGCTTCTATTTAGATCTGGCAACTCCTTCGCTCCGCGGATGATTACTCCGCCGATGTGGGACTCGGGGATTAGGGCTCTGGTGAATGACTCCGTGAGTAAGGTGTTGCCAGTTGCTTTGAAGGAGAGAAGCCAAGGGGAGGAGTTGGCAGTTACGACACTTGTGACTGGAGACATGGAGAGGTTAAGCGAGGTGAGTGTTTTCGAGGCGTTTGATGTGCAAGTGCATGTCGGGACTTATGTTCCTCCGGTGTTTGGTGTTGTCGGGAATGGAGCGCGGTTGGCAGTGGTTGGCCGCGGAAGGGAGGTTGCGGAAGCGAAGTATTCTGATTGGGTTAGGTCAGTTTTAGTATGAGTCTTCTTGTTGATGCTATCGTATGCGTTGTGATTTGTGATATTATAATTTCTTTGATGTTTTTAGGCAGGCTTAGGAAACCTTTGGAGAAATGGAGGCCTCCTTCTGTCACTGAACTCTTGTTGTCCAATGATGGGGATCGACTACTTGAAGGTACTGTCACCAACTTATTCGTTGTATCTCGCAAGGTGAGTGATTACTGATCTGAGATGCTGGATTCTCAACTTTATTAACCTTTTATGCAGATTCAAAACCAGTTGATCATACTGCAGTATATTTTTCTAGACATCTTTCATATGAATGGAAAATTTTGGTTCCTGCTTGCATCTGGCATAGTTTTAGCCAGCTTTCCAACTGTATGAGTTTTACTAGCTACATAGCTTTTGAGAGACCAGATGATATTAGTCAATGTTAGGCATAATGAAGCCATTTGGTGGACTAACCAACCTATTCTGGTTAGCTAGAATCTACTATTTTTCTTTCTTGTAGCTTTTGTTATCTTGTTCATTCTTGACTTTCCCTTATGTGATGTTTTATTTTAGTTAAATCTTGTACTACTTTCAGGATAACAATGGAGACAAATATAGTGATTGCAGCAAAAGTGTTGGTCCTTTTGAAGTACTGACTGCTCCAGTTAGTGATGGCGTGCTTCCAGGGATCATGCGACAATTAGTCATTGAGTAAGGTTTGCTTCTTATTGGTTCTCCCCAAATATGGAGCAGGTTGTAGTAATCGAGTTACAATTACGGTGGACTATAACACAAATGCATTCACAACTATGTTCTTTATTCAAATTGTTGTGTAAGGTTTTCAAGATTCTTGATACGTATATAATCAATTCTACTATCACTAATATAACTGTTTTGTTTTCTTGGTTTTACTCTGAGTGAAATCATCAATCACTAAATGCTTGGATACTTCTTATTGTACCGTTTTGTGAATAAGTTTACACCTCTTTGGTAGCGGGATTGTGTACTTAACCAAATCTGATGTTTGGAATCTTATACTATACAATGGCTTGGATTTTTATTTTTACTCAATTTAAGCAACTTTGAAAATGGCCGAACTATTGCATCCTATAACGTTGTTGTGGTTTATCTTTCCTCATTGTTGGTTCTTCATTTGTGATAGGGTGTGTTTGAATAATGGAATTCCTTTTCAAGAAGTTGCACCATCATGGTCAAAGCGTGAACTTTGGCAAGAAGCTTTTGTTACAAGTAAACTGTTATTATTTGTATTGTGTCATAGTATGTAATTTATGTTTTAACTATTCATCCTATTGATTCTAGCCTATTCTAGACCAGCTTGTGACATTGGGGACAAACATATTTTTTTTCTCTCAACTCACTGTGATTTTCTATCTCAATCATCTAATTATTAAATTTCTTAGTTCAATCTTTGAACTTTACTAATCCCTATATGTTAGGCGATGTAGGCAAGTAGAAGATATATCAGTGTCTAGAACCCATAGAACTTATAAAATCTGGCTGTTGGAATTTGAGTTTTAGGTTTGGGATTTCAAATTAAGATTGTTGGAATTTCAGGTTGCTGTAGCTACAAATTTAGGGATTGATTGCCAGAAATGTAGGATAGAATTTTATGGTTTTGGTAGACGGAATTCAAGTTAGAGTTGTTGGAATTTTAGTGAGATAAACAAGTAACGGAGGGTAAGGAACTAAGAATCACTTGTAGAGTCTAAAAATTACTCTTAGAAGAAAGCATCACACCTTCTAATTGAAGACTCAAGTTTATAGAAAAATATTGAAGATCTCTTATTGAAAGGTTAAGTACACACATACATTTAAAAAAAAAATTCTTGGAACCTTTATTCTAATAAAGAATTCTTAACTGAAAAATCCAAAATGTAATTGATTCATTATTCTAATTAAGATTTTTTATTCTTAAATAAACTTAAGCCCTAAGTAAATTAGGACAATATATCTAACTTATTGTTATTACTTATTTAATATGGAAAACTTAGCATAAAGTACATTTCAACCTTTATTGTTCTTGTTGTCACCTCAACTCCTGCTTTGTATTCCCCCAAATTAAACTTGTGATTGAGTGATTTGAACTTTATTTCTTTTACAAACTCTAAATTTTTTCACATCAAGTTTCCCTAGCTTGTCTGAAGTTGTCTTTGATGTAGAATGTGATAAATACTGATCATATAAGTCTTGATTCAACTTTGAACTTCATATTCTAAAATCCAATTACTGTTAGAAATTTGTCTTCCTTTCCACTTATCTCCGATATCAACCAACTCTTGTACTATAATTCATTCATTAAGAATATCCTCTATTTATTATTTAATATGAGGAATGGTTGGAATGCTCAAAATAGTTGTAGTAGGAGATTGTGCACCATCATATCTATGATAAATAGTCAAGTCTGCGACATTAAAAATAAGACTGATTCTAATATCACTTGGTAATCCTAAAACATAAGTATCCACACTTATCTTTTTGAGGATCTTATAAGCTCCAACACTCCTTGAATATAGTCTCTTACATTTCCCCTTGAGAAACGCTTTGAATGAATCCTTACTATCACCGTATTCCCTCCATTGAATTCTACAAACGATGATGTTCATCAACAGGTACCCTATAAATTGTTGGTTGTTATCTTTTGTCATATCTCATCAAAGATATACCTCATGTGTTATGCAAAACCTTCATATTCAACAATAACTCATGTGTTTATGGTAAAGGAACCAAATAAATAGGATTTTCTTGGTTCAATTCTTGAAAATATCTCAAAATGCCTCATACAGGTTCACCTATTTATAGAACGATGCAAATTTTGTCATAGAAAGAATTAGGTCCTAATTATTCACATTATCCTTAACCAAGTGCCTTGACAAGTCCCCCAAGCTTCTATTCATCACTTTTGTTTGTCCATCAGTTTGAGAATGGAAAAAACATGAAAATTGAAGCTTAGTGTTCAATAATTTTTATAGAGTTTTCCAAAAATAACTCATAAATTTTACATTGTCATTAGAGACAATGGTTAAAGATAACAGTTTGTATTGTTCATAAAACACAGGCAACAGTGTGTATAGTCCTGCAAAAATTTATACTTACGTCTTACCATAGTTCATAAAACACAGGCAACAGTGTGTATAGTCCAGAATTTTGCTTCTTTCCTTTAGCTAATTGACATGCTTGACATTGTCATATAACTTTGGACACATCCTGCTTTTAAGAGGGCCAATAAAGGTGATTTTCAACTGTTGCAATCATTTTATCCATTTCCAAAGTGACCTTTTGTCCCTCTGTGTAATCCCAAAATCAGAGTCTCCCTTATAGAAATATTGGGTAGGCAAAGTCAATTTCCTCTAAAAGGTTAGTCATCATGCGTCACAAAAGGGAAGTGATTGTCCCTTTGTCCACCTACAATTTTTGAATAAATTATCCCAAAATCTTCCTCTGGAACATACTCTCTTTTTAGTTTTTCAAACTTTACAGCTTTTACTGTCATAGTGATAAGCAAATGACTTTTTTTATTCAATGCATGTTCATTCAAATCTATGTAATAACTATATTAGCTTGATTAGTTATTTTCTCAACTCCAACAATATTCATCAGGTTTTAAATCCAAAATCTCTAGCATCCTTAGTAGTTGCGAGTTGATTTTTTTCAGCTCCCTATTGTATTATTTTAGCCATTTTCCTATTATTTCAGCCTACTTTCTTGTTGTTGCAGCCTAATGTTCTTGTGTTTGGTTTGTTGTTCAGGTGTTTCTACCTCTTGTTTAAATGTTTCAACTTGTTTAGTTGTTTGGCGTTTATGGTTTGCCAAAGAATCCACTTCCTTCTACTTTTCTTCAACTTTAACACTCTGATCATCTCCAATTGTCGAATTGTCAATGTCATCAATTACTTGGACACATTCTAAATGTAGGCTAAAAGATTCTAATTGATCAGTTGACAGAGAAGTGCCAATGGTCTCACCACCTAGAATAAACACTTTTTTAAAGGCAATTGTTGCCTCAAAATCATTATATGATTTTTCAGTAAAGATTTTCCCTTGCATTGTATGTTGTTGATTAATATCAATCCCCTTTCCTCGCTTATTAGCAACTTTCCCATGTTTAGCATCAAGTATAGGTTGTTGGTTTGTAGAATTATTTCTTGTGGGAGTTGTTACATGTTAGTTACTTTTTGGAGCACCTTGTGATCGAGGATCGTCAATATCTTTTTTTGCATAATTATTTCATCTCATTCTTAGTCATTCAGTGTTCTTTTATAACCAAAGTTCTAGTACCAAATTGATGTAGAACGAGTACAAGAAATATCAAACTAGTGGTTAATACCCATTGAACTTATAAAATCTAGCTGCTGACATTTGAGTTTTAGATTTGAGATTTCAGTTTAGATTGTTGGAATTTCAATTTTGGTATACCTAGAAATTTAGGGTTTGGTTGTTGAAAATTTGTGCCAAAATTTTAGAGTTTTGGTTGCTAGAAATTCAAGTTAAAATTTCTAGAATTTTAGTGAGAAAAACAATTAATGAAGGGTAGGGAACTAGGAATGATTCTTAATGAAGGGTATGGAACTAGGAATGATTCTTGGAGTTTAAGAACCATTCTTAGAAGAAAAAAATGAATCTTTTAATTGAAAACTTGTTTGTAGAAAAATATTTAAAATCTATTATTGAAAAGTCGAGTACCCAAACACACACACACACACACACACACGCATATATATATCCCTTATTTTAGTGGTAAGGGGATACCTAACTAAAGTATTCAAAATAAAATTAAATCCTATTCTAATTAGGATTTTTTAATCTTAAATAAGTTTAAGACAATATATCTAACTTATTATATTCCATGTCTAATAAAAAAACCTAACATAAAGTGAATTTCAGCCCTTGTCTGTGCTATCACCTTAATTCCTATTCTTTATTCTACTAAATTAAATCTTGTGCTAAGGGATTTATCCTCTCCTGTTTTTTTTATAAAATGTAAGCTCTTTTGTATCGTTAGGATTTCTGTTAATATTCTTAGAGATCTTATGTGACATTTTATCTGGACATACAGTCATTTCCAGTCATATGTCCAGTTAGAATTCCATTGATGCTTGCAAATTTTCCGTTAAAGATTAGTGAGGTGTAGGGACTGAATTAAAAAAGTTTAATAGTTGGAGGATTAAATCGAAAAAAGGCATTAAGTTGAAGGACAAATATATAGTCTCCCCATATTACATTTTAAACCTCTTGAGATTATGTATCTTTCCTTGGTATTTTAGTTCTGCATCTTCCAATTGTTGATTATTAGGAAAATCTTGTTTATACGATTTCAAGATCATTTGAAGTGGTATTTTTTTGCAGGTAGCTTGAGATTAATGCAGCATGTAGAGAAAATTCAGGTCCCTAGTCGATGGGAGTTACTGGTGTTGAAATCCTCTGATGAGATTTTATGGGAAGAGAAGCAATTTCAGGTATAGGAAATTCTAATTATGGTTAATAATTTACTTCCAGAGGAAGCAACTATTCGTATTCCTCATCACAAATTTGTATGCATCATCACTAGGAGGAGCCAGGGATGATCACATCAATTATCCAGGTAAGGTCCATGTTCATTTGTATGCTATAATTTCAAAATTTGTTGCGGTTTTGTCGTGAGTTAGACCATTGCCAATTACGATAAACGATTAGCAAAGCCATATGGGACTATTTACA
>JANITW010000236.1:30708623-30730735 GCA_027564335.1 Erythroxylum williamsii | reverse complement strand
TTCAAATATCATGTTAATCTTAATTAATAATACATATATAATAAAAATAAAAGGTAATTATATAAAATAATAATGATGATGATAATAAAAAATTTTATATAGAATGTATAAAAATGTGAATGGGATTTTACACTAATACAATAAGAATTACTCATTTAAATTTGAAAATATTGTTAGTATTTTAATTTGAGATAATAGCTTCATTTTAAATGTTGTATTTACCAATTAATTAATTAAAATTTTAGAATTTTATATCTGAAATTTCTTTCTCGTTGAAAAGTGATGCTTATAAAATAAAATTGGGTTATAAATTGGTAAGAAATAAAATTAAATGTAAGAGTGCGAGAAGCAAAGCATAGAAAAACAAGATGTGTTTAATAATGTTAAATTAATACTAACTTGCTAGTAACTAGAAATAACTAATAAGGGTGTTTTGTGGGGCCCAACCCAATGAGAACAACTGACGATGATTGATAAACAATAATATGAAAAGGGCAAAAAAGAAATAAGAAAAAGGGGAAAACTCAATCACACAAAAATTGGTCGAATCACAAACTCCTATCGCCTCCGTCTCTCCCCCAACTCCCTCTTCTCCATCGTCAGATCTCACGCCTCCCTAACTCTCAATTAAACTATTCCACCAATCCTCTCTCTCTCTCTCTCGCTCGCTGGCGCCAAATACAAAACCTCCACTCCCTCTCTCTTCTTTTACAGGTATTTGCCTCTCCATCTCTCTCTCTCTAAATCCACTTCTTTTCACTACACTTTACATGCTCCTCTCTCACTCTCTTCTGCTTTTTCTTTTTATCTATATAAGCGCTTTAACTTTCATGTGTTTTTGGCTAATGTTCCGTAGTATGTGTTATGTATGTTGTGTAGTCTTGGCTCTAACTGGATCCAAATATTGTAGAAAAGTCTGGTTCTCGAATTTCTGCGTTGTTATGGAAACTTTATATATGTGTGCATTCATTTTGACATGCAGGTCCATTTCAGGTTTAGTATTGATTCATATGACAATGTCTCTATCAGGGGCTGCTTTAGGGGTTTAGTCTGATCTGAGTCAACAGCGAAGTTTCTTTTGGAAATGATTACAGTTTCAGTGCCCGCTTTCATTCAGGGAAATAATTTGTAAATGTACACGTACTTGTTGGTATGCATTTACGAGTGTACCGAGGTAGCTGTTTTCCTTGTTTGTAAGTGAGGTTTAATTGCTGTATTATGGCTACTTATTTATCTATTGTGAAATGCCAGCTTGATTGTCTAAGAAAATAAAAATGTGCCTATCTAACAGGATTCCCGTTTTTTGCGATTTCAAATTAGTAGGAAGTACCTCCTCATCCACTGAGGTCGACTTTTTGGTGGATGCATTGGGGAATAGAATTATCAGTTACTCTTGACCCAAATATGTTTTCCTTTGCATACCACAAAAAAAATAACAATCAGCATCTTATATGTATATATAACTTTCCTTATACACTGGGTGCCCGGATGTTGTGTTTTTTGCAGTATGGCAGACAACCCGACAAGTCCAGCAGGAGGGAGCCATGAGAGTGGTGGTGAGCGGAGCCCACACTCGGGTGTGAGGGAGCAAGACAGGTACCTACCAATTGCTAACATAAGCAGGATCATGAAGAAGGCATTGCCAGCTAATGGCAAGATTGCTAAAGACGCTAAGGATACTGTCCAAGAATG
This sequence comes from Erythroxylum williamsii, assembly GCA_027564335.1. Taxonomy (NCBI): domain Eukaryota; kingdom Viridiplantae; phylum Streptophyta; class Magnoliopsida; order Malpighiales; family Erythroxylaceae; genus Erythroxylum; species Erythroxylum williamsii. Next base: position 30,729,043 of record JANITW010000236.1, on the reverse strand, counting down.
TGTCTCTGAATTTATCAGCTTTATCACCAGCGAGTAAGGCATCAAAACCACTAGTCTTGTTCCCTTTTGTGTTTTTAAGGCTGAGAATTTTCTTTGGTAAATTGTGGTTTAAGCAGTGGAGTTTTGTCCAAATCTGATTGCTGAATTTTGGGCTTTTGTTTAATAAGGTTATGAATGTGCCTTTTTTCTTTGGTAAGAATGTGATTTTGTTTCTTTTGGATAGTTTTGGCTTTTCCTAAATGAGTTTGGTTCTCTTGTTGCATTGATATTCTTGCAATGAAGTCTTCTTCTGCCTTTGCATTGATTTATTACAAAAACTTTTGGAATCTACACTAGTTTTTGGGTTATGAGAGTTCTGAAATGTTATTTTGTTTTCCAGAATTGAGGCTTATTCTCTCTTTTTTTCTTTTTTGTGTCTTTGTGCTTGGAGGTAGAGATCTATTGGTGTTGTGCAATTGGTGATGTTGGAAATTTACTGTTTTGGATTCAGGCTTTGTTCTTGTGATATGTGTTTCATCAATTCTTTCCTCTTTTCTTCCTTTAAGGGCAAGTAATAAGTGTCAAAAGGAGAAGAGGAAGACAATCAATGGGGACGATCTATTGTGGGCAATGGCAACATTAGGTTTTGAGGACTATATTGAGCCACTTAAGGTTTACCTAGCCAGGTATAGGGAGGTAAATGGCTTGTCACTAGTGGAACAACTTTTCTTCTGTTTTTTCATCACTTACGCTGCTGCTTGTTGATATTTATGGGTCAATTCAAATTTGACTTAGTGTGTAGGTTGAGTTTGTATCTGAACTCTCTCTTTCTAATTCCTTCTTTTTGTCTCTGATTTGCTGCTGGCACACTCTGATAATATACATCGGATAACGACGATTTCACAGTTGGAGGTAATCAAACTTTTAACGCTAACCAAAATATAATTTCTTCTTGGTGAAGCAGTTATGGAACATGGTCTTTTAACTAATGAATTAATTGGTAAAACAATCTTTGGCAGGGTGATACCAAGGGATCTGCTCGTGGTGGGGATGGATCTTCTAAAAGAGATGCAATTAGAGGCATGCCTCTTCAAAACTCACAGGCAAGTTCATAGACCATTTGCTTCTGAAATTTCTTTGGAAATAAATATTGTGAAGCTGGGTTATCCTTGTCTTTTAAAGCCATATCAATGATTGTTTAATCTATCCTTTTCTTCTTGCGGTCATTTTGGACAAATATGGCAGTTTACTCTTCAAGGATCATTGCCCTACATAACTCCACAGGTGATGCTGTCTTTTTCCTCTTTGAATTTTATCCAGCAAATTTTGAGCAAAATGAAAGAATGGAATAGCAATTTGTCAAAATGGAAAGCTGATTTAACTAGTAGCTACACTTGTACTTACGTATTTTGCATCCTCTGAATAACCATATTTCTTGTGTGAAGGAATATAAGCTTTAAAGAACAACCAGCTTTAAGAGAAGAATTGATCAAAAGTTCCAGGGATGACAATTGAAAAGGCTGTTGATCTTGAGAACATATCTGTCTTAGTCAACTTGTATTAGTTATTTGTTGTTAAGCTTCAGGTGTATGTAGTTGTCAGATGCATTGTCACTGGGAATAAGAGCATTGAGATTACTCCTTCCCAATGGCTGTAGTACTACTGTTCCGTTGCCTATCAAAGTAGTGGCTAGTGAGTTAGAGTTTGATTTTGTTGGAGGTCTTTAAACGCTTAAACTTTTGCGATTTGATTTGATTTGTCTGTTCTGGGATTACTTTGTGCTCTTATGGACCTCTGTTACCTGCAACTGAAGGCCAATAGAAGATGTTTAATATGACGAGCCTCATTTAGAATCTAGGAATAAATAGTAGGCTTATGGAGCCCTGCAGGCTCTAAGTTCTCTAGTTCTAAAGACACTTTCTTTATCAAGTTTTTTTGTATGAGTTTTCTTTTATACTTTTTAATACTATTCTTATATAAATTTCAAAGGGTGTTTTTTTCTTAACTTCATTCGGGATATTAGGCATATGTATGTATTATATGTTGAGACAAGAGATGAGAATGGGTTTCGAGGATTAGTGGGGGGAGGTCAGATGTAGCAACAATTATGTTATTGTGTTTTTATAACAGTCTACTAGAAATATATCAAATTTAGTTGCCCTTACTTCTGCTTCTGCTGTAATGGCGAATACATATTAAAACATCTAATATATTGGCGGAAAATTACTCTTCTAACTCGTTTCTTGGATTCTTGGCTTGACTGTAAGCTTATTCTTTTTTTCATCATAATGTGGAAGTGTTCGGATTCTGCTGAAAAAACTGTGTCAAATTTAGTTTTGCTTTATGATGATTGAATTGTACTTGCGTATTTTTCCAATACGGAGGCAAAACTGTTACTGTTGCCTATGACTGATGCGAAAAATGGTACCTTGAGGTGTATGATATTTGTTAAGGGTGGTGTTGACAGCCACAAAGCAGTGGATTTTTGCACATATATTGGAATTACTTTAAGGATACATATGTATTTATCTAATTTTCTTAAGGAACTTGTGATTGTAATACTTGACGGGTTTCCTGTTATTTACAGCAACAGGGACAGCATATGATAATTCCTTCCATGCAAGGCAACGAATAGGGGAGTTATCGCTACCTTCTTACCGATTTAGTGAATTCTGGAGGGGAAAACTTTTTAGTTTCAACACCATAGCATCCTTTGTATTGTTTTAACTTAATGAAACCAAAGTGTGATATATTTTTGAGGCTTTGGTTTGGTGATCGTGGGGGTGGTTCGTTTGTTGGTGCCCTCATCATCAGAAGTGATCCAATAACAAGCTAAAGTACCGTAAATTTCGGTTGTTTATTATTACATGATTTAAGCAAGGGCCGTTTAGAATTGGAAGATGTTACACGACATAAATTCCTATCTTTGTTCGAGACACAAAATGTTCTAGGTACATGCTTGATTATCAATCTGTTATTTACGGCGGAATAGTGACGATCATACACCAAATTCTTCTTAATTATTGCTCATTGTATCTACTTTTAGATCCTTGTAGCCTCGGGTCTGTGAGTTTCATCGTGTCGTGTTTGAACTGGCCGCAATTCGTTCCTCTGTTATACTATAGTCAAAAGCATGTAGTTGATTTCCGAGTTTGAGTTGGATCACTGGTTGGTGCCATCCATACTTAGCTGCTCTTGCACAAACAAGAATTTAAGTGGATAGCCAGTGAGATTGTTGTCAGAAACGTTGGGTTGCTTCTGAATATTTAGTAAGAACGTCTTGATATATATATTTAAATATATAGGCAGACATACATATCTCTATGTATGTAAGTATGTAGTAGAGGTAGCCACGTTACATGCACATGTAATGATAATGACACCATCGATAGGAGAGCAAAGGTGAAGTGAAGTGGTGATTACAATCATACTGAGGGAATGGAATACCTGTGTAGCTGTGATGGCAAAATCATACTGAGGGAATGGAACACCCGTGTGTTGTTTAGTAGTGATGACAATCATAGTAATGGAATGGAACACCTATGTTTTTGTCGAGGGTTCAATCTCAATGGCAGGTGTTAAAGGACTCATGGAACATACAGCTAATTCCACTGGAACAAAGAACCGCGTGGACATGTTTTGTAATATTATCCAATCCCACGACGTGACCATCACTTGTTGCCTGCACCTGTACTTGCACGAGCAATCCAGCTCCAGCTCACTTCCACTTGCCCCTCCCCTCTCTTTCTCTCTGTCTGTGGGTGTGTGTCTCTCATACACAACAGTCACCGAGGCACGATCATCCAAGTACAATGGATTCGCCACGACACAATTTGGTTCCAATGTAAAGTATGTTGTCATATATACCATAGTATAAGGTAGAATGAGCATATGCAAGTTTCAAGTCCAAAAGACTTTCACTTGAGGAGGTATATTAGTGAATATATAAAATCAATTAAGTTGACCTCACACATCAACTTAAACTATTGTGATGAAACGGTCACTTAATAGATTGATGGAAATAAAAAAAGTCTCTCATATATCTTAACTTACCGAATAATGTTATTCATCTCCATAAATTAATAATTAACTAACAGGGCAATTTTTAGAACTCCAAACACATCAAAGGTCCTAACAAATAGTTCAAACACAAAGATAAGTTTATTCCAACTCACACACTCTGAGGAGGTCCAGCTCACATTACTGGCACCCCTTGTTAAGGAGCGCTGTTTTAAACAAATAGTTTTTAACAACTTTACAAATAGAATCCACATCATCTGCTGGTCTTTTTTCTCTTCTTGGTCAAAGAAAGGGCCATTTTCTTCTTTCTGTTATACAACTGGCCACGTTATGTTATGTTCCAGATTCCACTGAGAGACACAAGCGCGGAGAGAGATTCTGTTTTACTTACATATTGGCGATGCTCACGTGGCCTAAATGCTCCTTCAACCCCATTGAGGCATCAGCAATTCAAAGGGAACAGATTAGGGCCATCAATGACACTATACACATTATCTTAACATGGATACAATGTTACCATTTTGTCCTTCCAGTCTTCCCTTAAGTACGAAACTTGGAGGCATTATGTGAAACGAAGGGAAAAAAAAACAAAGGCCGGCATCCACACCATGCATCGTTTCAGACAACGTCCTCAATTAACGCCTAAATTGTTCATGTCTAGCCCAAAAATTTGTCTATTTGTGCATCATTGACATAGCATAGGCATATCCGTAGGTGATGTGAACATTTCGCACTCCCAACTCCCAGGTCTCCTTCCTGACACGTAATCTATATCAGAACGTGGTGCCAGTTTACGGTCAGAGATGCATACCACTTATCTGGCTGTTAGATTTTTGACAACTTGTGTATAATAATCTCAGCAGAGAAGCCATGCTTTCCGCTTACGTCGTCATCTACCAATCAAATTCGTATATGTAATTAGGAGACGAGCTACCTACGTATCCTTAAGTTATCTGATTTTCATAAATATAATTACGGATAATATTCTGTTTTTATGAGTTTAGAAACAAGACAGCCTCCATCAATAATGTGGATAGAGTGGTGGGGGCCACGTGATCCAGACAGAGGGACGCATTGAGCTTGATGCACATCAGGGGACTTTTCTGACTTTGACCCGTATCAAGAACGCCCACAGAATAGAATAGACACTAATCTATGTTATACCAAAAACAATTGGCCTGCCCCTCTAATATTTCATTATACAAATTTTGTTCGAAAACTGAAAACTGACTGTTTTCAATATAAGCCAAAAAGATATTATAATTCATTGTGTAAGCTAAATAACATCCATCCAAAAATAAATTAAAATTTTGTTATACTATTGTATCGTTTGTCTTAATACTGTTTTAGTTGTCCAAGAATCATTTCTCTTTTGGGCAGGATACGATTTGTTTTTACCATATATATATAGACATCTCTTCATTTTGGAGCATCGTCAAATAGTCGTTATTACAAGCAGACGGAGAGGAACTATGATCCGAGATGCTACGTTTTGAATTAAGAAATAGCTAATACCTCATTGGATTTGGAATCATCGATTTAGGGCAGTGAATATACTTTCTCGGATGTCAATAGATTATCCCCATGTTTCATATATTAAAAACAGAAACGTTTAGAGTTTGATTAATCAAAGGGCATCATTTTTGTTAAATTAAATATCAATACGATTATAGTTTATAATGCTGGATATGATATACTCCTAAGTTGCTATATCCTAATACCAAATTAGTAAATGTGGCCATATGTAGGGCTTAATGGGTGCCTAGAATGTAGTATGGTTCCGCTAAAACACAATTAAGGAAAATATTAAAAATCGATGCATTAACTATCATACCAAATTGAAGCAATTGTGAATATTTATGATTTTATATCTGTCAAACATTAAATGATTGATACATATTGTTTTAATTTTTATGAGTATTTTAATTCTCAATTACAGACTGGCCATACACTGGTTACTTTCCATTTCAAGCAACGCTGCCATCTACGCGCTTAATTGGAGCGTGTACGGTACTATTATTTCTATTTGTTGTGCTTTTTGAGGTCCCTTGATAAGAAAGTCCACCTGTAATGTCTGTCTCTTTGTGTTTTTTTTTCAGTCGTCACCTTGTGCCGTACCTTTTCTCTCCTCTTATATTCTCTTCTTCTTCCTCTTCTCTCTCTCTCTCTGTTCAATTCATTCCCATTCCAAAACCACATCACAAGCTCCGGCCACCTTCTTCTAGCTCAAAACAATTACTGTACCCAACAGCATATACATACATATATATACACGACGATGAACAACAATATTGGGCAATTCGGGGACACAACACTGACCAAAGTGTTTGTTGGAGGATTGGCATGGGAGACCCCCAAGGAGGCCATGAGAGAGCACTTCGACAAGTACGGTGAGATCTTGGAGGCTGTCATTATCTCCGATAAAGTCACCGGCAGATCCAAAGGTTATGGCTTTGTAAGTCTCTTCCCTATGTCTATATATGCCTTCCCACTACATATAAATCTTTTCTTCGTTTGATTATGTTTTTTATGGAATAGGTGACGTTTAAGGATGTTGAAGCAGCGAAGAAGGCTTGCGAAGATGCGACCCCGATCATCAATGGCCGTCGGGCCAACTGCAATCTGGCGTCACTCGGTGCTCGCCGGCCGAGGTCTGTGACCGCCACTCCTCCTCCTCCTCCTCCTCCCCAACAAGGTAATCTAGTATATACCATCTTTGTTCTAAACTCTAATAGCACCGTTTTTAATACGTTTCCATTTTTATACAATGTTATGCAACCCTACAATACACTAGCAGTACGTAGATCGAGAATCTCTCTCTCTCTTACAAGTAAGCTTATCGCATCATTTGCACCGCTGTTTACGTATCTTTGCAATAAAGGAAACTCCATATAAAAGCAGCGTCTCTTTGTAAGATGGGTAAGGTCAACTTTAATGTAATTTAAAATCTTAATCGGGGAAGTGATCATGCCTGAAACTTCATCATGTCAATTACTTTTTGAACTATTGTGTGCTGGTCAGTTATGAGAATCATCTCCGGTGGAAAATAGTAGTTCTTTTTCTTTAGATATGATATTCGTTAACGGGAATACTGTGGTCTAAATAAATGTTGTTTGGTTCATGAAGCATCAACCGTCGGACCAAGCTCGACTTTACAAGCCCCGGCTAATCATATGCAGTGGTACTATCCGGCGGGATCGCCGGCGCAGCCATTTCACCACCAGCACCATCATGCTGTTCCTGTTTATGGGTATCCCTATATCTCTTGGATTATCGATTTATTCCCCCCTTTGATCCAAAACAGTAAGAGGTTGATTGTTTTGTTTCGTTTAGGTACTCTCCGGCCTACATTGCCACTGACGTTAGTTACAACCATGTAAGTTGTTATACGATACAATCTAAATAAAGATTCATTGGGTCCTTCAGTTAAGCTAGATTATTGAATGATCTTAAATTTTTTTTTCTATCTTAGTTAGTCAAAAAGAAATGTTTAGGACTTGCTAATTAGCTTGTTAATAAGAACATGAAATAGAATTGACGTAGAGTTGTACGTGGTGGTGGACAGAAGCTAAGTTATACTGGGGGGTCCTACATGAACGGACATTTCTCTCGGGTGTATCCAGGGCAACAGATTGTGGGTGCCAGTACATTGATGCCAATGTACCCAGTTTATCACTTCCATCAATCACAGACAATGGGCCTACCTGCCCACATCTTCCCATCATCCACAACAACAGCGGGCTATGTCCCAACTGTCCCACCGATCATGTCCAAACCTTCATCAATGGCTCCCAATTCAGGTGCTTGAGCTCTTCGTAACATGAACCTACACCCACGTACATTATATGAGTATAGCTTGTCTGTGTTGTAAGTCCACATGGTAACGTGCGCAATCTGGTCAAAGTGAGAACAGAGAATCATTGTGTCACGTGACTTCGTGATCGAGTTTGGGTCCACTGCCCACTTGGAATAGAAGCAAAGGCTCTGTTGGTCAAGTGCATCACACAATCTTATTTACGCTCTTTCTTTGATGCCAGTTGGCGGCTATTTCAAACTTCCAACAACAGAAATGAAATGGCTGTTGTTCTATTGTTTCTTGTTGTCATTACTACCTTGGATGTTCTGCCTCAAGTTATTCACTGAAACATTGTTTTTATATCAACTGGTCGTAGTCAGTTCATTTGTTTAGAATTATAAACTGATATTACATAGACAGTTTGCTTGGCTGTTGAATAGGTACAGTTGGGACAGCAGGAGAAAGCTTTAAAAAGGATGATTAAGAAGAGGCACTTAGTTGGCAATAACACAAATAAGTGAAGGGGTAGAGGGATGGCAGCTGCTGCAGAACAACATTATTATCTGATCTGTTGTGGCTCTTCTTTCCAATTTTCTTATTTTTTAAAATTATTTATCATTAAGATATCCTAGATGTCTGATAAGATTCTTTCATTCTCTCTTTTTCTTTTCTTATCTCTAACATCTCAGCTTCAGCTGTGAACCACTAGCAAGGAAAAACCAAAAAGCATTGTAACAGAAGTTATGTAATATTTACCCATATCTTATGGGTTGCTTTTTATGGCTTCCATGAAAGTTTGCTCCATTAAAGCCTGCATCTTCTAATAATGCTCCTCTTTCTCTTTCTCTCGATTATTATCACATAGAAGTCTCCTTTTAGCTATATGCTTGGCTGTGTCGCATTTAATCTGTGTATATGTCCTGCAACAAAAATAAACATCTCCAAGACGAATAGCGACTTTATGTGTTAAACCTTTTCCTTGTATTTTACCATTTCAGCCGTAAAACATTTATCATGGACCATTTATCATGGACGCCAACCATCAGAGTTTATCCACTTGCAGTGGAAATGTATTAAAGTATTGCTCTAAAGGTAGTTACATTTAACACTTTTATACAAATATTATTTTGATTAATAAAATGAAAACAATTTTTTCGTTAATTTGATGTTCGCTTATTTATAAATTGATGTCGATCTTAAATCGAATTAATGAAGTCCAAGATACAAAATATAGCATAAAGGAAATCATAATGAAATCATAATACTGAGATTCTATCATGTATAATTATGTTAGTATCTAAATTATCTCTAATTATAGGATTAATAAGATAGGACATTATTAATCTGGATAGATAACACATGTTATACTCATTAATTTGATCAAGCAATGAATCTCATAAACTGTAAGCATGAAATGTTTAGAGTTAACATGTGGATAGTTACTAAGAATTGTAAGTACATCGGATGACCCGCTATGAGATTATCATGTGGATGATCTATCAAATGTTAATGATTAATCTCATCATAGCAATGGTGCAAATATCCTTATACTTGAGGTACTCAATGATATCTTAGATATTGGTCTTATGTTTTTACATCATTCCTTGTTGCCTCAAGACGAGATTGCTTATAAGGTGGTGATTGGGTACAACTATTAATATTCGAAGGTAATTGAGTAGTCAATGAAGGATTCACTACTTTTGAAAGAAGGAGATGATACCCACGGCCTCTTATCGGGGTCATTACTCAAGAGTCTCTAGTCAGAGTAGTTATGTGTTATGAAGAGAGTCTTCAATGACACATAGAGTAATGAGATCTTATGACAAGAACTAACATCACTTGAACTAGATATGACATAATCAGTCTAGTGGAAGTTGACACATAGCCCATACTTCTTACCAAGTGGGCTATAGTATAGTGAAATGATGAATTTTACAGTAATTATCTACGGAAAGGTTCGTAAGTTGGATAATTAACTATCGAAGAGTTCGTATATTAATCCACTTATATTTCGGTAAATTGGCATCATGAAACCCTTTATGATTTGATTGAATTAAGAGTTAATTTAAGTAACATGAAATCATCCATAATTTTCTTGGATTAAGAGTTAATTCAAGTGCCTAAAATAACCAAAAACTTAAGGGTCACACGTATAAAATATCAGACGAAAAACAAAGTACGTATGACTATTTTTAAGTAGGCCACAATCGTGGCTCATAGGCCATGATTGTGACCGAAGGCTTAACAGATGTTCATAAGTGAGTTCTTCACTTATGTACATAAGAGCTAACCAGTCACAAACACACTTAAGTGAGAGAATATGATGTCTAGAAGAGTTCTAGTATAACATCTCATTACCTATGATAAGGCTAAAACAGTAAATGTGAGAGATTACTAAGAGATTAGAAAACACATTTCATATTCATACATTACATGATATGCACATATACATGAATAGTGAATCTTTGCACATAAAAATAACTGTACATGCATTCATTGACAATTTTCAGGTTCAATTGTTTATAAATGTGAGTTCTATTGAAAATTTTGGTTTTATGTGTTGAAAATTTATTTGGAGAGTGTATTTGTTGATTTAGAATTTTTGGTAAATTTTAGAAAAATTTGGGATAATTTTTGAACTAGGAAAATTGCCAAGTGGCAAAATAATTGTTAAATGGTAGTAGAAATTATTGTCCAATGGCAATGAAAATTTTGATAAATGACTTTAAGATTTATTGACAAATGCCATTGAAAATTAGGGAACAATTGGAGTAGAAATTGAAATTGATTGGACTAGTTAGATGAAAGAAATCAATCTAATGCCTTAGAAATGGGACATGTGGCAAGTACTAATGCCTTAGAAATGGGACATGTGGCAAGTACTTGCCCAACCATGTCTTAAGTCATTAAATTTTAATTAAAAGACCCCCCTTTGTAGTCTTTCACGATGCTTCTCTTTACAAAGGGATATTGGTATTTTGCTTTGGTTCTTTTCTTCTCTCCTTCATTTTCGTAACCTCTCTTCAAATCTCCATTCACCTCAAACCCAACCCTCTCATCTTTCATGCTACTCTTTCACCTTGCTTTCTCTCTCATTCTCACCAAAAACCTAAGGCTTTCAACCTCAAGATGATGATGATCGTGGGATATTGGTGAAGTTAGGGATTTTTGATTTTCTTGAAGAATTTGAAGATTTGGTAGCTCAATTAAGTAAGTCCTGTTTTAATTTTATGGGTTTAGTTAAATGAAGCATTTGTGATGATAGTTAGAAGTTAATCTCATGAAATGGTATTTTGAATATGTGGATGTCATGAATGATGAGGAGTGTGTAAATTTCTTGCTTATATATGCTTGATGATTAATGAACAAATATATATGCATATATTGATGTTTGTTTCATGTAAATCCTAAATAATGGATTAGGAGTTGTTTATGGATGATTGATGTTGTATATGATGAGTAAGAAACTACAAGCTATGCTACAAATGATTTTAAGATGAATTGGTTGAGAAAGGGAGGTCTTAATAGGAATTGGAAATTGATGAATAGGTACAGGAACATGTCTTGTTTTTAGGTTGGTGAATGATATTGAGATTTAATGGAGTTAAGAATGAGGAGTAAATGAAGCAGAAAAGGGTGATCTTTGTACAAGTATGTTAGGTGTAAAGATATGGAAAAATTTGAAGATGATGGATTGGAAAATGTTCATTGAGTATGCTTTAGTCTTTTAGCCATAACTTTTTCTCTAGTTATCCAAATGAGAGTGAATGAAATCTAATTGATGTTTGAATTGTTATGGAGTGATATTGCATTAGAAAAAGTGAAATTGGGAAAATTATGAGTGAAAATGATGGTAGAATGGGTGTAGGATCCATTGGAGGGGTCTTGGAGAAGGAGAATAGGGCCAAACCCAAAAGATACATGGTCAGGCCGTGTAAATTGATGCTAACCATATGTTCCTGGTGCAAAAACACCATCAGACCTGTAAGAAACATGGGTTGCCCGTGTGGGCTCAAACAATCGTATTTTTTGACCCCCTAAATGGAAAAATCTCTTTTTGAATCTTCACAAAAGTTGTAAATCTAGAAGTCTTTTTTGAAACCGTCCTAATATGACATTAATCCGAGATCTACAGAAAAAGTTATGACATTTTTCACAAGAGATGTTTGTTTATGAATGATTGACTTATCAATGTTGTTCAATGAAATGTTTAGGCTTGTTAATGATATTAAATGAGCCCAATTGAAGTAGGATTGAGTTATTAACGTAAGAAGAGTGTTCTAGGTGTTAGGGAATGATTCAAAGATCTTGATAATTGGTTAAGAGACATGTATTAAGGATATACACCCGGGAATGTCATTGAACATGCATTGTACATATTTAATATACATATGTATGCATCAATAGAGACTGATATAATTGTGCAAAGATGTGATATATGTATGTTTTGCATGATATAGAGGAACATATTGAGAACCATCTTTCAGATATTGCCGGGACTTTGAGGCAATAGCTTCTGGAGCAAATTGTGAGTAACCTAGACGGTTTCTCTCGATTGATTGATTGTTTTTATTTTGTTTGAATTATTGAATGAATGTGATTGGGGTTGTGTTGATTTCGGACAAAAAGGTCTGATGATTGTGATGATATTGAAGTGCTACTTGTATATGAATGTGATGAAATAAATGTTGCTCGACAATTCTGTTGAATGCCAAACTAAGATCCGATGATAAATGTGACCTGAATGTGAGTGTGTAATCATATGATTGAATTCGAACATATTATATGGAACATTCAATACATGAATGCATGTAAGATAAAGGAAGTTGTGACTGGAGTCGCTAGGATAAGAGCTCAAAGCTCAGATTGTTATAAAAGCCTCAAGCTTAGTTGTAAATGTACCCGATATCTATTAAAAGATATGGCACATAAATTGACACATCTTGATATCCACTAAGGGATATGAGCTAGTTAAAAGGCAATTGATCACAACAATAATAAATGAAAGCGAGCCTTACATGCATTGCATTTATACTTGATATGTGTATTGTATATGAATGAAAGGATTATGATGATTGCTCTGAAAGTGAAATGTGACATTTTATGGATATGCAAAAAGATGTGAATATTATGATACTTGTATTGATGTGATGTGTTAATTGAGTGAGTCATCGATGATGGTTACCTCATTGAGTTCACAAAACTAATTAAAATTATAACGTTGATTTTTCAGGACCGAGAGATGACATTAGCTATTGATGGACGTTACAAGAAGCACAATTCTTGTACTTTTGTGAAGCAGGAATGACTCAAAAGTCGGTCAGCTGGATATGGATAGATTAGATACATTTTGTATAATTTCCTCTTTCATATAGCACATTTTGTATTAGGCTATGATGATGTATCGGTATGGATGTTGAAAGATACATTGTTAATTCAGTTTTTATGAAATGAAATGAGGAAAATTTTGGTTTTAAAATGTTGTGACTTTCCTTATGATTTTATAAGAGAACAAAGATAAATGATGCCATGTTAAGTGAATGTTATGAATAAACATAGTGCGCCATTATCATAGGTTATGTGCTGGAATGTCCTCTGGGCATCCCGGTATGTACCCTAGGGTAAGGGAGTGCTACATCTAGAGTTAGAGAGAAGTGTCTTGGGTCTTGTTCATGCAATTTATGCAATTGTTGCATGAATCAAAGTGCACACAACATAGTCTTAATCTTTCTCTCCATTAGAGCATCTACTTGAACTCGTAGTTTGGTGCTTTAACCACCCTTACACATTATTTCTTCTTCATTTTTTCATGTTCCCCGCGCAGTAAGTAGTACACTGATTACTCTTTTGCCGAAAAAGCTAAATGTAAATTCTTTCTCCGACTTTAGACCAATCAGTCTTTGTACCTTCCTGAATAAAGTCTTCACGAAGATAATCACGGAATGGTTGAAAGTTGTTTTACCAAAGTTGATATCCCTAGGGCAGTCGGCCTTTTTATCTGGGCGGGACATTGTGGACAACATACTGATGGCTCAGGATTTATGCCAATTTATTGACTACCATGCTCGAGGTGGTAATATAATTCTCAAATTGGATATGATGAAAGCTTTTGACCGTGTTTCCTGGTCATTTCTCTCCCACATAATGGTGGCATTCGGTTTTAATGGTGGAATTATCAGGTTGATTATTGGGACCTTTCAATCCAGCTAGTTTTCAATTTTGGTGAATGGTAATCCAGTGGGTTTCTTTCAGTTGTCCCGAGGCATTAAACAAGGAGACCCTTTGTCACCTTACTTATTTATTTTAGTTTCAGAGGCTTTGACTCACCCAATGCAATCATTTGTGATGCAAGGCAGGATATTGTCCTATGGTGTGCCTACTAGCTCAGAAGCCGTCTCTCATCTCTGCTTTACTAACGATTTAATTATCTTTATCCGGAGTGATAAACGGTCACTAGCTCAGCTTAAACTCTTGCTTGCCGTCTATGAAGCAGCCACGGGACAAAAGGTTAACAAGCACAAAAGTTGTTTTCTATTATCGGAAGGTGTGCCTTACAATCATAAAAGAGATGTTCTGCAGCTCCTGCAAATGGCCCAAGGCTATTTCCCTTTGCAATATTTAGGTTGTCGACTATTTCGGGGCAGGAAGACAGAGCGTATGTTCACTCATTTAGTTAAGGCAATTGAGAAACATGTTTGTAGCTGGAAGAATAAATGGTTATCCCCTGCAGCTCGGATGATTTTGATCAAACATGTTTTATCCTCCATCCCACAACACGTCTTCACTGCTATTGAACCCCCTAAGTCCATCCTACACAAAATGGAGAAGGTCTTCCGACAGTTTTTATGGGGAAGCTATTTTGAAGATAACAAACGACATTGGCATTCATGGGATCGTCTCTCATTTCCAGTAGATGAGAATGGGTTGGGATTATGGAAATTGGAGGATATTGTTGCTGCCTATTCGATTAAGTTGTGGTGGAAGGTCAAAAACCAAGTGGGTCTTTGGGCTAAATTTGTTACCTCACTATCACCAATTGCACGACGTAGGACACATTGGCGGAGAGTTGCTAAAGTTGATCGGATTGCTCAGGAACATGAGTATGTTTATATCCATACTGGTTTGGTGTCATTCTGGACAGATAATTAGTCAAGTCTTGGAGCTTTTTCTTCGTTGGATCAAGTACAGCACCTTCCTCTCCCACTGCTCACTATCCGGGATTTCTGTTCCCAGCGAGGGGAGTTGTTGAGCTGCATAGTACCACTCTTGCAACCTGATCATGCCGCATTTATAAATTCTCATTCGCAGCAGTTTTCTTATGAACCCGATCGGCGACTTTGGAAGCCAACTATTACTGGCAAATTCAGCCTTTCCTCGACTTATGAATTGGTACGCTCTCGTAATCCTATCAGTGTCTCTCTTCGCCAAGCTTGGAATAAGTTTCTGCCAAAGAGGATTTCAATCTTTGTGTGGCGTCTCTATAACTCCATTCTTCCTTTCCCGGAAACATTGAACAAGTTAGGTTTTGTTCTCAATCCATCGAAATGTAGTTTTTGTTCCTTGACAGCTGAAAGTGTGCAGCATATTTTTTATGAGTGTCCCTCGGTTAGATTGATCTGGAGTCATTTTTTAGCCCTGTTAAATGTTCATTTATCTTTCCCACCTGATCTATGGTTATTTATCTAGAAGTGGTCCATTCTTGAAAGGGGGGCCACTGCTAGGACAGTGATCATTTCGGTCATACCTTACTTCATCTTTTGGGAAATCTGGAAAATGCGCAACTTGTTTGTTTATGAGGATAAGTCCACCATGGGCTCCTCCTTGATTCTTACGATTACGCAGCATGTTTCCTCCATGGTGTGAGTTCATAAATTATTTCCAAAGAATCGACAGGGAATGGTTGATTTATCCAGCTCCTTTACCTGTATCTTTCAATTGCCTCGCAAACCGGTGATTGTGAAATTGTGTTGGAGACCCCTGGATGATTGTGACATTGTTTTTAACACAGATGGCTCCTCGCTTGGATGTCCCGGTCCTTCAGGTTTGGGATTTGTGATACGTAATGCCACTGGTTCTTTCTTGTTTGCTGAGTGTCGATACTATAACTCGAATGTTAGCTTTGCCATGGAAATAAAGGCCATAGTTTGTGGCCTTCGGTTTTGTGTTGCCAGTGGATTCTGAAAAATACAGGTTCAAACAGACAATATGGGCATTGTGTAGCTGTTGAACCATAGTTCAGATTCTTGGCCATGGAGGTATGAAACAGCGCTTAAAGATATTCGTCGTTTGCTTTCTGTCTCGACGTCGTCCATTATTCATGTTTATCGAGAGGTTAATAGCTTTGCAGATTATTTAGCAAAGTTAGCATCGGGTGGTAATTCGACACAATTCGCAACAGAAACTACTCTACCTCTTCCTCTCCGTAAAATCTTGCGTATGGAACAACTCTTTGTTCCATACATACAGTATAAACCATGAGCCTCACATGTTTTCTTTACATGACCTTTGTACTGCAATTTATATACTTTTATAGGTCCATATATTAATAAAATCCCCCTTTTTATTCAAAAAAAAATTTGGAATTTTCCTTAACTTAATTCTACTCCTTTCCCGCCAAATGATAAGATCCTATAGATATCTGTACATCGTTTAAGCGTGAGTATTTTCAAGGATACGCTAGCTAACTATTT
Source organism: Erythroxylum williamsii (assembly GCA_027564335.1). NCBI lineage: Eukaryota > Viridiplantae > Streptophyta > Magnoliopsida > Malpighiales > Erythroxylaceae > Erythroxylum > Erythroxylum williamsii. The sequence continues at coordinate 30,712,558 of JANITW010000236.1, read as the reverse complement.
TAGTTAGGCATATTTTGAATTCATAAGTTGGCTGTTTAAATTGGCAATTTATTTGGTTGTTACAGATGAAACTCGCAAATAATTAATGTAACTTTAATAGATATTGAATACGTTTTTCATTTTTACGAAGAAGCCTTCCTTTTATTTAAAATCTGGTTCACAAAAAAATACATTCCATTCTGATTTCATTTCTAATTCCGTTGTCATCCTCTTGCTTTACTTCTTTAAAATGAGTTACGCAGAAAATATATCTCAAGTTCAGAAAATTAAATATGTTATTCGATATGTTACAAAGGAAACTCCCTTATCAAAAAACTAGGTAACTGCGTCTCTTTCTCTACTCTTTCGTATTTTTAAGTAGGAAGAAGCAACTTTATATAAATATTGCATAAAACATTTACTTTACCTAACATTATTTTTTACTTGATTACAGAAAAAATTTTGTACCAAGAATAGTGTTGAAAGGTTCTTGAAAGCTAACGACAACAACGTCAAGTTAGTTGCAAAAAAATTAAAGGCTTGCCTTTCTTAGAGAGAAAGCATAATTATGGGTATTTTTATAATTTTCATGATAATTTTTATACATGTTCTTTTAATTCATCTGTTTTTTTAATTGTTTTGTTTTGAAATATAGAGAAATTAACAGCTGATGAATTTATTGCTGAAATCGCAGAATTTATTGACAATACTATTTATATATGTCCTTTCTAGTATGTCTTTTTTTTGAATTCGATGAAATTTATTGACAATACTATTTATGTATGTCCTTTCCAAATTTCATTTTCGCATTTATCAATTCTAAACTTGTTACTAAGCTTCATTTTTTCTTTCTTTTTCTTGGCTAAAGATGGTTCACCTTAAAAAATTACAAGAAGTTTCATTCACAGGAAATGTAAGTCAGCATGTATAATTTTTTATATTTTTTCAATTTTTATCTCTCTTATTTGATAATTCCCAAGGTTATATTTTGGTTTGATTTTTATAGGTTTGCATACTTCATTGCGTTTACATTGGAAGTTGCCATATCAACAATGCGTAAAAACTACGAACAATTTGTTATTATTTTTTATGCAAGTATGTTTACTCATGTGTTAACGTATAAAAGTATAATAACTATTTTATAAAAAAAAATTTAACCTCATATTTTTTATATTTTCCATTTTATAAAAAATTCTTTTAACAACCTCATATATTTTTATATTTTCCAGTTTTTACTGGTCTACTCTAACCTTCATGAATGTATTTTTATCTGTATTGAACATTATTACCAACTATTATCCATCCAAACTTTACAAGGTGTTTCTAATCGACCCCCTATTTTTGTTTTGTTATGTATGGAACATAATATTGATATGTATTTCTCATGTTTATATTCTTATTGTTTTTCTAACGCGTGGTATTCTATTAATATATAATTCAAAATTTTGTTTTTATTATAGGGTATCTAACCATTTGTTGAATTTTCAACCGTCACGGATATCATATATTCATTGGATTTTGAAGAAACATTAACATTTTCTAGACATCTTTCCACAAGATCAATGGTTAAAGATGAGTTACACTCTTCAAGGTTTTCATTAACAGTATCATAATATTCTAACCCAAAAAAATCATGGTATCTTAGTTTAACCGCACCAGCTTTTGCGACTACTGCCAATTCTTCTTTAACCTCCAAGTACATTAACTTGTTAAATGCCAAATCCATTTCCTTTGGATCACCTTATGCAATAGCTATTAACAAAACTTTATTCCCACGTACTCTCATTCCACAACGCGTTATCGAACTAGTTCAATTTGCTCAACCACAAACCCTACAACCTTTTGTTTTTTGATCACCAGCTTTGTATTTGTTTTCCAAAAAAATGAATAGATGTTAGAAATGTAATGAGTCATTTTAGCTTTCTTAAAATTTCATAGGATCCCCTATAATGAGACCATTTATAGGTCAATTTTGCGAGCTCCAATTGGTGGTCTAGTATTTATTGTACCACCTTATCTCAAGTGAAGTAACTTTTATGTGTCAAATCGATTTTAAGATAAGAATCGTGGGCAACTTATTTTTATCATATATGATTATAGCTTTTTCTTGATATAATGAAATGCATATTTGTTAAATCTTGTTACTTCTTATAAGAATATGTATTTGTATTTACCTGTTTTTAGATTAATAAAACAACAACTATTAAGGGAATGGAAAATTTATATTTTATGAAATATCAATAGCAACAATTAATTAAGATTTTCATTTAAAAGAAAAACTTGCAGCAGTCAAAAAATTAATATGTTTATTTTATATTAATAAGCCAGGAATGCTTGCTTTCCCTTTTCATAATTTGCCATTTAATAAAAATCATCTTGATTTAGAAATTATTCAGTAATTATTATTCACAATTAATAAGTTATTTAATTAATTTTATATTAATGAAAAAAATTGTATCTTAAATATATTATAATTAATTAGTTAATCGATTATGTTATGATTAATCAGCTAATTAAAAATATTTTAATGAATTATGTAATTATTTAATAAAATGTGTTGCCAAATCATAATTGTTGCATCACGCGTGACTACATATAGATTTATATACACTGAATATTACAATATATTAATTAATAATAATTAATAATGTAGTAAAAAATATATAGATGTTGATACTTGCCATTTAATCTACTAATTATATTTAAAACATCAGTCAGTTAATTATATATTAATTGTTATTAATTATAACTGAATAGATGAAATAATAAATTTATAAATAAAGTCTATTTTAATAAAACAATAAATTTATTATATCATAATTACTATTAATTATATCAAAATTAATTTATTAACTATGAATTTAGTACATTAAATTTATAAAATGAAAAATTTTGTCTTTATAATTACCTAATTAATTAATCTACTAATTGTAATTTAGTTGGTAAATTAATTATAGATAAATTACGCTTAATTTAAAATGTAAAAAATATATGAAATAATTATTAAATAATCCAGGATCATCATTAACATATATAATAAATATTAAATATATTGTCTTTTTTCTTTTCATCGGTATTGATTATTCTCTCACTCGTTTTCCATTATTATTCACAGTTGTGACTATTAAGTCATAGGCGTAACTGGGCACTTATTCAACCTATATAAATTTATCGTATTTTTGTTTAATCATTGATTAATTAGTAATTAAATATTATTAATTAATTTTAATATATTTAACACCAACCAAATTAAAATATGATTGATTAAAATATAATTAATTAATTAGCTAATTTTGCTTTAATTGCTGATTATTGAAATAAAAATAACTTATTTTATTTATAAAACTACAATTTATTTTTAAAATTATTATTTATCATTATAATTAATATAATTATTTAAGTATATTTTCTTTAATTGATCAATTATTTATATGTTATTTAACACATTAATTAATTAATTATATATTAATTATTATTATTAATAACAGAATAAAATTACAATTAAAGATCAGTATTTAATTTGTAAATAAATTATAGTTTGATAAATAAATAAATAAAGTATATTATAATTGTTAGTATTTAGACCTAAATAAGCTAATTAATTTATTTTATTTTAAATACGTGATTATACTTTAATATGTCTTACATATATTATAAGTAATTAATACTTATTAATTATACTTTTTATTAATTAATCAATGATTTAATAAAAATATTGCTTGATCTTTGTCACAGGGGTAATAATTAAGTCACGCCTATGACTACTACACTTAATTTAATTACAACATTTAATTTAATTTTAATTAATTAATTAATTAATTAATTAATTATATTTAAATTAATTTGTTGGGTCCCAATTTCTTTTTCCTAGTAACTAAGCTTGCTTGCGTTATTTTATTTTGAGGTCAAATTGATAATTCCTGTTAGTTAGAATAATCTGGGGATTTTAGTGGGAT
>JANITW010000236.1:30657338-30671905 GCA_027564335.1 Erythroxylum williamsii | reverse complement strand
CGAATTGGATAGCCTTTTACTCAGCTACCCCTTGCTTAGTTCTCCTGGAGTATACGTGCATAATGGGAGGCCTAACAGCCTTCCGATGCGCCGGTGAGAAGTTGTGAGAATATAACCCTTAGTGAATACAAGAGGAGAAGGGGGAGGCCTTACAAGACCTAGAGGGAAGTGATCAAGGAGAATTTGTCTGAGTTGGACCTTGATAAGGGCCCAAGATGTTAGATCTGGATGGACCAAATGGAGAAGTGTGTCAGGGGTGTTATGTAACAAAAAGATTTCTGTAAAGCTCAAAGGGAAGTTTTATAAAACGGTGATCCGTCCAACCATGTTATATAGAGCAGAGTGTTGGCCTGTCAAACGTCAACATATAAGACCGTTGTTGGTAGCAGAAATGCGTATACTTTGGTGGATGTGCGACATCACCAAAAGAGATAGGGTTCGGAACCAGGTGGTGAGAGATAAACTACAGGTAGCTAGTATTGCCGACAAGTTGAGAGAGATTAGACTTAGGTGGTTCAGGCATGTGCACAGGAGACCCTTCGATGCGCCGATATGAAGTTGTGAGAGTATAACCCTTAGTGAATACAAGAGGAGAAGGAGGAGGCCTTACAAGACCTGGAGGGAAGTGATCAACAAGAATTTGTCTGAGCTAGACCTAGATGAGGGCCCAAGATGTTAGACCTGGATGGTTCAAATGGAGAAGTAAGTTAGGGGTGTTATGTGACAAAAAGATTTTTGTAAAGCTCAAAGGGAAGTTTTATAAAACGGTGATCCGTCCAACCATGTTATATGGTGCAGAGCATTGGCCTACCAAACGTCGACATATCTGACAGTTGTTGCTAGCAGAAATACGCATGCTTTGGGGGATGTGTGACATCATCAAAAGAGAGGGTCCAGAATCGGGTGGTAAGAGATAGACTACATGTAGCTAGTGTTGCCGACAAGTTGAAAGAGACTAGACTTAGGTGATTCGGGCATGTGCGCAGGAGACCCTCCGATGCACCAGTGCGAAGTTGTGAGAGTATAACCCTTAGTGAATACAAGAGGAGAAGGGAAAGGCCTTACAAGACCTGGAGGGAAGTGATCAAGAAGGATTTGTCTGAGTTGGACCTGGATGAGGTAGTGGCTAGAAATAGGAGAGTATGGCATGATCGGATAAGGGTAAGGGATTAACTTTCAAAGTTTGCCGAAACGGTAGAGTAGTTATTTGGAGATGGTACTCGTGATACGCAGATTAGGCCATAGGTAGCTCACCCAATGTCCTTTCTCCCCTTTTCTAAGTGTGAATCTTGGACATGGCATACGGGCATTACAACTTGGGCCCTCAGGACAGGTGTATAGGGCCTGAAGGATTGGCAAGCCTTCAGGGTCTCTGAGCAAGGACCCCGTAACGTAATGACATAGGAGGTGAGTCGGTCGTTGCCGCGTATCGAGTACGCGTGAACCTAGACCCCAACAGGTATACCTTGTATTTTTACATATTTATGTACTTCGTGTCAATTTTATTTACTTAATATTTTACTGTGATAGTTGTTCCTTTTCTCTTTGTAACGTACATCATTTTTATTATTGTCTCATTTGCATGTGAGTCTACCAGAAACAACCTCTCTATTATGTATGGGTAAGGTCGCGTACTATCAGACCTCCCCAGGCCCTGCTTCCTTGCGAGACTTCAGACTAGGTGATGATGACGATGATGATGATGTTTGAACATCTCATATCATACAAAGTTTCAATTCAACCATGATATAACATTTTCCTTATTTCTATGTTTCCTAGTTCCTTAGGTTATTTTTCCTTATAGGTTTTGCACATTGTTGTGATTCTAAGAACGATGGTCATTCACATGAACAAATGATATGGCTACCATCCAATAAAAAATTTGGTCATCTAACATGTGAGTTCTCTATCAATAATCAATTTCAGTCACTCATTGTAGAGACTGCCTTTCTCACTTCTTCAAATATCCATTTGAGATAGACGCAATTATGTAATGTAAATGAAAAAAGAAAACTGGCATGGTCTGGTGCAGTAACAATGAGGAAGAGTATTCAGATTTCAATAGTGTCACAATTAGGATATAAAATGTGATGATAACAATCGTCAGTCTATTAATTGTGATAGTTGTGATAAAACAGAGCAAGCAAAACAATTAATCAACTAAACTTGCTGAATAGAACTCCAAAATCCTAGGGATAGAAAAATAGGAATGCATAAGCAAACTTATAAAAAATAACCTTAATCAGGAAAAAGAACAGGTAATAAAATGAGAAAGCAGTCTAGGGACCTGATAAGATTCTTGGAGGTAATACGAGGAGCCTTGATGGCAGCTCCGATCAAACTACTTCCGGTGATGTAAATCCCCCTAACAAAATCAAAATACGCATTCGTTAAGAAACAAGAGAACAGAAACAGACCCATAGAAAAACATGGAGGGATTGTTAACCAGGCGGCGCCGAGGACAGAGACGCCGATGGCAATGGCGATGCCGATGGCTGAGAAAGTGTAAGGAGATATCTTGACGAGGGCGCGTGACCATGAGCTGGCATCTCCAACGATGACCGAAGCAGACATTTTTTCTGCCTTCTTCCTGGATGCGATCTGAGAGCAGAGAGGCTATATAACACGAGAACCAGATGTTGTTGGCGCGTGCGGCTGTGGCGTGTGAGAATGTAATCATTTCTTAAACGGTGAGAAGATGGCTTATGTACCATTTTCGCCAAATTGTTGAAATTACTATTTAGTACTATTTAACTAAATAGTAATATCAACAATTTTAATTTTGAAATAAAAATGAAAATAAAATAACTAAAATTTAAAATGAAAATAACTAAATTTTAATTTTGAACTATTAAACACTAAAATTTAAAAATGATAAGTATTATAATAAAATATTTCATTATATTATTTTCCAAAAGTGAATTAGACTTCAAAATTTATAAAATATAAACTTTTATAATAACTAAGGCATAACATAAAATTTAAAAATAATGTACTTATAAGATGTGAATGTGACTCCATAAATTGTTATAATTATTCTTCACGTACATGAATTGAAAAATTATACAATTTTTAAATCTTATTAAATACTAAAGCATATGGGATATAACTTATGATAAATGAAAACATGGAAAAATTTTGGTAAGAGAGAAGCTCTTACTTCTGTTTAGATCTTTTGTATGCTCTTGCATGAGTTTTTCAATGTTTTAAAAACTAGATCAAAAATTAAAGTAAAAATATTAGAGGTTTAAGATTTAAAAGATTCAACCGGTTTTCGGTTAAAAATTAAATAAAATTTAAAAAATAATTAAAGAAGACTATCCTTTTCTATCAAAATTTTAAAGTTTAATTAAAAAATAATATTATTAAACAAAAATTAATCAATTTATTTTGCTATATAAAAATTATTAATTTATAAAACGGATCGGTTAATTAATAAATTAATTACTTTTTAACAACAAAAATTATTAAAATCAAACTAGAAAGTGAAAAACCAAATCAAAAGGTTGACCGGTTTAACATTTTTAAGGTAAAATCGACTAAATTGTTTTTAAAAGATTGAGTTTTCCTCTAACTCTTCTGCACATAATCTCTCTCGAGTTCTAAGCATGATTCTATATACTCATTTGTTTTCTTTAATGTTGTAGCTCTACTCTTGTTGTTGATTTTCCCCTCCTTTTTCTTTCTTTATTGTTTCTACGTGATTTATCTTAGCTTCTTTTAGCTTTAGAATCCTGGTTCTACCTGCCTTGTCTACTTTAGCTTCCTCTCTCTACTCCTTCCTCTTCTCTAGTTGCATCTAGTTCCTCTCTAAGTTTTTCTTCCATACATTTCTTGCCTTTTCCTTCTTGTTCTGAGTTATAACCTGCTCTTTTTTGTGTTCCTCACTTTTTTTTCCCCCTTTTGAATAATATGTTAAACATTAAGCCCCCAACTTATAAGGAATTTCCATCTTTAACTTCAAAATTTCCTTTGTCAATTGTGCCTCCCTTGTAAAACCCAAATACCTCCTGGGAGTTATTCAGATGCTATACAAAACAAAACCAAAATAATCTAAAACATACCAAATATTTCTTACATGCATTTCCATAATCTCAAGCAAACATACATTATATATCATTAGATGTTGTTGTAAACAAAAATATCAAACATATTATACTATTTCAAATACATGCCATAAGTTCCAAATCAATCCTGTAGTAAGGTTATTACAAACCTTTAAACAAAATACAAATTGTCTCATAATATCATATACAACTCAAAAACAAACTCAATTATACATCTTCAAATATAAAAGACATTCTTCTAGGCCACTGTGGTTTTCTTTATCCTAGTCTTTAAACCTTCTTATCAAAACATATACGAAGGCAAAACCACCGTGTTAAGAATATATCTAAGTAGGAAAAAACTAAACAAGATATAATATGGTGACTGTTTCTAACAATCATCTAGTATTCACATGCATTGAATCATGTCAAAACACATACAACCTTTAATTGTTCAAATTAAAGAACAATCTCACATTATTTGCATCAGAACAAAATATAACATATCAGAACAAGATATACTTGCTTAAGAACAAAACTTACAAGTATCCAAAAATAATACCATAATATAATAACATAACTTTAAGGTATCAGAACATAACTTGATTGTGTCAGAACAGAACTTGATTATATCATAACAAAATTTAGTTGTATTAGAACTAAAGTTAGCTTATATCAGAATTGAACATATATCAGAACACAAAACAAGTTAGACTGCTACTCTTTTTACAGAAGTGGGTAACAGGACTAAAGCAGAAAATATCATAATTGGTATCATAGAATAGGACATACTTATGTCTCAGTATTAGAAGGCACTGTTGTGTCAAATATCAGGAGACATTGAAGTGTCGATATCAGGAGACATTGAAGTGTTGATATCAGGAGACACCTTAGTGTCATAGGAGTAGCTGTGAACCCTTCTAGGAATGCCTATTTACTCACGACTAGGACTTAACAGATTTAAAACAATCCATTTCAGATTTTAGAATCACAAGTAAATAATATAGTGTATAACATATGTCTTTATTTCATTTATCTTAAATTGAACATATTCACTCTCTTTTGATCAAACTCAATATGCCTTATAAAAATAAGCATTTGCATTAATATATCAATGAATCATTAAGTCATAATATATTACATAACGTCATGGAAATCCCCAATTCACAAACATTCTCAACATATTACTCTTGTTCTGTACATCATATTAGGATTCATAAGTATATTTCATTCCTTTAACAACTTATAAGTTCCAAAATAAGATACTTTATTATCTAATAACACCTTCCATAAGTTATTACTTCAATTAGAAATCCAAATCTTATTCAACCTTTAACTAACTTATCCTAAATCAAACTAGGTCCATTTGACGCCTAAATTAAGTCCAATTAAACCATTATTAAATACCTTAACCTTATATAGTCCAACAATTGTCTAAAACCAACATTTTCTCCTTCCTAAGTACTTCCCACGACTGTGGGAATAAGCCTTATAAATCCCATGATCGTGGGATGAGTGAACCAAAGGTTCACTCACCCATAGCCTTTACTTTGTCTTCAAAACTTGACTTCTTTACTTCCATTCGGCGCAACTTCACCAAAATCCATCAATTTCACTTCAATTCTACTTTATTCATGCTTCAATATCTCACCAAATTCTTGTCCAAACCAATTCAAAAATCATTCATAATGCAGCTCACAATCCATGATCATTCATGCATAAAAATCCAAAGCAAATGCTATTAAAAACTATCATGTTCTAGACCTTAATTGATCTTCAATTCAATACACATTCTATCCATTTCAAACATCACATAATTCATAACATAACATGCTATCAAGTTTAGAATTCTCTTAACTTCTTAACTTTAAAGAACAACTCTAAAGAAGCAAGCTAGCTAGTCTCCCAAGCAACCATACACAACTCCTAGACCAAGGTGCAAATTTCAGTACTATCAAAACAATAATACAGAAAATAGAAAGACTTACTTCTTGATGTAGTAACTTATAAAGATTCCAAGTGAAGATAATCCGAAATCAAGCAAAATTCCAAAAGTTGAGAGGAAGTAAGAGTTTTGGTAGTGAGTGAGCAAGGAGAAGGAAGAGTTACAGTAGAAACTAGCCAATGTATAAGATCATGCCACGTGTAAGATGACTCATCTTGCTCTAAGGACACTTGTTACACAAGGACATAAGCCACATGTCCTCTCCCTAGCTAGCACACATGTTCTTGTATGAGGCTACCAAATGTCACAATTTAATTAGGTCACTTGTCACTCAAACAATGTTGTCAAATGTCAATGCATCAACTATGACAAAATGTCACTAACTTATAGGCTTAGTCATTTCAATTTTCATGTACCAATTTTTCTTGTCACTTGACAATATTCCTAGTCCAAATGTATATTTTAATACCTCAATTCTTTAATAATATCAATTAATTCCAAATCACTAAGTATGATCCATTAAATCAAAAATTCAGGTCATATGCAATTCTCAATCATCTCACAATTTTTAACACCTATCATACATGTACTTTCATAAACATGTAACATTTAAACTATAATACAATTTAGGGCCTTACACAAAGTGGGGTTGAATTTTAGAGCAATGATTTATCAAGAATAGTTTACGTGAAGTAGTTATCATGACTTGAATCTAACCAATCTTTATAGGACATATTTAAAGGCAGGATGGGTGATCCATTATCCTTTTGGAATTGTTCATTTAATCAATGGTACGTTGATCTACAAGGCACTAACCTAAAGTTGGGGCGTACTTAGTTGCACTAGTTCTTTCAAAATTGTAGTAGAAAAAAATTTAAAAATAATATTCTAATAACTTTATTGTATGAGAGCATTATGTATTTTAAAATATTAGTTAAATAAAAATATACAAATTAGGATAAAATGTGAAGACCATTAAAGAATAGTAAATATCAAATTTTTTTATATAATAAATATTTATATTTTATTATTTTGATTTAACATAATTATAAAATAGGTTAGGTTGGAAATGATAATATATCAATACTAGAAGATAGTAAAGTACTATCAACAAAATAAGAATAAGATAAATGACAATTACAATATTAAGTATAAAATAAATATTAAATTATTTTGGAAACAAGATAAATATAAGATATAGATACAAATTGTATTGAAGAGGGATAATTATGAAGATAAAATAAATTCAAGCAATATAAAAGTATTCAAATATACATAATATAAGTGTCTGTTTAAGAACTAACAACTTTAAGGTCCTCTTTATCTATTTTATTTGATTGGTTTCGAAATTCTTCTTTTTCATCCTTATCAAACTCATCCAAATAATTCATTATAAAGAATAGAATAATATATAATGTGAAATATAGTTGTAGATGAATGGAAAGAAGAATCATCGGCTGATATATTTCTACAAAAAAATTAGTAATTATACTGCTGTAGATAAATGGAAAGAGCATCATTTATCTATACCGCTGCATATAGAAACTGAATTATTGTAGAACATTTAATCGCGTTGTGAACAAATGTCAATAATGATAAGTGATCCCTGTACAAAGATGGAAAACAATATATAATATTCGGCTTCGGCTTCGGCTTCGGCTTTACGCAACACTTAACACCTGATTTGTGATTTCAGCCCCCCTGGCCCTCTGTTGGCTTTTCTTTTTTCCTCCCTGTCTCTCTAAAGTCTAAACCCAAAATTGAAAATAAAAAAGAAAAAGAGAACCTTCCAAAGTCCAAAACCCTATAGCTTTAAGTGCACCAATACTCCCAAGATCTCTAAAAATAAAAATAAAAAAGGTTGCACGCTTATAACTTCCTTTTCTTTAAATTCAACTTCCTAATTATCTTTTACATGCCTAAAGAATCTTCTTGATTAGATTTTGCCCAACTTATATATTTATGTTGTTAGGGTTTATCACTCTCTTTATTTCGTTTCTTTTCCTTATTTCTGGTTGTTCGTGATTGAGAAAACAATCTCTTTCTGGATCTTCAATTCAACCCACCTAGCGTTCTTAACATGGATGAACACAAGGACACAGATTCTTCTGTTAATGCTGCTTCGGAATCTTCCAAGACACTGAATGCTGGCCAAGATGTAGCTAAGGTTGTTGATAGTGAGAAAACCCAGGTTGTTGAGTCAGTTACTAGTAAAGTTCAGTCTAAGGTTCAATTGGAGGAGACGGTACGAGAAGATGGTGAGGTCGGCGAAGGAGGGTCTTGTAATGGTGGAGATATAATGGTTGGGGTTATGGGGTCAGAAGTTTATGTTGATGGTTTTTTTTTACGCGATTTCAACGACGGAAGTGGGGGCAATTCCAATAGGGAAGCAGTGAATGAGGATGATGGGTCGACCAAGATGTGTTCAGAAAGAGAGCCGAAAGATTTAGATGGTGGGAGTGGTGTATTCGGTGAAGTTGGTCGAGACGGGATCAAGGATGCAGGAGCTAAGTCGCCCAATTTGGGAGCTGATTTTCTTGGAGGCTCTTCCAGGGTTGATGAATCTAAAGAAAGTGGTGATTTGGTTGGTGATGCGTTGGTTGGAGGATTGATTGATGATAGGGTTAGCGGAGGTGATGATATTGATGATAAAAGTTCGCAGAAGGTTGAGATTGAAAATAGTGAAACGCAGCCTCTCAGAGATGAAACTGTGGTTAAAACATCTTCATTGCTAAAGGAAGCAGAATTGGCCAAGGAAGGTGCAGAGAGTTGTGAAGTTAATGTTGTTGGTTCCCAAAATCTTGAGGTTTTAGATAATAAGGATCAAAAACAAAATGTTGAAAACGGGGGAGGAGCTTCTTCAATAGCTAAAACTCAAGCTGTTGTTGAAGAGAAGCCTGAATTGGTTGATAGGCCTTTAGAGCATGCTATGGAAGTAGATGGCACTGGAGAAGAGGCAGTAGAAGAATTGAAGAAAGAGGAGGTTCATGTGTTAGGTGGAGAAAGGCGGGGTATTGAAATAGAAGCTGCAATTCCCACTTCTGCAACTATTGTAGAAGATTCCCGTATAGCTTGTGCTGGTGTTGAGGAGGGTATGTTGGTCAAAACTGCAGTTTCGAATATGCAAGCTGAAGAACCTTCTACTGATGCCTTGGAGAGTACTTTGATCAGTGATGAGGGAAAGCCAGCTAATAGTACTTTGAAGGATACATTACCCTGTCCTGAAAGAGATTCAATCTCAACACAGAAGGATGGGCTTGCTAATGCACCCTCCGATTCCATCGAGCACCATGCACAAACTGTTGTTGAATTGAAAGTTGCATTGGTGGACAAGAAAGAGATTACATGTCCTGACATGGAAGGTATGGACACTGATGTTTTTCATGAAAATTTTTATTTTTCAATGGAAGAACTGCAGGCAATGGTTGAGACATGCAATGGAAGCACTGAAAATCACTATAATGCATTTGCAGATTCACAAAATTCATTTCAAGCAACTCAAGTTGTTGGAGGTGAAGCCACCACCACCAAGAACAATGTGCTTCTGAGTTCTGAAATGAATAGTGATTCTGCTAGAGTAGAGCAAGGAAGGGAAAAATGCTTACACGAGAATGCATTGTGCACTGCTTCAGTTGTAGTGCGAGAAACTGCAGTTGAAGAACCTGCTGTTGATGCTGACCAGGTCCCTTCACATGAGGGGAAAGAAATGGACACTGATGAAGTGGATAGTGGCAATGAACAGTCAAAGATTTCTGAGGACAGATCTGTTAAACGGGCACCTTTAAATTCTGAAAGCATAGGACAGACCTATCGGGCTAGGTATGAATTTTCGCTGGACAATGAAGGTGAGTTTTCAGTGGGTGACTTGGTTTGGGGTAAAGTAAGGAGCCACCCATGGTGGCCTGGGCAAATATTTGATCCACTAGATGCCTCTGAGAAAGCAATGAAGTATCATAAAAAGGACTGCTTTTTGGTAGCATATTTTGGTGATCGAACATTTGCTTGGAATGAAGCATCTGTGCTTAAACCTTTTAGGTCACATTTTTCCCTCGTTGAGAAGCAGAGCACTTCAGAAGTATTTGAGAATGCTGTCAGTAGTGCTTTGGAAGAGGTTGCAAGACGGGTGGAGTTAAGCCTAACTTGCTCATGCATGCCTAAGGATGCTTATGAGAAAATCCATTATCAAGCTGTTGAAAACGCGGGGATCCGTGAAGAGTCAAGTATAACAGAACATGTGGATAAATTCACAAGAGGTGATTTGTTTGAACCTTGCAAATTATTGGAGTATATGGAAATGTTAGGACAAAGTCCTACTGATGAGGCCGACAGGTTGGAGCTTGTAACTGCAAAGTCTCAGTTGCTTGCTTTCTATCGTTTAAAGGGTTATACTAAATTGCCAGAGTTCCAGGATTGCGGAAACTTGTTGGAGACTGCTGATGGACTAGAATTTCAGGATGATGTGATAGAACATTCATCTTCTGTTAGTAGGGATGATGGCCAAGGTTTTGCTGGTGACAGGACTCTGCAAAGTCAAAGTTGTTCTTATCACAAACGTAAGCACAATTTGAAGGAGAGTCTTTATCCTAGAAAAAAGGAAAGAAACTTGTCTGAGTTGATGGGCGACTCCTGGAATTCTGTAGATGATGAAATTGGGTCTGATAAAAAATCTGACATCAAATCATTTTCACTGTCTTCTAGCAAGACATATACGTCTTTTCCTGCTGACACAGTTACACCCGAAGGAAGGAGAACTATTTCTCTTGCAAAAGTATGTACACCTATTAATTTGCCTAAGCCATCATTTAAAATTGGTGACTGCATCCGTAGAGTTGCTAGCCAAATGACTGGGTCACCCTCTATCCTCAAGTGTCACACCCAGAAGGGGGATGGAAGCAGTGATGGCCTTGTGGGGGATGGATCCGACATTTCTGCTCAGCATTATGAGGAAGCTGAGACCACAACAGCAGTATTGTCAACTGAATACTCATCATTAGATGAACTGCTATCTCAACTTCACTTGGTAGCTCAGGATCCCTTGAAAGGGTGTAGTTTTGTGAACATAGTTATTAGTTTCTTCTCTGATTTCAGGAATTCAGTGATAGTGGAGCAGCATGACAGATTAAGTGGCAAAAGGAGAAAAGCATGCACAGTAGGTGGTTCTCCTGAAACTTTTGAATTTGAGGATTTGAGTGATACTTATTGGACTGATCGGGTTATTCAAAATGGTTCTGAAGAGCAAACATCACGTAAAAGTAGGAAACGGGATGACCAACTTGGCCGCCTGCATTCAGATAAATTTATCCATCGGTCCAATTCTAGGAAGCGGTATTCAGATGGCAAGTCCGATCTATCGACTGAGAAACCAGTTGGCTATGTAGATGATAAAACACCGGCAGAACTTGTAATGCATTTCCCTGTGGTTGATTCTGTTCCTTCAGAGACAAACCTGAATAAGATGTTCAGGCGATTTGGACCTTTAAAAGAATCTGAGACAGAAGTAGATATGGATACAAACCGTGCAAGAGTAGTTTTTAAGAGGTGTTCTGATGCGCAGGCTGCTTATGGTAGTGCTTCTAAGTTCAACATTTTTGGCTCAATGCTTGTAAATTATCAGCTTAACTATACCATTTCTGTGCCATTTAAGACTATTCCAATTGGTACAACCCAAGGCGAGGATGATGCAACTCTGTTTCTTGAATATTGATCAATATACATGTGTTCTTGAAATCTCCTGTAAGTATTTGGAACTTAAGAAGGATTTTTCTTGCGTATTCCTTGTATATATTTTCAGTATAGTTTATTAGCAGTGTAGCACATCCTGTATGCATTACGCTCAGATGAATAGATGATGAAATAGGTGATTCCATGGTCAACGACTAAAAACTTCAACTTATTATTAAGTGTTAGTTTAGCAGACGATAGTGGTAGCGGTGTCTAATGAGTTGGAATTAAATAAGTACACTCTTCTTGCCCTATTTTCTTTGATGTGTGAATTTACTAATGTCTGATTGGATACCACAGGGCATAGCAGATGTTCTCTTGATGATTTCAGGCGTAGCTGCAAACAGTGTGGGATGTGCGTGGAAAGTGTTGGTGATGAAGTGAAGGGGAGCGAGCCATACTACTGGTTCTGCTCTAAATGCATTGGTTGGATCGTTCCTCTGATATACCAGAATACTGTTTAGCTTGTCTTATGGTATCCAACCCCATTTGGTAGTGTCACTGACTTTGGTTAATGAGTATATATGTTTTTGTATCAAACCCCTACCCCTACTCCCACGGTAGAGATGTTGGATCTGCGTTACTAATTCAGTGCTCATTTTGGCACTTGTACAACAACGCAAATTCAGAAGATTTTGAAGATAAACAAAAGAAATTTCATTTTTTATTAAAAGAAAACAATGAAATTTTGTGAAGAATATATGACAAGCGAATCGAGTAATAATCCAACGGCCGGGGCCGGTCAGAATTGAGACAGAGAATCAAAATCAATTAAAATTAATGTCCTCCTCAACCTGCTCCTTTCGTTTTTCCTTATAGTATGTAAGACTTAAAAATGAAAAATAGAAAACAGTTCTTTCAAAAACTGTTCTTCTCAGGTTCTCTTGTTTCTTTCTACAAAGGATGGCAAAATGGACCTACTCTGGTGTGTGTCAATGGGTAATGCGTGGGTTGATCGGATCTCGGGTCACGCTTGAGTCTGAGATCCAACTGACTTGATGAATAAAACAATATTACAATATTACAATATTGTTTTGCTTTAGAAGTAAAATGATATTTTATTTTAGCCGTACGTAAACAATAAAACAAAGTCATTTTGCACTTCTATTTCTCACAAAATTAAATGACATCACTTTATTTTAGAAGCAAAAAGATGTTTTGTTTGTTTATTTCTTCCTCGTCTCGTCACCTCTCTCACTTCTAGTTCTATCTCTATTCTCTCTTTCTCTCTATCCCTCGCCAGTTACCCTCATCAATGTCGTTAGTCCTTAGTAGTCACCACCCATCCAGCCACCCTTTTCCATCACCGCCCACTGCCGCTTCCCAACGCTGAGTTTTTTTTGGCTTATCATGGCCACCCACCTACCACGAAGGTCACGCAGTGTTTTGTGAAATATTGGACTTTCTGCGATTATTAGATAAATGTTAGACGAAATTAGATAAATGTTAGACGAAAGATTGTGTGACCGAAATTGAAAGTATGCAGTTGTATTTATTATTATAGTGGAAAAGTTGTGGAATAATTTTTCAATTATGAAAGTAATTGCACGAGATCTACTAATAATTTCATCATCCACTGTTATTTTGGAGTTTACTTTTAGCACTATTAGTTAGGTTATTCGTCTTTATTGTGCTTGACTTCATCTTTATACTGTAGAAGCCTTCATTTGTATTCAAATTTGATTAGATGATGAAGATATTGAGAATAAATTCTTTTCATTTTAATATCAGTTTTGTATATTTTTTTATATTATCTTATCTTATGTTGTTTTTTTTTTATTTTTGTATTAATACAACCACAGATAATAATATGTAGATGGTTAGTTATACATATTGATCAAGTGACATTATTTAGATAAAATAATAAAAGATGAAAGTATATTTAATTATTACCATGTCCTTAATATTCATTTAATTTAAATATTACATTACTAAATATAATAATTGTACATATAAGAAGAAATGACGCAAATTGTTGGCGATCCTACCTACAACGATTAGTTGCTCTCTCAATCTATCGAGCCTCCACCCTTTCCGGTCTCCAATCTTCAATCTCTGTCATGATTTTATCTTGACTTTTTTGTAAATTGTATCATTTGTGTAAAATGATTTGATAATCTTTTTCATAAAATTAATATTATTATAATTAATTAAATGATCAATTTAGTTATAATTTTTTCTTTCATTTTCTATAATTGTATCCTCTTTTATTAATTAATTTGGTTTCATCTTATTCATTTTATCAATATATGCAAGCTTTTATTTATGTATTCATTATAAAATTTCAATTCTTATTAATCAATTGGCAATAATTAATAAAACTGATCATTTTAATTATAATCTTTTTTGATTTCCTATAATCATATTCTCCTTCATTACTAAATTTGGTTTCATCTTATTTCTTTTATCAATATATGTAAGTCTTATATATTCATTCATGGTAAATTTTCAATTTTTATTAATCAATTGAATTCGTAACTATAATTAATTAAATATATCACTTCAATTATAATCATTTTCTTTTATTTTTTGTAATTCTATCCTCCTTCGTTAATGTATTTAGTTTTATCTTATTCATTTTATCAATATATGTATGTTTAATATAGTAATTCATCATAAAATCTTAATTTTTATTAGTCAATTTAAATTCTTAAATATAATTAATTGAATTAATTACTTTAGTTATAATTTTCTTCTTTCATTTCCTATAATCTTATCCTCCTTATTAATGAATTTGATTTCATCTTATTCATTTTATCAATATATATAAGTTTTATATATTCATTCACTATAAAATCTTAATTTTTATTAATCAATTAAAATTCATAACTATAATTAATTTAATTGAAAACTAT
>JANITW010000236.1:30644132-30655574 GCA_027564335.1 Erythroxylum williamsii | reverse complement strand
AGATTGACCGCCACGTTTGTCATCCAGCGTCAAATAATCATTCATATCACCGAGGATGCCCCAAGGGGAGTTAACAAAGGGGCCAAAAGCAGCAAGAGCAGGCCAAAGAGTTCTCCGCACCTCCGTTGTGGGAGAGGCATACACACAAGAAAGGAGCCAAGGGGGGCGCCCAGCACATCTAACAATGCCATGGACAACCTGGGCTGCGGATCCAACTATTTCGAAAGAAGCAAAATTGTGATTCCAAAGAAGCCAAATGCCCCCTTTATGTCCAACCGCATCCATCTGGTAAGAATAGTCAAAACCCAAGCTGTGTATCCGCTTTCGAGCCTTGGTCCCGCTAATTCTAGTTTCAAAGAGGGCCAAGAAACCTAGTCGATGTTCACGAAGTAGTTCTCTGATATGCGTTAAAAAACGCGTCGACCCCGCCCCCTACAGTTCCAGAATAAAATCTTGGACATATAAAGGTCAAGCATGGGAATTGGGCACAGACCCATCATCAACTGGGGGACCATCCACAGTCATACTGGTAGGAGCAGCGGCTTGAAAGCCGAGGACAAGACTTGTATCGGGTGGTAAGTCACAGACTGCAGCCTGAATGCGTGCCACAGGGTCAACAAAATCGTGTCGAGGATCTACCTGCATAGGCATATGGGGGGAGACGGGTTCCGCAGGACCCGAGGGGCAAGAGGCTCCTTGACAAGTGTTGGATCGTGCATGCAATGAAGCTTCTTGGTCAGTGGTGGATCGTGCATGCAATGAGGCAAGAGACGGCAGTTGGGACTGAGAGGCTGGAGGTGGAAGGGATGGCAGAGCAGTAGGCATCGATCCAAGGTCCTTGCCTGGGACCTGGCCACGGACGTGGGAAAGCCGTACAGAACCCAATGCTGGGGGAGGAAGATGCTTGCGGGTAGCTCGCTTAGCGCTACTTGTATGCGGCTGCAGAGAAAGGGACGGAGACCGAGGCAAAGTAACGCCACCCCTGTCGGGGGCCATCGTAGGTGGAATGTCAGTGCGCCCACCACCACTAGGCAAGGCAACACCTTCCAGAACTAGACCATTACTAGTACCATCGTCTATAGCCGCCAAAACATCATATCGGGATCCACTGGGAGGATTCCTGGATTCGGCAGTTGGGCCACCATTCTTAGTTTTACCAGTCGGGCGCCGCTGGTTCCGACGGGTAGGCAACATCCAAGGCCCAAAAGGCGGAGGGCCCGCACAATTCAAGTCGACCGGAGGCGCTGGCAGAATAGGCAACGATGCCCCAACTGTCATATCCACGGTAACGGTGGGTGGTCGATCGGATGCCAGTGAAGTAGTATAAGGGCATGCGTCCTTCCGGTGGCCACTCCTGCCGCAAGAGAAGCAAATGAGATGGAGACCTTCATATGTAACAGGTTGATTGCAGCCATTCGGATCAATAACAGGGATGAGTGGTTTGCCTAAGTCAATTTCAACACAAATTCGGGCAAAGTTTCCCCGTCGCCGATTGAGCGTTGTGGCATCAACTTTGAGAGGCTTGCCAATGAGTTCCCCTGCCGCCATTAACACAGCTTCATTGTAGAATTCCATAGGACAACCGGGGAAATTAACCCAAACAGCGGTGGACTGGATAACATCAGTGGATGGCCTAAAATTAGGTTGCCATTTCCGAACTGTAAGATAATGGCCAAGGACCATCCAGGGCCCCTCCTCCAACACAAAACGGTAATCATCCTGCAGATCAAATTCAACCAGAAAATACCCATCATTAAGATCTATCAAGTCATAAGTATCTTCCGGAATATGCCAGAGACGTCGAAGGTGATCCTTCAGAGTAAGGAAACCAACGGATCTACCAAGAGGTATTAAAATCAAGCTACGCTGGAAAGGCCGATAAAGTCGTTCCATAGTTTTTTCAGACAAGCGAATGGAAGGCTTAGTTCCCTGCAGAGAGACAGTGATCAGTTCCTCATCGCCCACCAAGATGGTGGCTTCCACCGGGACCGCCTCAAGCCCCTGCCGCTGATGGCGGCCCCTCAACAGCTTGTCTCTAAAGGAGACATAGTGGGCCTGAAAATCCAGATCGACGTCCCCATCCTCCACAGAAGGTGGCGTTGGGGTCGAGGTGGAGGGATCAGTCTCCATGGCACCATCCTCCACCGCAGCAGGCGCCTGGGTCGATGCGGAGGTATCAGTCTCCATAGCCTCCCCAGGTGCGCAATCTAATGCCTTAAGCTTCTTGGTGTGGCAGTCGAGCAGATCTAGTTCTTCAGTGGACCGATCTCTCTCCTTCAGCACCATACGCAAGCACAACCTGAATGATTAGACACAAATGTGAATCAAAAACAGAAGCACTAGTCTTGCAAGCCAAAGTGATAGCATTTAGCGCATCAAACTTACCACATCATAGAGCTCACGGAGGTCAGAGAGAGTTACCACCGAACCAAGAGTAACATTACCATAGAAAGAGCACCTCTCATGTTGAGCAACTCTTGAGCACTGGTTTGTCCCAATCTGTTGCAAGTTTTCTGCTAAACTAAGCTCAACTCATATCATTGTTTAGAAATCTATTAAGAAAAAGATAAGAGATATTTTTTTTCAAAATTAAAAAAATAACAATTTGACCTTAGTCTCATGATGATCAGGAACAACTCTAGACCTTACTAAACCAAATGGAGTGGGCACACAACAACAAAAATATATAATTTACGACGTTTTTTTAATAAAACGTCACAAATAGTTCAGATTTTTTGCGACGTTTAATAACCGTCACAAATTATTCAGATTTTTCACGACGTTTTAGTAAAACGTTGAGAAATTGTTTATCTTTTTATGACGTTTTTTTATTAAAATGACATAAAATAAACCTTCACCAAAAAAATAAATTAAGATGATACTTTTGGTTTTGTTTTCGACCGCATCCTCACTGATATCTTTCTCTGTTTCCCTGTTCATTCGACACCTTCAAATCTCCCTCTCAAATTCGCCCTTGGTCTTCTGCACTCGCGGTTCTTCAAATGCAACAGCTACCATGTGCGTCCCCCTTGGAGTTGCGGTGTCTCTTCGTCGGTCCAGCCTCCCCCAAATTAAAACCTAGCCTTAAAACGTTTTCTTCGTCTGTCCAGCCTTGGAGTTGCGATGTCTCTTCGTCTGTCCAGCCTCTCTTCCTTTCTCTCTCTAGAAACCGTTCTCATCTAACCAACAAAACCCCCAATCGATCTTCTTATTTGTCTAAAAAAATCCACCAGGTAAAACCTCTTCTTCTTTCATGTTTTTTTACTGCACAAGTCGCTTTTTTTTATGCTCCCTAGATTACTGAGTGTACACGATGATTTAGTCATTGCGCGTGTCTGGGTTAGTTCTCTGCTTGGTTTCTGTGTAAGCTCTGGACAATCGAAGGGAGACGATAGCTAGAAATGTTAAAAACAGAAGTGAGAAACTTTAGCTTCGTATGCGGCGCAACAAAATCTTCTTGGTTTTATACGTTAATGTATTGTTGATTTAATTTTCACTTGATTTCTCTATGTTATTTAATTCTTTCCTCCGTAAATTGATTGGATATTCGAAATCTTTTTTTCTTTCATTTCTCTCGTTCTTGAATTGTTACTCGTCCAAAGCACGTTTGGTTTAACATGATTTGATTCTTTTTTTTTTTAATCTTGAATAGTGATAACTACTAAGGTGACACTTCTAGTTTATGATTGTCTTCAGATTGAAAATGTATGATTGTCTTCACTAAATTATGGTTTTGTAAACTAGAGCGAGATCTTAAATTTTGGAGGAGTTTCTGATGATAGGAAGAAGGTTGATGGACAGTAAAAGGAATCCTTGGCATGTGGATGACTCCGTACATAAACTTGGGCTTAGGGAGGGAGACTCTCCACAATCCAAATCAACATGTGATTTGCGCAAGAGTTTGGCATGGGATAGTGCTTTCTTCTCTAGTCCAGGTTTCCTTTGTGGGTTTGATGAATTTGCTTTTGAATTGCTTTACCTTGATGTCAATTTCCTTCTCTTTGCAAATTACAATGGCGTCTTCTTTTATTTCTGCAGGAGTACTTGACCCAGAAGAATTATTTGACTCTCTTGATTTTAGCATTGTGGATGGAGTAGAGTTAGTTGGGTACATGGAAACCGAGGGCAAACCCAGAATTGGTGAGTCCAGTGCTCGGAAAAGTTTAGCGTGGGATAGTGCCTTTTTCACAAGCGCAGGTATCCGTTCTGTGCAGAAATTCTAACCCAGTTTTGCTCATCTTAATTATTTTATTTTATGATAAATCTTTTAATTTTCAGGAGTTTTGAATGCGGAGGAGTTGTCTATTATAAATAAAGGATTTAAAAAGTCTGAAGTTCATCTGCTTGCTGGGGTAGAAGAAGACATGTGGAGATGTACGGAGTCTGAGGCTACAGGAAATACTGATAGCCACTCTCTTGCAAGCCTTGAGAATGATCTTTTTGATGATATAAGAGCATCCCTGAAGAAATCCAATCAATCCTCATCAAATGGCGCCAGTTCCACCCAAAGATTAAGAAGTGGAAAAGGAATGCAGAAAGGCCACAGTAAGTTCGTTGATACTTTATATCGGAATGCTGTATATTTTCGTTTAACGCAGGAAACTAAAATATTGATAATGTAAATTAGTCTCACAATTGTTGACTGTACTGCCTTACCTTTGTTTCTTCTTCTCACGTTAATTATGCTTTCAGCTTCAGATGATTCGACTCCAGTAAGATATCATCAACTCATGCTAAGCCAATTAAAGGGCACTGCCTGCAGACGATCCAAAAGGCCTCCAAAGATATCATCAACTCATGCTAAGCCACCCCAAGCAGTTTCTCAGAAAAGGGCTTCTTTGTATTCAGACCATGCTAAAATGGAAACTAGAGTTGCAAGCCTGACATCAAGTAAGGAACGTGCATGTTTAGATTAATCGTTTCTTATGGGCACTAACTAAACTTATGATATTGTTGCAGAGAAGAACAACAACAACAACAAGATTGTACCAAAGGACGCATATCTACCGGTAAAATCATCTTCAGCTTTGCGACCTAGAAACAATAAATCTGTGCAGTCCGGCTGTGTTTCATCTGATTTTACTGATAAATCCCCTCTAGTAACGCCAAAGAAAATTTTTCGTTCCAATCTCACTCCTTTTTCCACCTTAAGAACTCCTTTGAATAATTCTATTCGACATAAAAAAGGGTTGGTCGCTTCTAGTGACTCTACATTCTTGTGGTCTAGTCCCAATTTGCGGTCTTCTTATACTCGACCTGCTAACTCTGATGGTCAATGGCCACTCGGATCGTCAATGCCATCTATATACCAGGGATCTGATACTTCTTTTTCCAATACCGGAACTGCTGCACGCAGAGGGATTCTACTTGATAGTAATGCATTACAAGCATCAGCTTTTGATAATGACCGTTATCATCAGTCTTGTTTGGAAAATGCATTTCGAGAAGGAAATTTCTCTCATTTACAGACCGGCGAAATATTTGTGGGAACTAATCCTCTTCCTGCTGGTGTTTCCGAGATCTTCAAGCCTTCATGTCTACGAAACCCATCTCCAAAGATTGGATATTTTGACGTGGTTAGTACGTACACATAACAGTCTCAATTCCAGTCATCTACCAGTGAATGAAAGTTTGATTCACGATAATAATCATAAATGCTAAAATTTTACTTACAGGACCAATCTGCTGTAAGCGGAGGTTCAAAGTTTCAGTCTGATTCACTGCAAAGAACTTTCAAAACTAGAGGCGTTGGGAACAAAATCAGTGGAGCTGAGAGCAAAACAAGACATGAAAAGCAGCAGTCAGCAGGAATCCGAACAGGAACATTGAAGATGACCAGCAGAATGGAAGAGTCAAATCCCATCTCGAGGCAGAAACAACACTTGAAAGAGAGTGAAGATTTCAGGAAGCGTGGCACTGGAAAAAATAAGTGTAAAGCTGATGAAGACAACAAGGAGAATACAAGAGTGGAAAATGAGGTGGATGATCTAACCAGACGTATAGAAGCCACTGTTTTTACTATCTAGCAGCTATTCCTCTCCGCCAATATTATGCTCATCCTCTAAATGATTTCGGCTTTGGTGAAAAACTTCCCTAAGTGTATCATTTGATTGAAACTGTGTTTTAGAATGTTTTCCTTAATGAAAAGTTATTCTACTTGGCAAATTCAGGTTTTTTATTTTGGTTATAATGGAAAAGAAAAAAAATTAGAAACACAACTTAACTAATGTAGAGATCTACGATACAAAAATCCGTGCTGATATCGGTGCATAGACAACATGATTAGTGGCAAATTCAGGTTATAAACAGTGCCAATGCTGCCCTAAAGATAATCGGTTGCAGAAACATCGTTCCTTGTCCTTGAGGCACAAGCTCAGAAGAAAATTGTTTCTTCTGCAAATAAAAAATTAAACAATATTGAAGTTAAAAATGTACATTTACATCTTATGGATTTTATAGTGCCATCAAATTAAGTCAGGTAGTAATTTTTATTATTTTTGTTTTTATAATTTTTACAAAATCTTTTTACAATACAAGATGGCACATTGAAAACTTTTAGAAAAATAACTTTATAGAAATCATTTGTACTTCAGATGAATAAGAAGCTGCAATAATTAAATTGTTTTTCCCCTTTCAGTTACGTAATATTAGGCCATATTTTACAAATTACATGACTGAGTTCCATCTTTCATCGGTATTTATTTTTAGTGTCCTTTTCAAATGGTTAGCCTTTTGACATTAGCAAGATGACATCCTCCACTAATAAATAACATTTATGTAAATTAGTAAGGGACTCACACTCCATGAACATAGCTTGTAAAATTGGGAATGAAGAAGAAGCTTTTTAGTGATTTAATACATGGAGCAAATCAGACCTCTTATTTAGGACAAAATTATACCAAGTCTTGAATCAAATCTACCATAATCCTTGAAAAGTTAGGGCCATCAACATCAAATCCCTATATGTTTAGGAGCTGCATTCTTGACTGTAACTCGAGGTAAGACTATATTGATTCTTACTCTTAGATAAAACCCCATTCAAGAAAATTGTCAAATGCTATATGCAGAAGATTTATAATGCCTCAGATGTAGAAGGTGAACTGGTATGAAGTAGTATGGTGAAAAAAAGGCTCCCAAGTAAAAGTTTGGAACTCTAGGCAATCTTAAAATTTTCAATATTTCACAACATTGCTGGCTCTGTAAAAAAAAAAAAAGAATCTCAGGAGCATCCCTTTTTTTAATTGTGAAATTTTCAACCACATTTGACGTTATATCAAGGAATTTTGCATATTAAAAATGATTCTATAGAAGAAGATAAGTTAATTTGTATTATAAGATATCAGAGCACAATGTATAAACATGGAAAGCAAGAAACTCTAGGATTTTCAAGCAAAGTAGAAGTCTAAGGACCAAGTAAACTTAGAAGTAATCTCGAAAATAAGAGAACAGACATTGGTGAACCAACTTCAAGCAATCTTCAATTCAATAATGTCTTCAGCTTGGTCACTACAATAGGTTATTATATATATTACCTTAGCTGATGTGACTTCTTTCTAGTTTGTTTATTTATTTATTTATTTTATCTTTTATTTTTATTCTTAACCTTATTATTATTATTGCTATTATTATCATTGTCGGACCTTCCTAGACTCCGCATCTCAATGAAATTTTTACTAGAATATTGTTATTGTTGTTGCTGCTGCTTGTATGATTGGTGTAAGAATCCTGTACCTTGATTCTAGTGGAATGAATTATTCAACTATCAGAAGAAATCACATATTTATGTAGAATTTTATATGTCAATGCAAAAATTACTTAGACTTAAATCTTGTTTGGTGATGAACTCTCTATTTCTATAAAATTACAACAACCAAGAGACAACAATAATCAATGGTATAACATCCGTATTAGTTTCCTTAAATAATATGATCAACTTGTAGTTTATAACACTAAGTAACTCTTTAAGCAGATTGTCAAGGACTTGGAATTTTCACTATTGAAATGTGAGACACTTGATTATTATTCCACTCAACCAAGCTATTTTTGCTAAACAATGTTAGGTACAAAACTAGCATAACTAAAGACTAAAGGATAGCTTAGCGAATGCCAAAAAAATACTTTTCTCTTATATATTGGATCCTGCTAGATAACATTTTGAATGATGGATGGATGTTACAAATGAGAACTCTAAGACTATTTATAGTCTTCCATCTCCTAACTAGATGATTATGATCTAATTGATTCAATAGCCTACAATAGTCCTCTAGAACATTCTATACTATTATACATACATCACATACATGATACCTCTATCTACAATATTCTATAATCTTCCATAATGTTCTAACAGTTTCATAATGATCTACAATGTTCCACAAGCTTCAATAGGGATACTACTATCTACAATATTCTACAATCTTCCATAATATTCTAAAAGTTTCATAAGGATCTACAATGTTCCACAAGCTTCAATAAGGTTTCATAAGCTTTCATAAGACTCCATAATTTCCCAGAAGGTTCTAAAGAATCCTATGATGGAGGACCTTTTATATTGCAAGGATCTCTTTGATCTTCTTGATGTGGACAAAAGTACGAAGGAAGATGTTCCTTCAAAACGTGAGAAGATATCAAAAAGAGAATAAGAGAAGGTGAACAAGAAAACTATGGGAACAATTCGACAATGCATTGATATCGATTATTTAACCATATGTCGCAAGATATGGATCTTTTAAGTTGTGAAAAAAGCTAGAAGGACTTTATAAAAGGAATATTACCGCCCATATTAAAGCCTCTCTGATTAAACGATTTGTAAACTTGAAACTAACAACTAGGAAATTTGTGTTGGAGCATCTGAGTGATTTCCAAGATATAATCAACAAGCTTACAATAATGAAGATCACTTTTGATGATGAATTTCAAGCCTTCGTCCTATTAAGTTCATTACTAGATAATTGGGAGATGCTAAAGGTACAACTAACAATTTAGCTCATGAAGATGTGCTCTCTTTATATCTAATAAAAAGAGTATATTCAATAAAGAAATTAAAAAAAAGAGATAATATTGACAACATTCAGGCTTTCTTGGCAAAAATTAAGGGACGGAGTAAGAACAAGGGTCTAAAAGTTGTGACAAGTTTAAGAATTGATCAAAGCCTAGAGGTTAAAAAGATGTGATGACATGCCACTATTTCAAAAAGCCATTACAGATTAAAAGGTTTTTGCTACAAGTGAAAAGGGGATTAAAAAAAACAAGATCATCAGAATGGTGGAGATGATAAGAGTACAGTCGTAATAGCTTCAAACAAGGATGATAAGGTATCCCTAGCTTGTGTGACAAGTGAATGCTTCCATGTCTTGGGTAATCTCAAAGATTGACCAAGATTGTCAACATGGGTGATATCTAAGTTCAAATAATTGTTAGATGCTTACTATCCTTAAAAGATGTATGACACATTCTTAATTTAAGGTTAAATTTGTTATCAACTAATGTGATAGATCAAAAATGATTCTAACACACTTTTTAGGATAGGAAGTGGAAACTGTCTAAGGGAGCAATAACTATTGCTCTAGGAGAGTTATGTTGCATATTGTACAAAACACACTTAAAGGTCTGCAGTGGTAAAGAAGTATGCACAATTGAAGAGGAAACTTCTACAAATCTATGGCACTAATGATTGAGGCATGTGAGTGAGAGACATTAAACTTGTTGGCTACTAAATCCCTTATCTCAATTAAGAATACACTACCACTTAATCCTTGGATCAGTGTTTGGGTAGAAAGTAGCATAAAGTCTCTTTCAAGAGAAGATCTAAAAAGAAGATTAAGAGATTAGAGTTGGTGTATTCATAAGTCTGTGGCCCTATTAAGGAGGAGTTACTAGAAGGTAAAAAATAACTTATTACATTCATTGATGATGCTTTAAGGAAGACTTTGGTATATATGTTGAAAGCTAAAATTCAAGATCTTTCCAAAAGTTTTATGTCATTATAGAAAGGGAAAATGAGAGCAAGTTGAAGTGCCTACAAACTAATAATAGGGAAGAGTATACTTCTTAGGCTTTTGAAGAATACTGTACATCGCACGGAATTAAACATGAGAAGATTGAACTCAGTACTCCACAACATAATGATGTTGTTGAGAAGATAAACAAAATAATTGTAAAAAAGGTTCATTGTATGCTCAGAATGTTCAAAATACCGAAGAAATTTAGGGATAAAGTAGTCTGAACTGTAGTGTTTTTGACAAATTAAGCTCCCACAATTCCATTGCATTTTGAGATTCCCAAGAGAGTATGAACAAGTAAAGATCCTGCATATCACTATATGAGAGTATTTGACGATAAGGTATTTAGATATATACCCAAGGATCAGAGACAGAAGTTTGACTGAGAGGAAATACCTTGCATCTTTATTGGCTATGGTGAATATAAAGTTGATGAGGATAATGAGTAGGAGAGCAACCAGATCCAATAGCTAATGAAATACAACTTTAAAGGTCTACGAGGGAGAAAAAGCCTTTTACTAGATATCTAAGTTTAGAATATCTATTGGGTACTACTGAGGGGGAGTCTGAGAAAGTGCAAAAATTCACATCTTGTGAAGATAAAGATCTTTAGCTCATAGTTATGAAAGAAGAGATGAATTCATTGAAGAGGAATGATGCATACAAGCTTGTGAAGCTTCCAAAAGGCAAAAAGGCATTGAATAATAAATGGGTGTTCAAGATAAATAAAGATAATATGTCTTATGCTCCATAATGATATGTAGTGGGGTCTTTGATATATGCAATAATATGTATAAAGCCAAATATTACATAGGTTATTGAGTTGTGACCAAATTCTTATCTAATATATGAAAGGTTCACTAGGAGACAGTGAAATGAATTTTGAGATACTTGAGAGGTACTTCAAAGTGGAATCTATGTTTTGGCAATTGGAAGCCAATTCTAGAAGGTTCTATGCATGCAAATATAGATAAAGATCTTGATGAAAGAAAATCCAATTTAGGTTTTCCATTCAAGTTTGTAGAGGGAGCCATGTAACACCCCACTCCTAAGTAACCCGAACCCGATATCGTTGGTGATATCCGAGTCCGTGCCTCGCGAGGGTGGTGTACTACATCAGTCGGTGAAAACTCAGTATATCATTTTCTTCTCTCTTTTTTTTTGAACCGTACATTAGCGCGACAAAAACAGTAAACAGTAGAAAACATTTGCAGTTATTACAATCATTTAAAAATATTTTATAGTAACCATAAAGTTCACATACTAATCAGTTTACAAAGGTTTCGGAATACAATCTTGAGTCCATGTTCACAATTAACCATTTTTAGTTATTACAGTCATCCAATAATAATTTACAATTAGTCAATGTATAAAAACAATAAAACCACAATGGGCTCATTATAAATATAAAGCATTGTTGTACAATGATTGCGGAAACTAA
>JANITW010000236.1:30598104-30642159 GCA_027564335.1 Erythroxylum williamsii | reverse complement strand
TTCGTCTGTCTTTATGTCTTCGTCTGACTTTTGTATTCTCCGTCTGTATTGTTAACTTGGTCTACTTTTTCAACTCCCTTTATATTTTTAACTTCGTCTACTTTTTCAACTCCATCGATTTTTAAGTTCGTCTACTTTTTCAAGTCCGTCTATATTTAGAACTTCGTCTACTTTTTCAACTCCAGCGATTTTTAACTTCGCCCGTTTTTCCCTTCTTCGTCTGTTAGAGGTGAGAAAAGCAGACGATTGAAAGCAAAGCAAAGCAAATCACCTCCGAATTAAGAAGCCAGACGATAGAAGAAGCAAATCACCTCTCAATTAAGAAGCGAGACGATAAAAGTGAAACGATCAAAGTAAGATACTGAAAAGTGAAAACCCCGTCTGCTTTTCTGATTCGTCTGCTTTTGTGCTTCGTCTGTTTTTCTTCGTATCGTCTGCTTTTCGTCTGTCTTTATGTCTTCGCCTCACTTTTGTTTTCTCCGTCTGGATTGTTAACTTCGTCTACTTTTTCAACTCCGGTTATATTTTAAACTTCGTCTACTTTTTCAACTCCGGTTATATTTAAAACTTCGTCTACTTTTTCAACTCCGGTTATATTTTAAACTTCGTCTGTTAGAGGTGAGAAAAGCAGACGATGGAAAGCAAAGCAAATCACCTCCGAATTCAGAAGCGAGACGATACAAGTGAAACGATCAAAGTAAGATATTGAAAAGTGAAAAGCACACTGAAGTAAGACATAAAGCAGAAAAAGTTGCAGCAAGCGAAACTAAGACATAAAACTTAACAAAGCGGCATGTCACATTCTTGAAAAATAGCACAGTTACTAGATTACGAATGGGATGGATTGCATGGTCGTCCATCCCATTCGCTCTTAATATATATATATATATACGTAATAAAACTTTACAAAGCTGCAGCCTTCGTAGCTATATGGACAAAGACTGACGATGAATCTGCTCATATCCAAGTCTGCACTACACCTTCTTTGTTGAACGCATCCATTTTCAGATTAAAGCAGATGATTCCTGGTGATAATCGTAAAACTTCTGTTTTGACAGAGGAGTTCCTTTCTGACATGAGAAAAATATATGTACAAGGAAAGAGGATGATGGTGGTGAAGTAACAGCTTTGCACTTTATGATAAATCTCCTCATATCCAAGTCTGCACTACGACTTCTCTGTGTTACAGATGGCAACATGAAAAATCTCCTCATATCCAAGTCTGTTGTAGCCCTCGAAAAACATCTGTACACACCAAAACAAAAAAAGCTTTAACAAGATTTACAAGCAAAGAACAACTGGAAACGGAGACGATGCGATTACAACCTCCGACGTGCAGTTGGTGAACAACCTTAAACAACCTTATGCTAGGTTCACGTCCTAGGTTCACGTC
The DNA here is from genome assembly GCA_027564335.1 of Erythroxylum williamsii. Classification (NCBI taxonomy): domain Eukaryota; kingdom Viridiplantae; phylum Streptophyta; class Magnoliopsida; order Malpighiales; family Erythroxylaceae; genus Erythroxylum; species Erythroxylum williamsii. The sequence goes on along the minus strand of JANITW010000236.1, from coordinate 30,640,766 downwards.
GAAACCACCGATACTCTGTCCAAGTCTGCACTACGCCTTCTTTGTTGGAGGCATCCTTTCTCAGATTAAAGTAGATGATTCCTGGTTCCTTTCTGACATGAGAAATGGTTTGACAGAGGAGTTCCTTTCTGCTGGTGAAGTAGCAGCTTTGCAATTTATGAAGCTACAATATCTGATAAATATCCTCATATCCAAGTCTGCACTACAGCAAAAATAGCGAAATCCGGAAACAACTGTACAAACCAAAAAAAAAACAAAAAAAAAACCTTAAAGAAGATTTACAAGTAACAAAGGACAAAAAGCAACATGAAGCAAAAACTAATAGCAACTGGAAACTGAGACTAAGCGGTTACAAGATCGGACGTCAAGTTGGTGAAGACCGATACTCTTTCGACAGCAACAACAGTCCACAGGAACGACAGAAACAACAGCTATGACAACCACGATAACCGACACAGAGATAAGAGAGGATAAGAAAAACGTTAAGAAGATTTACAAGTAACACGAAGCGAAACCTAAGAGCAACTGGAAACTGTAACTTGTAAATCTTCTTTACGCAGTTCTCATCTTCTCTTATCTCTGTGACAGTTGTCGTGGTCATCGCAGCTATTGTTCCTGCGAAAGAGTATCAGTGTTCACCAATCGGACGTCGGATGTTGTTGACCAACAGAACAGCAACAACAGCTACGACAACAGGAACAGAGGAAACCACTGATACTCTTTCGACAACAACAGCTACGACAACACGAACAGAGGAAACCACTGATACTCTTTCGACAACAACAGCTGGAGAAAGCAGAGGAACGCAAGGGCGTAGAGGAAAAACAAAGAGAGAGAAAGGACACAACATGAATGAACAGATATGAACACATATAAGCAGTGACAAGGGCACGCATTGCGCGGTCGTCTGCGCGGTCGCCTCACAAAATATTACAACAGAAGATTGCGTCTGAAGATTGAAGATTGTGTCAGAAGATTGCGTGTATATCGCGCGAAGAAACAACATTCAATAAACAGTCTGGATTAAATAAATGGACGAAGAAGGAGATCTGACTGAATATAGGCTAAATGGACGAAGCAGATCTGACTGAATATAGGCCGTCAGATTAAATGAATGAATGAATGAACGAATGGGATGGATTCCATGGTCGTCCATCCCATTCGCTCTTAGTATATATACTTAAAAAGAACAGCCTTGCTTCCTTTTATCACTTCGTACAAAAAAGTTCCAAGAATCGTTGAAACCTAACTAGACGGTTAAATATTTCACACCTTATCTTGATAAAAATGAAGCAAATCATTTTTTATTCGCTTGTCTCAAATACTGATAACAAGTTCACTATTTAAAGTAGATAATAGCAACGTAATTCATACTTTTGAGCTACTTGAAACAAAAGATTAAGGAACATGAACAACTTCTCATCCGATTAGGGAATCAAACAAACTGAAATAAGACTTATTCAATTAAATAAAGATCGGACTAACACAAACATTCCCTTCTTATTCCAAAAATATATCATTCATTTTGATAAAAATGTCCTTTATTAATTGAAATGTAAATCATATTACAACATTTTTAAAATGTATAAAAATTGTAATATTGTAAAACTATTTAATTTTAATTATAAATTGATATAACCCATGACTGAATTAAAGTTTCATCAATTAACAACTATATTACCATTTACATAATATTTTTTATTTTTATTTTTATATGGTTCTTATAATATTACTTGTGTTTCATATGATACTGAGACTCTATTAATTTAAATTAAATTAATTTATAATTAATCTTAATTTTAAATTAACCCTAGTAAATTCTAATAAACCTTAATTAATACGATAAACTCTCTATAGTTGTACTTAAGGCTTCAAGTTAATCTACTTCGCCCAACATTCAATAAACTCTTTATAGTTGTACTCAAGGCTTCAAGTAAATCTACTTCGCTCACCATTCAAAGCCTTAAGCTTTAGGATTAGATGATTTTCCTCACTCTCAAATGTCCTATCGAACATGTTCTTGTACATGTTGTATATTATAAGTTGCAATCGTATCTTCAACATAATTCCATTGGTGTCAATTATGGGTTCTTTTTAACATTGTTCATAATATTCATTGTCAAATTGTTAACTTTGTCTGTGTTGTTGAACAACCAAAATGGATGATCATAATTATCTGGGTTTTCTTCGAGTGCTCGTCGTACACTATGAACACCATACCTATCCCTTTATGGTGAAAGTATTAAATACCATATTCTAGGTTCGACATCCAAACTCAATTATTTGTGTGTGCAACACCTCTTTGGCAAGCTTCAATTAAGGGACCAATAGCTCAACCTGAAGTCACATGATTAGTAGAAGTTTGGAAAGGAGATGGTCACCAAGGAGAAGTCACATTGTTAGGAGTATTAAATTGAGATTTTTAGGATTAATTATGGTTATTTAGATTAGTGAATGATACATATAATGCCATATATAACAAATGTAGTCCCCCAAAATAATAAAAATAAAAAATACAATTCCATAGTTTTGGAATCATTAACCCTATTAAAAATATCATCAGTTCAAAGTTATAATTACATAGCTTTGAGATACTGAGGCCATTCATGCACACTAAAAAATGTTAGACTCTAACATGCATTTTGTAAAAATATTTTAGGTTAAAAATATTTTTCTAAAAGCATCCAAATTTAATGGTTTAGTGATGATATCGGCCACTTGATCTTTAAACTTACAATACTTCAACTCAATCTCCTTTTGTCAACTAGATCTTTAAAAGATGAAAATGTATATCAATGTATTTGGTCATTGTGACCAATTGGATTTCTTCGCCAAATTGACTGTTGATGCAATATCGATAAAAATCTTTATAGAGCTTTAAATTGGATTATGAATATAATTTACCACATTGCATAACTAAATGATTTGACAAGTACTTAAAGATGGAGATATGTGCTCTACTTTACAAATTTACAATGATATAATGGAGTTTTCCTTTGATGATTATGAACAAGCATTAGACCCATAACAGAAACAATACATAATATTGTTTTCCGATTAAATCTTCATTCCAATCAGAGTCAAAATAACTCACACAAGCTTCACTGGATGAAGAATAGAACAAACCAATACTAGAGTTCTAATAAAATTGCAATTTTACATATGGAATCTCTTAAAATAATCAAAAACATATTTCTTTTGAGAAATAAAAATTCCATCGTCTCTTTCAACAATCTTTATGATTCATAGACCTTTTGAAGTCTTAAATCATTGTAGGATTATTTCTTGTAAATATTAAATCATCAATATAGAAACACAATATTAATATGTCACCAAAATCATTGATTTTGATACAAAGAGGAATTGGAAAGTTCACCTCTTTATTAAAACGTTTGTGTGTTTTTATACAATATAAAGAGACTCCATATATGGTTAAAATCAACAATATCCCCAAATAAAGGAATAAATACATAACTTCCCAAATGTGAGAAATCTATATGATTTGCTCCTATAATCACTCAATGTACAACTCATGCCAACACTATCCCTCAAGTTGGAGTGAATATATCTCGAATGCCTAACTTGTCAAGTGAGTTATGGACACTTTTGCTTGCAACAACCTTGGTAAAAATATCTGCTAATTGGTCTTCAGATTTGACAAAAGAAAATTGAATTATTTTTTCTTCAAGATTCTGTTTAATGAAACATCGATCCACCTCAATATGCTTCATACAATCATGCTATATCAGATTATGAGAAATGTCTATAGCTGCCTTATTATCACAAAATAACTTCATTTCAGAATTTAGGAGCAAAGTCAATTTCAGTTAGCAGCCTTCTAAGCCATAGAAGTTCATAAAGTCCTTTAGCCATACCTTTGAACTCTGCTTTAGCACTTGATAGTGCTACAACCTTTTGTTTCTTACTCTTCCATGTGACCAAGTTCCTTCCCACAAATATAAAGTAGCCTGAAGTGGATTTTTTATCAATGACATTTCCTACCCAGTATGCATCCGTATTACCAACAATATCTAAATGACCATTCTTGCTTTCCCTGGGGCAGAGTTCAAGTATCGAAGTCTCTGTATGGCTGCATTCATGTGTTCTTCACTAGGAAAATGCATAAATTGGCTCACTATACTAACCGCATGTGTTTTATCAAGCAAGTATGTGACAAGTAGATCAACTTGCCTACTATTCTTTGGTATCTTTTTTATTGGTTGGAGCATGATCTGAATATTCTCCTAATTTATGATTCTGGACAATAGGTATATCGACTGTCTTGCAATTAATCAGCCTAAATTTAGCTAAAAAATCAAGAACTTAGGTATATCGACTGTCTTGCAATTAATCAGCCCAAATTTAGCTAAAAAATCAAGAACTTACTTTTTTTGACAAAGGAATATACCTTGCTTTGATCTAGCCACCTCAATTCTAAGAAAATATTTGAGTTCCCTTAAGCTCTTCATCTCAAATTCAGTAGCCAATTTATCTTGGAGTCTAAAAATCTCTTCTATGTCATTCCCCGTGATAATCATATCATTGACGTAGATTTTTAGTGATGTAACCTTTCCTTGTTGGTGCTTCAAGAAAAGAGTATGATTAGAGTTACTATGTTTGAAGCCATATTTTTTCATGGCTAGACTAAACCTTCCAAACTGAGCTCGAGGTGATTGCTTTAATCTATAAAGACTTTGTCGTAACTTACACACAACTTTCTTATTTGACTGTATAATGTATCCTAGTGGAATATCCATATGCACATCCTCTTCTAAATCACTATAGAGGAAAGCATTCTTCACATCAAATTGGAGCAACAACCAATCTAAAATTGTTGCTAAGGACAATAAGACCTTTATTGTATTAAGCTTTACCATCGAAGAAAATGTCTCTTAATAGTCCATCCCGTATGTTTGTATATACCCTTTTACCACAAGTCTTGCCTTATGTTGGGCCCCGATTCTGGAGCCCAATTATCCTTGAGTCCTAAAGCATGAGCGAGTTTCCTTATCGGGTTATGTCAATGTACCCTCATAATCCATCATCCTTTCATCGTCATTTTCATAACATCTCTAGCCACAAAAGCGAGCCCAGACAACGGAATCATAATAATCACAATTGACTTCTTCAAAATTTCAGCTCTTAGTCTCTATTTTATCTTTGAGTAAGAACCAACTCAATCAGAGTTTTATAGATGAAGATATGCTTGAAAATCCAAAGTGTGTTCATAACCCTATCATGCTCTTCCAACCGGTCCCTCATTTTCTTTCCATCAATCTTTTTAAATTTATCACTAATGGTTATCAATTTTTATTAAAAGGTAGAAAAATGTTTTGGGAATCCAATTATTTAAGAATCACTTCATTTGGAGGTCGGGTTATGAAGTTATGGCCAAAAGAATCAACCATGCTCATGTCCTTAATCACATTGTACCTATCTCGGGACAATTGGCATAACTTTCACTAGAGATGTCAGACTAAGGTTTTTTTTAGATGGTTGCGAAGAGGACTTCTAGAATACAACTTTTGTGAAGAACTAAAAATGATATTTTCTCATTTTTAGGGTCAAAACATGGACTGTGTGATCCCACACGAGCAGACCATGTAACTCTCGAGTGAGACTGGGCTTCTACGCTAGAAACACATCGCCTGTGTGAATTTCACACGGGCAGACCATGTAATTTTCGGGTGAAACGAAAATTTTCACTCTTTAAAACCCCTTCAATGGATCCTAAACCCATCCTAACATCCCTTTTACTCATAATCTTTCCAAATCGAACAATCCTAGTGCGATATCACTTCATATACTCTAATTATTTGGGATATACGCCCTATGCAACATCACCTACTCGAACAATCATATCTCCCAACTTCAATATCCAAACATTGCATACTTTATATCGTTGTAAAGCTAGAAGAACAAGCTACAACTCTTATGAAGACAACTTTGGCTAATTCCACCTAAATCAATGCAACTTTTCCCCTAAATCTAGAACGCAAATCCTACCCCTATGAAAACTTGAAATTTTTCAATGCAAAACTTAAAATGCCACAAACAACTATAATGTATATGTATTTCATTCACATCAAAATAAGAGTTTTACAACGCTTTAGTAGGTATTTCGAGCCACCTTACAACATAATCCAAAATACAAGCTTTACAAGAATAATAATTTGTCAAAATGCAACTAAAGCCTTTTTGTACAAAATCTAACTTCAAAAGAACAAAAATATGCAAGTTGGAGTGATGCCTTGGTGCTCGACTCGATCACTCGATATCTTGCTCATTGCCTACAGATGGGAAGGAATGGGGGTGAGCTTAACGCTCGTGGATAATATGCTTATAACTGAGAAACAAGCAAAAATCATTGAAATACTTATTTCAATTGTAAAAATTCACATTGTAAAATCCATGTAACACATATTTCCCAAATTCACAACTTATCAAGCAATCCATAAAACATCATAAATTATGAATTCATCAAACTTGTCACAATCATAAACACATAAGCACATCATAAATGGTTTCGGTAGATCCATAAACATGACACAATACACATTTCCATATAATGGTCCTGTGTAGTCGTAAGCTTGAGGGAGTCCATGAAGGAGCTCCGTACTACTAGCGAGCAGGTGGGAGAAGCCTTTAACTTGGTCAACGTGCACATGACATTCTTGAGGGACTACTACAAACGCATATAACACATATTCATAACTTGAAAGGAGATTGCCCAAATGGCAACATTTTGAAAAACTTGTCTTTCATGAACATGACATATTTCATATGCATTCCCATCACCATTTCACAATTCAACAACCACATTCCTATACCAAGCATAAAGGCCATTTCTCAACTCATTCAAAAACAACAAATACAACAATTAGAACTTATTCCCAAAATTCACACATAACAACATGTGGCACATTCTCAATCATTTAAAGGACAATAAATGCACGTACATAAGGTAGTTGAAAAATCATTAAATTCCATTTATTTGAAGAACATTTATGGCTCATTAACTTAATTATAAGAATGAAACCCACCTTAATTCCTTACTTGCAAACCTTGCCCAAAAAGCCTCTACTCTTGCTTCTCTTACATCTCTTGGTTTTCTTCAACATTGACAAAAATTTCAAATCAAAAGGAATTCAAATTGGACAACCCAAAGAAGCATATTCATAAAATTGACCCTAGAATACTTAAACCCATGCATTTCCTAAGATCTTTGAATTAAAACCCCTTCCAAAATTCAAAAGATTAAACATACATTTACCTTAAATCTTCACCAAATAATGATTTTTCTTGGCTTTAATTGAAGCTTTAGCCTTCCTCTTCCTTTTTTCCTTCTTGCTCACTCTTAAAATCCCTCTTGAAGGTTAAGAAAAATCAAAACCTAGCACAACTCTCCCTTTTTCTCCAAACTCACGAAACTCTTTCCCTCCTTTCTTCAATTTCATTTTCTCTCTATTCCAAATGAAAGACAAGTCTTCTTTCTCCCTTTTATACTCTTAATGAAGCTAAAATGTCCAACTTGCCCTACACTTAAAGCCTTACATCTTTACAACTTAAGTGATCTTCCAACAATGCCCCTTATACATTCTTACCACCCTACTGCTTTAATTCAATTAACCTATGTCATATAGTCTTGCTCATATTAACATGCTAATTAAATCCACAAAATAAAATAATTAATCTATCAATACCTCAAAATTACGTTAAATCATGTTTAATCAAGGAAAAAAAATTCCGGGGCTAACACCTTATACCTTTTGATGGACCCATTTGCTTTATATTTAATGGAAAACACCCATTTAATCCTAACTAACTTCTTTTCCTTTGGCAACAGAACAAGCTCCTATGTATTATTTTTCTGCAGCGTATCCATTTCTTCTTTTATTGCTTGAGCCCACTTGGATCTACTAAGGTTTTGGATACTCCGCTTGGGACATTAGAAAAGGATAACTTCTGTACAAAAACTTTGAGAGGCTGATATAGTCTTTGAGTACTCACATAGTTTGCAATTTGATACTTTGAATTTTTTCCCTTCAAATTTTGGAGAGTATCAAGTTGGAGGTTTTCCTCAATTATGTCTGAAATGTAAGTTGTAAGTTGTGAGAGTATTTAAATGGTAATTATAAGAAGGTAATGCAGAACTTACCTTAGGATTATTCGCGAGATCATGAGCATAGGCGCCATGTACGGAGAGAGGGGTTCCTTCAAGAATAGTTTCAAATTCAGCATTCTCACGAATTGTGTTTTCATTCACTTTAGATTTTGATTCATCGTCCCCGTGTAAAGCATCTCTATCCTTCAATATATTAGTTTCATCATCCATAGCATTCTCTTTTCTTTCTTTAACTAATATCACGTCATTTTCTTAGTTCATAATATTGTTGATCACAATATTGTAGTTTTTCCTTGGTTTCACCTTGTATTGAGCTAGTTTAAATAACTCGTTCATGTTTGTCATCTAGATGCCAATGCTCATCTCCTCTTGAAGACTATAATTAAATGGTGGTGTAGAGAAGAAATTGTCAGATTCCAAAAATGTTACATTGATTGTGACATATGTGCACTTGTTGATAGGGTCATAGCAATGATATCCCTTTTTTGTCTAGCATATCCCAGAAACATACAACGAACTGCACAAGGGCTAATCTTAGTGCACTGACTTTATGAAGATGAACAAAAGTCATACAACCAATTATACACGGAGGAAGTAACAACACAGATGGTAGAGTAAAATGTTCGGATAAAACCTGTAATAGAATCTTGAAATCCAGTACCTTTGATGGCATTCTATTTAGTAAGTAAAATGAAGTAGTAACTGCATTAGCCCAATATTTACTTGGCACACTTGCTCTAATCAATAAGGACCGAGCTTTTTCTAACATATGTCTATTCTTTCATTCCGTAATGCCATTTTGTTGGGGTGTTTACAGATATGATGTTTCATGGAGAATGTCACTCTGCTTGAGGTAATCTTGAAAAATATGATTGATGTATTCATCACCATTGTCATATCGAAGAATTTGTAAATTTGTCAAAAATTGCCGAATCATTGCATGAAATGCTTGAAACACACTGAATACCTCATCTTTATGCTTTAGCAAGTACAACCAAGTCATTCGAGCATAGTCATCTACAAATGTCACAAACCAGCGATAACCAAAAGCAGTAGTGATCGGGAAGGGTCTCCAAACATCACAGTGAATCAACACAAAAGGAATAGTACTTTTATTCAAGTTACTTGGAAAAGGTACACGGTGACTCTTAGCTAAAATGCATGTATCACATTTCAAATCTAAATTATGTGAACTAGAAAATAAATTAGGTAACAAGTATTTCATGTAATTGAGCGATGGGTGTCCCAAGTGATGGTGCCATAACCAAACCTGTTTCACCTTCGCATTATCCAAGTGATGTATGCTATTAGCATGGCCATAATTGAAATCATCCATGGAATATAACCCCTGTCTCTTAGTACCACGCCCAATGATCTCCTTGGTGCAAATATCCTGAAGAAGGCAAAAAGTAGGATAGATTAATGCAATACAATTGTGTTCTTCAGTTACGTGACCCATGGGCATTAATTTATGTGAAAGAGATGGAACTAGTAAAGTATGAGGCAAAGAGAGAGAAGGTGACAAAGCTACAGGTCCAACCTTGGTTAAATAACTCCATTAGCATTCTCAACATCAATTCATCGAGGCTTTGTAATTTCAACAAAATCTTCTGAAGAAAATTTCATATGGTCGATTGCGCCTAAGTCCATTATCCATTCAATACACTTACGTTGGTTAGAAGTGAACAAAGCATAGCTATTATTTTCTCATGGTAAACACCTTGATCAGCAGTAGTGATTTGCTCATTTATGAACTCGATTTCAAAAATGAGAGATAATTGAGGTTCTGCATTTACAAAAGCTACTTGTCCTTTGTTACTACTGACCTCTCATTGTTTACGTGCTTTGAGTTCGTTCCACCATTCAGGATACCCTTGTAACTTAAAGCAAGTTTCACGTGCATGTTTCATGTTGCCACAATGAGTGCAACCTCCTCCATCTATTTGTCCTTTAGACTTGGAACTTGCATTTGGTCTTCCACCATTTGTAGTGGAAGTTCCTATTTTTGACATTTGAAGTATGTGTTGTTGTTGATGTACACCTCTGTTCCCTTTTGATGTCATAACAACACCTGTAATAGTCTCAGTGCTTGTCAACATTATTGCTTGTCTGATATCCTCTCTTTTGATATGAGCATATGCACATCTATTGTAGGGAATGGTTATACCTGTAGGATTGCATTGTATTTATGTATATCATCTACACATTCCATAGGATTTGGACAACGAAAATCAATTTGCCTCTGTAGGCCTCAAAAAGCATTGTAATATGATTCAATGGACCCCCTTGCTTGTCTCATTTTGATCACACGTTTCTTCAAATCATACACTTGAGAAGTATCAATTCCATCAAAATAGGTTGCAGCAATTGCATCCCATACCTGTCTTGCTGTAGGGAAACAAATAAAATTGCTAATCAGTGATTGATCCATGGATTTGATTTACCATCCCTTCACAATTGCGTTCTCGGTGCGCCACTTTTTGAAAGTAGGATCTATTGATTCTGGTTACGACAAAGTCTCCATTAATGTATCCCAATTTGTCTTTCCCTGAGATATACATCTCCACAACCTAAGGCCATAACATATAATTTGTTCCATCTAATTTAATGCCAATTTGTGTAGTGGAAGCATCATAAATTATTGTTTGATTTGGGATTTGAGTTTGGGTCAAAGCTCGTGTTAAATCTTCAATAATGGCAGCAGTGGATGCTCCATGCTCCATGTGTTCCATAATGCTACTTGACTCAACCATGGGTTTTGATTTTTTTTGGTTTAAATATGGGTTTTCCTTCTTAGTTTTTTAGTATTTCTTTGGATAATTGCTCTAATACTATGATACAAAGAGGAATTGGAAAATCTGGTTCACCTCTTCATTGAAATTTTTGTGTATTTTTATACAATATACAGAGACTCCATATATGGTTTAAATCAACAATATCCCTAAATAAAGGAATAAATACATGAATTCCTAAATATGAGAAATCTACATGATTTGTTCTTATAATCACTTGATATACAATACATGCCAACAATTTTCATATATAAAGCATGTTTTGAAGGGCATTTATTGGAACTAGCTTCATGGAAAATGAATCAATGTGCTTGGCTCATACTTGTGTTCCATGTTTGAGATATCTAATACTTTCTTTAATATGTACACTTTATCTTCACTTTTCCACTTCAAGAATCCAAGTGGTTGTTTGACAAAAAATTCCTCTTGGAATAAGTCATTTAAAAAAATGACTCCATGTCCATTTGATGGATTTTTCATCAATTTTGTGCAACTAAGAGAATTATAAGTGTTATAATCTCAATTTAAGCTACATGAGAGAATATCTCTTGATAATTGAAGTTAAGTCTTTTTCAAATCCTTTTGTCACCAATCTTATTTTATATTATTCTACCTCTCCATTTGCCTTCATTCCAATTTTGGATACCCATTCATATCAATGGGCTTGCTACCTTGTGGCTTATTAATAAGCTTCTCCTTTTCAATTACCTCTTATTTCTTCCATCATAACTATCACCTATTTAAGATCTTAAATAGCTTTTGAAAAGAAAATAGATTCAAAATTTGCATACAAAGAAAAGTGTATCAAAATTTTATCATCATCAATAGTATCATCATTAGTTACCTCACAATCTTGTAAAGTGACAAGACATTGTCTTTGTTTTTTTTAATCTTCTATTAATTTTAGGAACATATGGAGTAAGAGAGGCTATTGTAGTTTCTTCATTTATGTTATAAGCTTCGACTTAGGGATCATCTTCAATAATTGTAATAAGACATCTCTGTAGGTCTTTATGCATATTTAGATCCCATTTCCATAATTCATCTTCAGAAAAAGTAGCATCTTTACTTACAATCACTTTCTTTGTTAGTGGATTGGAAAGCTTGTATCTATCATGTGTGTCACCTACAAAGGTTATCTTCTATCCTTGATCATCTAGCTTTGTTATTGTTGATGTTGGCACATGAGCATAAGGTATTACACCAAACACCTTTAGATGCTTCAGATTTGGCTTTAATTCCATTCCATGATTTTGTAGGGGGTGATATTTTGTAGACTACTTACTGGAGACACGTTCAATATATAAACAAAATAAGAAACAACTTCACCTAAAAAGAATTGGACATCCTTTTGGCTTTCAGCATGCTTTGACATACATTCATTATGGTTTATTCTTCCATTCGACAATATATATACATATATACACACATTTATATATATATGTATATCTATATATACATATATATATATGTGTGTGTGTGTGTGTGTGTGTGTGTGTGTGTGTGTGTGTGATATATATTTACTTCCATCTACAAACTACAAACTACAATCCACAATCTACTTTGTTTTTCAATAATGCGAGTTTCAAATTGATTGGAGTTACCTCAAAATGCCTTTCACCTTATTCCTGTGAGTCAATAAGCTCTTTGAAAATTTAAATAAAAATATTGCATATATAATAACCAAGAGTCAATTATTGGCTAAACCATTGAATGTCAACATAGACTCATTATTGACCATAACATTGAAGCATGTAAAAATATTGTTGGAAATCTCAACTTGAAATATAAATTTTTGGTTAAAAAATTTTAAGAATGAGTGCATTTTTTAAAATTTACCAATAATTGACAAAAGCTAAGGAGTTGTTTGGTCCACTTTTTCTTTTTTATTGTAGTTTTTAATTTTTGTTTCATGCTTTTGGTTTATATTTTTATTAAAAAAACAAAAAATATGTTTGGTTGGGATTTTTAATATAAAAACTGAAAACAAAAACTTTTTAGTTGAAATTTTTAATATAAAAACTGAAAACAAAATTCTGTTTAGAAAACAACATAATCATAAGGTTATAGAAATATTGCAAAATCAAACAAATGAATTCAGTTCCAAAAGAAAGTTTTTAAGGAAATTGCAACACCTTCAGAAATTATTAGGAAAGCACAGAACACTAGGAACAAGATACGCTTTAAACAGGGAGGATCATGTGATTGCCCAAGTTTTGTCATACAACCATAGTACTTGATTGAACACTTCTTGTATTCCAAGTGGTGTTTACTGAATGACTAAAGCACTAATATTGAAACAAAATTAAACATCATATAGACACACTAACGATACTTCTAGGAACTTGCAATCTCCAATAAGCAGACAATTGAACCAAAAGATATGAAGAATTAAATGGGAGCATTTTCAATATTCTTCAAAGCCCTGTGGGAGCGAATTTCCTACTTTTTCCAACACATATTGTAGAAACCAATTCAATCCTATCTAAAAGTCTACATATGCAACTCGTACATAGAAAAAAAACTCAACTCTAACAATGAAGCTGCCAACTTGAAACAATCTGTACAAATCCAATGTATCAAATCAACTGACCACCAACAAAGTGAACTAATCTCCAAAGCAACAAAAAGGAAATAAATGACAATTAATAGAGGTAATATAGAAAGAGGCATACTTTGCCTTGTTTCTTAAGTTGCGAGAAGGTTTAAGAAAAACCCAAACTTGGGGCGACAGTGAGAGCAACTATTGGCACAAATCTCCCAGTTGAAAAGCAGGTGGGTTTGCAGGATGGGATTGGAACTACAAAGTGAGTCTCTGATTTGGTTGGGATAAGGAAGCTACAAGTTAATTTTAGAGCAATGGCCATAACATTGACAAAATATCTAGCTAAATAAACTCGAGATATCAAGGCAAAATTAAACACTGGGACTTGTATAACTGAGGAACAAAACACGGAAAAGAAGTGAGAGAATAGAGGAATTAACGAACAAACCACATAAAAGAAATGATAGAATAGATGAACAAAGGAACTTATCATAAGAAAATAGTAATGTATAGCTAAAGGATGGAGAAGATTCGATTAATTTCAATTATGTTATAGTACCACATAAAGGGGTGAAGATGGGAAAACATTTGAAACAGGAAAAGAGTTATAGCTGATTTGGTTATAGCCTAGTCGTGCCTGGAAATCATGGCTTGACCATATTAGTTGAGTTGTGAAGTCCCTCTTATCTCATCGTGGAGCTTGCGAGTGGATGAAGGCTTCACTTCTCATCTCGCTTTGTGTCTTACGTTGCCTTACAATCCTTGTTGGAGTTAATCTTCAGGTGGTTCCTTATCGATTACGCGGAACATACTCAAATAAAGAAATTAGAGCACGCTAAAGACGTTGAAAACACAGGAGACGCCGTGTTAAAGAATGCGGATAAAAAGATGTGAAGTTTTTATGAAAAAAAACCTATTTAAAAAATATACGAACATGTGATTTTTTGGTTTTTGCAAAGTTACTATGATTTTCTTAATTCTGAAAACAAAAAATGGCAATATCACTCAACCAAACAAAATTTAACTAACTTTTTTTAAAAATGACAACGAAAAATTAAAGAAAAAACGAAACTAAACAGCCCTAAGCAAATTGCTCGTTTAGTCTAGTACATAGAAAACATTTGCAATATTGACTGTAGCATTCATTTTTCAACTTGATCAAAAAATCGATTTTTCCCTAACCTTAGAACAAGATAATCATCAAGGTCAACAAAGAACTTCCCTTGTACAAAGTTGGTGCATCCTGTGTTAAGAAACATTGTTTGTTATGGTATTTCACCAGTTGTCGCAACCATAACCATCCAGAGAGTATGGCTTTAATCATCATCTTATGCATAATAAACCCTCTGATCATTCCCTTTATATCTGTACTTATTGGAGTAATTGCCATGCCTATACGCAAGTAACATTCAACATTGGATTTGTCATATCTTCTTTTACAATGACCACGACCACGAACTCTAAAATTCTAATGTTGTTTTTATTGGCCCAAATATGATTTGCTTTGGTCGTTACATTGCCTCCAACTCCATGGTTATGATTGTCAGGGGTTCCACTGCTGCAAAAAAGTGAACGCCACAACCTTGGCTTTTACCACATGAATTTCCATGTCTGTGACTTACCTCAACAACTCACCTTTTGTGGAGAATAAGCTTTGAAATCTTGTTCTATTGGCTTCTCAAGATACTTCTCATTCATGCGTTACTCGTGAGCTTGCAAAATACTAGATACTTCATCGAACAAATTATTGAACTTCAATTACCACCACAACATGCTCAAATTTGTGGTTCAAAGACCGTAAGATTTTCTCCACTTGAACTTGCTCTCAGTGCTCCTCCCCTTATGAAGTCTGACTTACAAAATTGGCCACAGTTTCTGTGGTCTACTTGCAGAATTTCATATTGATGCCTCAAGGTTTGGAGTCTTGCTTCCTTAACTTTCTCTGCACCTTTGTACGTCGCCATTAAAGTATAAAATGCTTGCTGTAGCTTGGTTGCTCCTACAATTTTCTTAAAGATTTCATCATTCAGTCCTAGATGAATGGAATACAATACCTTCTTATCCTTCTTGTTCTCACAGTGGTATTCTCCTGTGCATCATTTGCATTTTCAATAACACAATGGCAACCCCATTCTTCAATACACTTAATAACTCGTGGTAGTCAAAAGTACTCTCATTTTAATAATCCATCGATTGTAGTTTTTCATCCAAAATAAGAATGAAATTTGGACCTATCAGTTCATAGTTATGGCTCTAATACTAATGTTGTAAAAATGAGAATAAGAAGCTAACTAATAGGAGCAAATAAGAGAGAAACATAGCTTTTATTTGATAATCTCAAATGCTGATAACAACCTTACTCTTTAGGTAGATAATAGGAACTTAGTTCCTACTTTGAAGCTACTTGAAATAAAAGACTAGGGAGCAAGAACACTCCTCACCAAACTAGTAGGAAACAAGCAAATGAAATATGACTTATTCAATTTAAATAAAAATCAGCATTTCTCGCAATTCTAATAACGTAATCTGTCAAAAAGGGTCAGTCCCACAAAATATATGCATCCCTTAAAGCTCATAAACAAATCAATAAGATTTCCTACAACAGGAAGGACCAAAAATAATTTAGGGTTACACAGAACATATATGCCAATGAAGTACTCATCACTATTAGTCGTGTTTTGCACATTGTTAAGGCTTCATTGCAGCACCTGATGAATCAATTGAATTGGCTACTAATTACAAACTAAAGCACTAATTATATGGAGAACCAACTCAGAAATTCATAGGGCCTGAATCCTTCTTACATGCTTCTCGAGGTTCAATAGCAATTATTTCCTATATCACCAGCAAATATTAAAAAAAACACATATCCTTGAGGAAAGGAGCACACAGAGTTCTGAGTAATCCAAAAGCATTTTGCACATGTTAGTGTGCAGCATCTGGCTCTCGACAACATAAGGAGCTAAATATTGTCCAAAAAACCAAGAAATCTACCTATATTTCTCCAACCAAATCCCAGTGCTTTTTTTGGGTTTAATTAGGGCAAAATGTCTGCTTCAATTGAAGGAGAAAAAGAGACACAGATTGATATCATGACTGATACACCTCAGGAAGCCTAAGGCCCACACTAGCAGCTGATTGTTTCATTACTCTTTTCATTTCATCTGATCTATCCACTGCAATGTTGTAAGACATCAGTAGATCCTGAAAAACAAAATGTTTCTGTAATGTTAACTTTGGCATTTCTAGATAACCGAAAGGTTTCAGCTACAAAGTATTGGGTGCAAGTGTGAGTTGCTTCAATAAAAGCTGAACACTAAGAAACATATAAGCCCTGGACAATCAACTGTATCGCATCGTTACCAAAACTAAATGTTTGATTCTGGCGTTCAGTAGATGGTTTCGAGGGTCTTCACATATTATCTCCAGTCTTTTAGCAAGACCAATTTTGTACATCAGCAATAGCAAACAGTAAAGAGTTTGCAACAGCAGGATCTCCACCCGTAATGGTTGAAAGCTTAAAATCGTGGAAAAAGTGAAGGACGTTAGACCAGTCAAAGAGAGCGAGGTTATACCTTATGATGGTGGACACTGTTAAGTAGGAAAGCGTAATCAGAGGCAAGCTTGATTTTCTGTTGAACATTGGACTGGTCTGAAAGGTTACTGTTTTTTCGAAACTCCTGTGTTACATATTCACGAAAATGATTTTTATAGTCTTCATTGCCAATGTGTTTCTTCACAGCTTTCAGAAGGTCACGGTAAGCCTTTGCAGCTTTCCAAGTTCTGAAACTCATTTCCAGCTTCTTACGGGTAGCTTCTTGCCTTCTCCTTCCTGGACTAAGTGTCGAATTTTATTATCAACAGATAGAAAACACAAGACAATATTTGAAAATCAGAGATCTTCAATATCGAAAAGATGCCAAAGGATAACCAAAAGGCTCTCAACAGAAAACACAATGGTTACAAACCCAGTTCAGCAACCAACAAACTTCGGATCTTGAATCATACATGCCTAGTTCTGTTCAGTTCGAAACGTAAGAACAAATCCACAAAAGCATTGAAACGCATAATACAATCTCTAAGAGAAACACAGTAAGAAAGACAAAATTTTTTACTTTTGGGTTTTCCTTGATTCTCTAATTTCTATCATCCTCGTAGATTAGCAGTACCTTTACATGCGACCTACGGGAAAGTTTGAGGCTCGAGCTTAATAGCAGTTAAGCACACAAGTTAGTATGAAAAAGAAAAAAGAAAAGAAACGCAAACAAAGCAGAAAGCATCCATGTTTGGCAAATCGAACTGCTACAATTCATAGAAAGTCAGAAAGATAATTACCTTTCCTTAATATTTTCCCACCCTTAAGTGAAAGGCAAATGGAGAATACAAAGAGAAAAGTAAAGCCGATGAGGGAGGAAGCTCTATGAGCATTGGTTTTAGATGGGCCATATCAAATATTACTTGGGCCTTTTGTGTAGGCCTAATTGATATTTGTTTCCCAAGTGAAAACATTATTATGGCTGTTCTGTTTCGCTTTTCCCGGTTGTGTCTTCTATTTGGTCTTTCGGACATGAACTGAATTCAGATCTCTCTGTTAGTTGTTGCATCGGAGAAAAGGACGAGAGAGAATTCATGTCGCGAGAAAGACCCAAAAAAGCTACTTTGCCTCCCGCTCAAGAGGTACTTAAGCCAATTAAAGTGCCCCTTTCTTGTCAGTGTTTGGTTTTCGAGAAAGGATTGCCATTCCTGTTTTTCTTTCCTATATTTGGCTTGTTTATCTCTGAAACCTAATCAAATTATAGAGCTATGTAAAAGTTAGATTCAAGATGGATGTTAGATTCAAGATGGACGTGTTATTCATTGTTGTTTTAGTAGGTTTGCCTGTCATCAGCTCCATGTCCTGATATTTGTTCTTTCAAGATAAATTTGAGGTTAAGCAATGATTTATTTTCATGTTTCTTTTACGTCCTATGAAGGATTTGAGAAGGAAGTCTAGGACATTGAATATTGATGAATGTGAATTTTAGTATGAGATATATGATATATCACTATAGGTCTCAAGGTAGAACGTAATGGAGCTGACAATTTGCTTCTTCAATTCCGCACTTTATATAGTACGAGTGAGTCATGATTATGATATTGTGACTATCAAAAGCTAAAGCCTCAAATTTTTTTTCCTTCTCACTTTTGTTGCTGATTAGTATGGAGCCTATGTAACTGGTCTTTCCCTTTCTGCCAATGTCAGAATATTGAGAAGCTGGAAAAGGTGATAAATGAAGGTAATTACTATGGAGCCCAGCAGATGTACAAGTCTATTAGTGCGAGGTACGAAAAATTGGGTGACAATGCAAATACGTGGTTTTCTTTGTTTAGTTGATAAGGTTTACTAAAATTTCAATCCCTTTTGCTCATGATAATGCTGAATATGATAAATAGGTTTTCTGGCATTGATGTTGAGGAAGGCTTAGGGCATCTAATTTCCTGGGTGATTGTGGCTGGAATAATTAGGAAGAAACTAGGTTCAAAGAAAACCTGTTGAATAAAAATAAAACAAAATGTAACACCTGCCCTGTCTGTATGAAATCTCTTATTCATGCTAGTCCTAGCAAAATTGCTATTGGTGTAATATGAAAAATAAGTAACTAAATAAGAAAACAAAGAAATACTATCAAAATTTTCATACCATTAAATCATAACTTCCATAACATGAACATCAAATTAAAAGCATAACATGTATCCAAACAAGCATGTACCTCAAGTCATATCTCATTTGGTTAAAATATTCCATCTAATTATCAATGGTACATATCTGCAGTTCTGAGTTGCATTTCCTAGTCTCAAATCCCAAAAAAATCATAAATTGAACTTCACTATAGGATGCAAATTTCCTTATTTTGGGTTGTGTGATATTTTCAAATTAGAATTATCGTTAAACTTTCGTCTTCTATTTTCTCCAAAATTAACCCCTTTCCATAAATTGTTAATTTATTGCACATTTGTTGATTAGACATAGTACATTATAGGTACTCGTCTGCACAGAGATATTCTGAAGCTTTGGAGATTCTTCATTCGGGTGCATGCCTTCAATTGAATAATGGCCAGGTCATCTCCTATACAGTTCATGGATCTTGTTTTCCACTGTTCATATGAATCTTTTAGCAGAGTAACTGTGATCACGAAACTTAGCCTATTAAGATGATGCTGACATGTGTTAATTTTGTCATCTGAACTGATAAGTGGTCCTGATTTGTATGGAGGGCTGTTTCATATGCAAATGGTTAAGGTTGACGCAACTTAGAGTTTGGAACTTGGCCTGTTAAGGAATAGGATTAGGAACGGGATTAGTAGTTGATGTCTGATTAGTAGCCTATATTTTGACTTGCCGAGTGTAAGTAATGTAGAAGAATATCTCTGTTAGGGATGCATCTTATGTGATTAGATTTGGGTAATGAGGGTGATCAAAGCAACTTTATTGCCTATATTTATCTTTTACTAAACAATTGAATACTTTTTCCTCTATCTGTTGATATTTACTGGATGAGCAGGATTTAAATAAAGTAGTATTTCCTTTATAATGTGAATCAAATCCATACTCTACATTAGGTAGTATTAGTCATAATTCTTAGCTATTATTTTTTTCCTTGTGTATATTAAGTTAATCAAAATGGAACTATTTCAGGTTACTTGCGGCTCAGAGCTTGCTGTATTGTTTGTGGAGATCCTTGTTAAAGCCAAAGTTCCATATGATGATGATGGTCTTGGTCAGTTTATTAACTGTTTAAAAGGCTATTGCCTGACCAATTTTTTTTATATTTTTTTGTCTGAAGTCGTTTTTAAAGATTTTCTTTTGCTCAAGGATGCCAAATTAAACTGACCTTCATTTTGCATATTCAGTTAACTTGGATAGAATTTGGAACTTGATTTTCACTGGCATTTCCTTGCATGTTTTGACATTCCCAGATAAAATCAAGAAGATCTATAAGAAGTTTCCCCGGATCCCAGTGCCACAACACTTGGGGGTTGATGATGATGTGCAACAACTTGCTGAAGCCCTTGGGGCAGCAAAAACACGTGTTGAGTGCTGTTCATCATTTCTAAAAGCTGCTATCAAGTGAGTTTGAAATATTTGGTTTTGTGTGTTGAACGCATAAGCAACATTCACTTAAATTATCATACCTGTATGTATGTGAGGATATTTGGAGGCAATTTACCCCCATATCTTTGGGGTTCTTTTTACTTTCCTATTATGGAAATGCTCATGGAGTTTGTTCAAAATATTTCTTTTAGTACTTTATATTTCTTTGTTTCTTGTGTGTGTGATGTAGGGCAAATAGTAAAAAGTATTAACTAGTAGCTAAAAATCACAAAATTAAGAAATATGGTTGATATTAGGTTGTTGGAATATCAAATTTTGGGCTAGATTTCAGCTAGGAATATTAAAATTTCAGTTTGGTATGGTTGGGTTTTTAGGATTTGATTGCTGGAAATTTAGGTTTAGAATTTCAGGTTTTAATATTGCTGAAATCTAGGTTTTAAGATGCTGGAATTTATTGAGGAACACAAAGGGGATTTTGGATTGGGTGATGATGATGATGATGAAAGAATGGAGGGTAAAAATCTAGAGATCACTCTTAGAATCTAAAAATCACTCTTAGAAGAAAACATCATATTCTAGTTAAAAAATTAAGTTTGTAGAAAAATTTCAAATTACTTCTTATTGAAGGATTAAATATATACATATTTATAAAGAAGTTCTTAGAACCCTTATTGTAGTAGGAAACGGTTCCTAACAAATTTAAATCATATTCTAATAAAACTTCTATAAATTTAAGTACAAAATAACTAGGATAGAATATCTAAAATAGAATAACATATTTAAATTACTACTACTTCCTATTTATAAGGAATTTTAACATAATCTAAATTTTAGCTCTTATCTTTGATGTCAACTCAATTCCTAGTCCTCATCCTACCAAATTAAGTTTTGTGGTTGACTAATTTTTTCTCTTTTATTTCTTTTATAGACTTGAAGCTCTTTTGTATCAGTTCTCCCTGACTTGTCTGAAGTTGTCTTCGATGTAGAATGTGATAAATATTGATCATATAAGTTTGGATTCAACTTTCGAAATTCAAATTCTAAAATTCAAGTACTGTTAGAAATTGGTCTTCCTTTCCACTTGTCAAGAAACTGTCTACAATTTGTTCATCAAGAACGTCCTCTATCTCCTCTCTAAGATGGGAAATTGTTGGAATTCTCACAACTGTAGTAGGAGATTGCATATCATATCCATGATAAATAGTTAGGTCCGTAACATCAAAGATAGGACTGATACCTATGTCACTTGGTAATTACAAAACATTAGCATTAGCACTTATTTTTCTTGATGATTCTATAAGGTCCAACACTCTGTGAATAAAGTTTCTTATGTTTTCCTTTCAGAAAATGCTCCAGACGAGTCCTAACCATCACCATATCCCGTTCATTAAATTTCACCAATCAACGATGTTAATCAGCATGTTCTTTATAAGACAAGTTGTTGATTGTTATCTTTTTTTGTACCTCATCAAAGATGTCTCTCATATGTTGTGCAAAACCTTTAGCTTCAACACCAACTTGTATTGTTTGTAATAAACCAAATCAATAGGCTTCCTTGGTTAAACTCCTGAGACTATCTCAAAAGAACTCTTACCAGTTGACTTATTTATAGAACTCTTGTATGCAAATTTTGTCATAGGAAGAATTAGGACCTAATTTTTCACATTTTCTCTAATCAAACATCTTAACAAGTCCCCCAAGCTTCTATTCACCACCTTCATTTGTCTATCATTCTGGGGATGTAAAGAACTTCAAAATTAAAGCCTAAGGTTTATTGTTTTCCATAGAGTTCTTAAAAAATAACTCATAAATTTTACATTACGATTAGAGACGATGGTAATAGGTAATCTATGAAGATGTACAACACCTTTGAAGTAGAGTTTAGCAATAAAGACAATATCATAAGTCTTTGATCATGAAATGAAATGACTCATTTTGACAAACCTATCTACCACCACAAAAATAGAATCATAACCTCTTACAGTGTTAGGAATTCCCAAGACAAAATCCATATTTATGTCCTGCCATGGTTCATGAAACATGAACAGTGGTTTGTATGATCCAGAATTTTGTTTCTTTCCTTTAGCTAATCGTCATGTTCAACATTGCTGTATGACCTTACATGTCCTGCTTCAAAGAAGGCCTATAAAAGTGATCTTCAACCATTGTGATGGTTTTATCTCTTCCGAAATGTCTTGCTGCCCCTCCTCCATGTAATCACCAAATCACATACCCCCTTATAGAAGTATTAGGTAGACAAAGTCGATTTCCTTTGAAAAGGTAGTCATTGTGGATCACGAAAGAAAAGTGTGGCCTTTGTCCAACTGCAATTTCTGAAGAGAACCTCACAACTTTTATTGCCAAAGTGTTAAGCAAATGACTCTTTCTATTCAATATATCAGCTACCGTATTCTCAACCCTTGTTCAATGTTTAATAATAAAGTTACATTGCTCAAGAAATTTACTCCATTACGCGTTCCTTTTGTTCAAGTTCTTTTGGGACTGGAAGTGCTTAAGAGATTCATAATCTAAATAGCATAAATTCTTTGTATGAGAGATAGTGGCGCCAATTGTAAAGAGCACATATTACTGCATAAAATTCCTTGTCATAGGTCGATATTGTTGTTTTTCCCTTAACTTCTCACTGAAGTAAGCAATGGCGTGTCCCTTTTGGCTGAGTATGTCTTCAATTCTCACATGCGATGCATCACAAACAATTTTAAATACCTTTGAAAATTTTGAAAGCTACAAAACAACAACAATCCAATAAAAACCCCGCTGAATGTGGGGTCTGAGGAGGTCTAATAGTACACAATTTTACCCCTAGCTTGTAAATATTCAGTCAGGTTTTTCTTGATTTCTCCAAATGATTTAGTTGTTGCCAATGACCATTTAAAATGTCTTTTCTTCATACAATTAGTAATGGGTGCTATTATGGTACTGAAATTACAACTAAAGTGTATTTTCAAACCCGAAAATAAGGTCGATGGATCTCTTGAGAGATATAAAGCTAGATTAGTGGCTAAAGGGTACACACAAACTTATGGTATTGATTATCAAGAGACTTTTGCCCCAATTGGAAATATGAACATTGTGAGAATTCTGTTATCATTGGTTGCCCACTTTAGTTGGCAGCTCCTACAACATGATGTTAAGAATGCATTTTTCCACGGAGACTTAGATGAAGAAATCTATATGAACATCCCACCAAGATTTGAGAGACACAGGTAACAAAGTTTGCAAGTTGAGGAAGGCCCTTTACGGGTTAAAACAATCTCCTAGAGCTTGGTTTGAGAGATTTGCAAAAGTCATGAGGGAGTCTAGGTATAAACAAAGCCAAGGTGATCACACTCTTTTCATTAAGCATTCGGCTGCAGGGGGAGTTGCTGCATCTCTAGTCTATGTGGATGACATCATAGTGACTGCAAATGATGAGAAAGAGAAGGATGAATTGAAGCAGAGACTAGTAAAAGAGTTTGAGATAAAAGAACTTGGGAAACTAAGGTACTTCCTCAATATTGGGGTGGCGTATTCCATACAAGGGATTTTTGTATCTCAACAGAAGTATGTGACTGATTTGTTGGTAGAAACAAGAAAGATTGGATGTAAGCTAGTCTCTACGCCAATTGATCCAAACCACAAGTTGGGAGAAGCTAAAGAAGAACCAGCTGTTGATAAAAGGATGTATCAAAGACTAGTTGATAAACTTATATATTTTGCTCACACTCGACCAAACATAGCATACTCGATAAGCATGATCAGCCAATATATGCATGATCGAAGAGAGTCTCATCTTCAAGCTGCTTATAGGGTGCTACATTACTTGAAAGGTAGTCCAGGAAAAGGAATTTTGTTCAAGAAAAACAATAGTCTTGCTCTAGAAGCTTACATGATGTTGACTATGCAAGTGGATAGAAGATCAACTACAGGGTATTCTGCATTTCTTGAAGGAAATTTGGTAACGTGGAGGAGCAAGAAGCAGAATGTGGTGGCAAGGTCATCTGCAGAATCATAATTTAGGGCTATTGCTCAAGGATTGTGTGAACTACTCTGGCTAAAGATTATTCTAGATGATTTGAGAGTCAAATGGGACGGCCTTATGAAACTCTATTATGACAATAAATCAGCCATCAATATTGCTCATAATCTTATACAACACGATAGGGCAAAGCATATTGAGATTGATAGACATTTCATTAAAGAAAAATTGGAAGAAGGGTTAGTTTGTATATCCTATGTTCCATCAAACGTCAAGTAGTTGATGTTTTAACAAAGAGGTTGAACAGTTCAAGTTTTCATGATCTTGTATATAACTTGGGAATGGGAGACATCTATTCCTCAGCTTGAGGGGGAGTGTTGAGATACTAAACAACTGTAAATAGATTATACTAAGATATAGATAGGGCTGTAAATAGGTAAGATAGAATAAGTTTGAAATTCCTACTTTTAATGTCCTATATATGGCTGTATACCTCCTATTCCATATCTGAGAATATAGGAAAATTCTTTCCCACATTAACTAATAACTAAAAATCACAAAATTAGGATATATGGTTGATATTAGTTTGCTAGAATATCAAATTTCAAGGCTGAGTTTCGGCTAGGAATACTGAAATTTTAATTTGGTTTAGTTGGGTTTTTAGGGTTTGATGTTGGAAATTTGGGCTTAGAATTTTAGGGTTTAATATAGCTGGATTTTAGGTTTAAGATGGTTGAAATTTATTAAGGAACCCAAAGAATGGAGGGTAGAAATCTAGGAATCACTCCTAAGGTCTAAGGATCATTCTTAGAAGAAAAAAAATCACACTTTCTAAAAACTCGAGTTTGTAGAAAAATTTCAGATTGCTTCTTATTGAAATACTGAATGTACACATATTTATAAAGTTCTTAGAACTCTTATTCTAGTAGGAAAGGGTTCCTAATAAATTTAAATCTATTCTAATAAAAATTCTATCAATTTAAGTCCTAAAGAATTAGGATAACATATCTAAAATAAAATAACATATTTAACGTACTATTATTTCCTATATAATAAGGAATCCTAACATAATTTAAATTTCAGTTCTTATATTTAATGTCAGCTCAATTCCCAATCCTTATTCCATCAACTTAAGGTTGATTGTTGACTAATTTTCTCTCTTTTAGACTTTAAGTTCTTTTGCATCAGTGTGATTGTTGATCTGCGTTAAGCCTTGTGGTTTTGTGATTATGTTCTTAACTTGAAAACTTAACTTAGGGTTTTCATTTTCCAATCCTCTATTCAAATGTGAAGCTCCAATATGTTTGACTTCCTGGGTTCTTTTGATGCAAACAGTTTACTTTCATTAGCTGGTGTGGATATTTGGTTTAGATTCTTGTGTAAGAGTTGTGAAGTGTGTTCATATTGCGTTGAAGGTTTTGTTTGGAGCTAGGAAGCGGGGGAAGAAAAGTGATATAAGAAGTTGGAGATTAAACAACTTATGGTGAAATATGAGCAAAGAAATTAGAAAAAGGTTGTACACGGAAGCAATTATAAGAAAGCATTGCCTGGGTAATAATGATTAGGGAGGAAGAAAGTTCTATCTATGTTTAGTATGACTGTTTCTGGATGAGCCAAATTTACTTCTGCCTTTCGACCTTGTTTGTGGGGTTCCGAGAAAATCTTTTGTTTTAATTATTTGTTTGATTGTTAGGTGGTCTGCAGAGTTTGGATCATATAGATATGGATCACCAGAGCTTCATACTATGCTAGCTGACTACATGTATTCTGAATCTCCTGAGTTGGTAGGTTTGACATTAAGTCTTTTGTTTGTTATATTGTTACTTCTTTCTTACCGTGGACTGGTGATTCATTTAATGCTTTTATCTTGATCCAGTTCCTTCTAGTTGTCCTTATATTTCTTTGATTAAAAGGGTTAACCAAATTGTTGTGAACTGTGAATATGTTGTAGTTGTCATTCATTGATTCCCAAGGGGAAGTTCCATCAGTTGATGCCGTGTCCTCTACAATCTACCAATTTATTGTCTTCTTGAATTTATTGGACATTTTGCTGAACTATTTTTTGATTGCTTAAATTGTTTATAATATGGATCCGTATTCTGAATGCAGATGTACCAAAGTAAGCCTGTTGCTACTCTCTTTCATTATATTTTATCGTTGTTGGAAAACATAGCTAAGCCTGTTTCATAAACACACTCGCCCTCTATTCTAAATCAGATAGCATACTTCTGAAAAGTCAATAGTAGTACTGGATAACGTTCTGTGTTTCATAGGTACATACTTTGGATTGTGGTATTCTGTGTCCAACATTCTGTTTCAGGAAACTTTGACAGTGAACTTGAGTTTCACTGGATTGCGGTGATGGAATTGCTTTTGTTACAATTTTTTTTTCCTTTTTCTTTGAATGCTTTTCATTTGCTTTACAAAAGTTCCATCTTTGATCTCGTTGGATAATTGTGATTATCTATTCAGTAAGAATATAATGTATTAGAACCCACTGACTCTTCATGCTATCTGATTTATAATAAAGTGCATGTGTGACAGTGAATTTCGAGTTTCACTGGATTGTGGTGATGGAATTGCTTCTGTTACAATTGTTGTTTCTTTTTTCTTTGAATGCTTTTGTCAATGCTGTGGAATGCTTTTCATTTATTTTACAAAAGTTCCATCTTTGATCACTTTGGATAATTGTGATTATCTATTCAGTAAGAATATAATGTGTTAGAGACCATTGAGCACTTCTTTGGCTTGTCTGAATTTTTTTTTGTGAGCATGGTCAAGAATATTGACAGTTTCTTTGCAGGATATGACTAGAATATCGTATCATTTTGTTAAAGGAAACAATCCAAAGAAGTTTGCTTTTACTTTGGTCAATTTCACTGGAAAGGTTAGTCTTCTTGAGCAGTGTGTATAGCTGTTTGAATAATAGATTTTCATGATCTATCATTTCAACTATTTTTGCTTCTTCTAATCAATGCCATTGTGAAGGCATGTATACAATAACAAAACTCTTGTTGATCTACCCCTTCCATTGCAATGTATTCACTTAGCCTGGATAACAGTAGGTATAACTTTTCTTTGGATGATATGTTGACAACTGATGTGTGACTATGCAGTGTTATCCTGGTGAAGATGATCTGGCTATTGCACGCGCAGTTCTACTGTAAGTCTGCTTAATGAATTGGACATAAGCCACTTCTGTGGGCTTACTAATCCAGAGATTCATGTTTATATGTGAAGTTCTAATTACAATTTCTTTCCTCACCTGTTCAGGTATTTGGCTATGGGAAATATGAGAGATGCTAATTATCTGATGGAAGAGATAAAGAAACAGGTGGTATCTCAGAAGCCTGATTTTCTCCAATCAGACTTGACAAAATTCATTTCTTATCTTTTGCAAACGTAAGTTGCACATTATCCTCTCATGCTATATGGAGATGTATTACCATGATAAAGCATTGATGGGTTATAAATATACTAAAAGCATGTTAAGGGTCACTACTGGATTCGGAGGGGGCTGTTTTCCCCAGTGAGAACTGACCCTAAATTTTGTGTTTTGGGTGGAGGCAACCTGATTGGCCTGCCCATCTTGACCCTCAGCAGATCAACTCACTTCAGATGGGAAAAAAAGCAGAGTTCTTCTGAAATATATATTTAGCTTCTCTTTTTTACAATAGACAGCCTTCAGTTCTTTATCCTGCATCTACCTTTTTGAGTTTCATGTTGGATTCTTTGCTTAACCTTGAATCTTATTGAAGGCAACTTTCTTATTGCTATAGATTATTTTTGAAATCTGTAGCATTAACAAGCCAATTTTAATCATTTTTTCCTTTTGATTTATTTGTAGAAGTTAGGTTCTCATCTTGAAAATTTAAGATCATCTATAATAAGTCTAATATATTTCTCTTCCAGGTTGCAGCGAGATGCTTTACCTCTTTTTAATATGCTGAGACAGAGTTATAAGTCTAGTATAGACCGGGAACCTGCATTTAATGAGGTGAAGAATTATGCATATTTCTTTAATATTTCTTATTGATTTTGCAGATAGCTTATAATCTATTGCGTCAAAACATTTATTTGCTGTTTCTATTTACAAAAAGATGTTAATTGTCAAAAGACTATCCTGATTGATATTGCTTTAAATTTCTATTCTCTATTATTCAGCTGCTAGATGACATTGCCGAAGTGTTCTATGGGGTTCAACGTAGAAATCCCCTGCAAGGGATGTTTGGAGATATTTTAAAGGTGATTTGACTTTAGTTTGATGTTTGTGCATCTTCTAGACAGGAACTTGAGTAGTCCATCTTTCACTCGCCCCTGACAATAATAGCTTATTAGAACATTCAGGAAATGAGAGACGCCATTAGAAGAAAGGAACGACTCTCTGTTAGGCACTTTGCTCCATGTCTGGTTTCCTTCTAGAACAGTTTATAATTGCGATGCTAGTAGATTTCTTGCTGTCTGGTACGTCGGAGTATGGGACCTGATAGTGAAGTGTGTCATGTCAATTTCTTAGCTTTGTTATATTCGTAATTCGGTTGTTTTGTGAGCTAATGGGAAAAGGTTTGTAGAAACTTCCTAAGGTAAAAATTTCTTAGCTGGAGTGATGGTTTTGCAGATGATGGGCTGACAGAAACATGAAGACAAATCAATATCTTGGCACTGGTGGATTAATACGACCGTTTTGCTTTACATGGAGTGGCCAACTTCACAAACATTTTTCAAAATCTTGTAGTAATAGTAACATCTTTTATGTTTTCATATTTTTTAACTGTTGAGCCATGGTATTCTGGTTTTTGTAGTCGAACAAAATCCTTATCTTTGTTGAAATACTGTGGATAATCGTAATTTACATGAAATACTTCATTTCCAATGTTTCCTGAGCCTTGTGGATTGCCAACTTTGACTAGTTTTGAGATTTGGTATAGCAACTTACGGAAACCAAACTCTCTACTTCAAGAATTCTTGTGCATGACAATAAAATGAGTGGACAAGCAAAGGGATGGCGTCGAATTCTAATTCTTATTGTAGATTTGATTAAAACGTTGACAGTAAGATCTGAAAGATTTTCAAGTACAGATACAGTTTGCTGAGGCTGAAACGAGTTGAACTTAGGGCCGCTATGATTGGTCTATTGAAAAGATCACTCCGTTGTGCTTCTTGAAGTTGTGTGTTGTATGGTCCACCACCTGAGTAATGCGTTTGGAAAAGGAAAACAGAAGACGAATCAAGTTCTTAAGTGATGTAGAACAAGTGGATGTGAATTTAGGTTAAAGGATGAACTACTGACATTGGTGTTGCTCAATTCAAGGTTGTAAAAGTCCATCGCCTTTGCCGTGAACAAAGGCCCTGCGTGCCATGTTCCACGTTCAAGTTTCACGAACTTTGGGCCGGAGATCCTGAAAACGCGCACCTCCTCAACAGCAGGGGGAACGTAGAAATGGCCGCAACGAGACTTGATAACATCACTTCCACCTCCAGGATTTGCATGCACAATAGATGCTTTGGCTACTCCCAAGTACCAAACGTGTCCTCCAATAGATCCAAGGCACTGGGTCACGCTTGCGTGATGAGTAATGTTGAAAAATTCCAGTGCTCGATCTTCAAGTCGCATGATGTAGAATCTACAGGACCCAAAAAAAGAAAAGAAAAGAAAAGAAAGAAACCAATCTACTGTAATGCTATGAACTCAGCAGGAATACAAGAATTTAACTATCTACCTGGGAATTCCATGGCTAAGGTTTAGGAGAGCATCTCGCGGACCGAATTCCTCACCATCTTGTGATGGCTCTATCACTTGTCCGAATTCTTTGAAGCTCTCTGGTGTTGCTTCTATGGGTTCCAGCTTCAGAATTTTTGTCTCTGACATTCTATTTCGCTTCCCTATTCCATTAGTTGATATAATATATGTGGTTGATTGCCCAAACATAGAAACGACGTCGCTAGCTAGATCCATCCATCCATCAAACGACCTCGTAGAGTAACCTCTAGTTGGTTCAAGTCCAACTTCTATTTTCTTTAATAAAATTCGGTTTCGCCGTCGTCGTCGTCGTCATCATCAGCTTCCAAACATGAAACAACCCCTTCCGCTTCCAGTTCCAGACCCTAAATCTCTAACAGAATCACAAGTCCTAAAATCTCTAACCTCTCTACTTACCTCCGAATTCACATCCCAATCTCTGAACTCGTACATCCCATACTTCACTGCAAACCCCAAGCTACTCGTCTCCTTGTTCTCATCCCACACTCTGTTTCACAAACCCACTGTTCTCCTCTCTCTCTTCAAATGGGCAAAAACGCATCTCTGTCACTCCGTCGCCCACTCTCCCCTCACTCTCCTCTCTCTGTTGCCTTCTCTCATAGCCCACCACAAGTTCGTCGACGCCAAGTCCCTGCTAACCACCTTTATCGCTGGCGACAAACAAAACGCCCTCCACCGTCACATCCTCCACCCTGATCGTTCGGTTCGAATCTCAAATGCCCTTCTTGATTTGTCCATAGCTGCTTACGTGGCCTCTGGTAAGCCACACCATGCCGCCCAACTGTTTAACAAAATGAAGAAGCTTCATTTCAAGCCCAATTTGCTCACTTGCAATACTCTTCTCAATGCTTTGGTCAGGTACCCTTCTAAACATTCCCTTACAGTGGCTAAAGCGGTGTATAGGGATGCCGATAAACTTGGTGTTCAGGTCAATACCAACACCTTTAATATTTTGATTCGTGGGTGTTGCTTAGAGTCCAATTTTGAGGAGGCTAAAGAGCTTTTCAGGAAGATGGGAGAAAAGGGTTGTGACCCGGATAATGTTTCGTATAATACGATGTTGGATGCTTTTTGCAAGAAGGGAATGCTGAATGAGGCTAGGGAATTGCTGTTGGATATGAAGGAAAAAAAGTTGGTACCTAATAGGTTAACGTATAATATTTTGATTTCTGGATATTGTAAGTTGGGGTGGTTAAAGGATGCTGCAAAAGTGATTGAATTGATGACGCAAAGTGATGTTTTGCCTGATGTTTGGACCTATAATATGTTGCTTGATGGTTTTTGTAAAGATGGTAGGCTTGAGGAGGCATTTAGGTTGAAAGATGAGATGGAGAATTTGAAGTTGCTGCCTGACGTGGTTAGTTACAATACATTGATTAATGGGTGTTTTGAGTTTGGAAGTAGCTCAGAGTCATTTAGATTGATTGAAGAAATGAATGAGAAGGGAGTTAAGCTTAATGCGTGCACTTACAATACAATGCTCAAGTGGTTTGTCAAACAGGGAAACATGCATGAAGCGAGTAGAACCATAGAAAAGATGGAAGAAAATGGGTTTTCACCAGATAAAGTTACTTATAACACCTTGATAAATGGGTATTGCAAAGTAGGGAAGCTGAGTGATGCATTCAAAATGATGAATGAAATGGTGGGGAAAAGTTTGAAGATGGATAACGTGACACTTAATGTACTCCTCCATACTCTTTGTAGGGAAAAGAAACTTGACGAAGCATATCATTTGCTCAATAGCGCCAGTAGACGTGGCTACTTTGTTGATGATGTCAGTTATGGAACTTTGATCAATGGATATTTTGAGGATGATAAATCAAGTCATGCTTTGGATCTTTGGAGCGAGATGAAGAAAAAAAAGATAATTCCAACTGTCGTCAATTATAATATCATTATTCAGGGGCTATGCCAACTAGGGAAAACTGATGAAGCTATCGAGAAACTGAATGAGCTTTTGGGGAATGGTTTGGTCCCAAATGATATTACATACAATACAATAATTCATGGATACTGTTGGGAGAGGCAAGTTGAGAAAGCTTTCCAGTTCCACAATAAAATGGTGGAGAATTTATTCAAGCCAGATGTGTTTACCTGTAATATACTTCTTCGTGGCCTTTGTAAGGAAGGCATGCTCGACAAGGGTCTTAAACTCTTTAACAAATGGGTTTTGAAGGGGAAAGCTGATTCAGCTACATACAACACAATGATATCAGGCCTTTGTAGACAAGGGAGATTTAAGGAAGCATTTGACCTTTATGCAGAAATGGAAGAAAAAAAACTTGGGCCCGATGTTTATACATATAATGCCATTCTTGGAGCCCTTACTGATGCTGGTAGACTGAAGGATGCAGAGGAATTTTTGGCAAAAATTGTGGAAACAGGAAAGTTACATGACCAGTCATTACAGTTTGACAAGGGGCAGGATGTTGAAGCCCCTGGGACTTCTCAGGATTCTGATCCAGGTTCTGTTGCATATTCACAACAGATTAATGAGCTCTGCATTCAGGGGAAATACAAGGATGCCATGGAAATATTTCAAGAATCCGCAAAGAAGGGTATTGCTTTACAGAAGTCTAGCTACATTATATTAATGGATGGTCTTATTAGGAGACGAAAGAGCATATCAAAAACCGTCCAATAGTACTGAATTTTTTCAGGATTTTATTAATATATAAAATTGGAGAATTTGTTGTAATTATTTTTTTGCCAGTGTATCGCAAGAACTTGAGGTACTGCTTTTAATGCTATAGATTGTCTTACAGTGGCTAAACATGTGAATAAAGTTGGAAGCTGTATATCATTAAAAGAATGCATAACTTGTGTATAAATGTGTTATGCCCTGATTTAAAATTTCCCAGTTTTTATTTTATCTTCCCTATTCATTGTAAAGAAAAGCTCGCTCCCTGGTATTTGATTTGCTAAATGATGGTGAGAAAGTAACTCTCCGTAAAACCATGTTGGGTTCAATAATCTTCCTTTGCACCCCTTCTATTAGAATATAACTTGAAACGTTAAGAACATAGTCTAAATAAACACAATATTTCCCTAGGAAGATGATGTCTTGGTAAGTTAGAAGGGAATTCACTATATTTATCTGTCATTGACACACTGTCATACAAACACATTAATTTATATTAGAATCTAACTTGAAACGCTAAGAACATATTCTAAATAAACAAAAATACGAAGAAATTAAATTTTCATCAATTAAATGCTCTAAAGATGTGAAATAAAGGATACACCATTTGAAAGTTTTTTTTAAAATTAATTACTTTTGTTAATACGTAATCAGGTTAATTAAAATATTTAAATAATTAATTAGTAAATTAACTATTATTTATCCTAATTAAGATAATTAATAGGTTATAAAATATAATCCCTAATTTCATTCTCTATGCTTCCTATTTGTAACAAAGTTATGAATACCGTACGGGTTCGGTATTGAATTGAGTTTTAGAATGAAACTGTACCAGTATCGGGTACTGTTTCGGGTAATTTTATAAATTTATAAAATAGTTCCTAAAATTTTTAAAAATTGCAAAATAGTCCATATTGGTATATTGTACAATTGTATTGTATACTTTATTAGTTTACTGTTTATATCAACCATGCTTTCAAAAATCTTAATAATAAATAATAATGACAATTAATATGAAATAACAATAATTTTTTAATATTTCACATATAAATAATAACCACAATTAATATAAAAAGGATAATCATCATCATTCAAATATAAAATTAAGAATAAATAAAGTATTAAAAATATTATAATAATACAATTTCATCATTTTAATAAATAATATTGCATTAAAAGATTCAAAAACATCCAATAAAAAGAACAATAAATATTAAAAAAAAAGTTGATGACGAAGAAACAATGAATTAGCAGTTAAACCTGAAACAAAAACGTTACAATTACGTTACCTTCTCCGTTTTCGAGTCAGTCAAATTCAAACGTAAAACTTTTGAATTGATATGAACAAATTTACCAGTTGGTCGGTTCACCCTCCTAAGGTAAACGATAAATTTGTTTTCCCCTTAGTTGTCTTGTCCATTTTGATAAACGCTTGCTTGTTGAAGCCGCCCATATGACCGAACTCGTTGGCGTTCTGAAATTATTATCTTATGCGTAGTAGGTGCCCTTTTAAGGTCTCCTCTCATTTTTCACGACTTTACATCGGATTCTTCTAAGAAGTTGCGATTATATGGTCATTTAAAATTCCTAAACATTGTACACATCCACCAATAGAAGAGTACTTACATGATTCGTCTCCTAAGGTCTGATTCTTAGTTGATTTTTAAAATACTTTGTGTCGGTGGCTCAAATTGAAGAATAGTAATAAAAACGATAATGAATGTAATAAAAAATAAGAATAAAAATTATCACAATAAATGGTTAAAAAAATGAATGATTATATTTATTTGTAAAAATTTATTTAAAATAAAATTTTATTATATTGTTATTAATTTATTAATTAAAATATTTTAATTGATGAATGAATTATATTTTAATTGATTATATTATATTTTAATAAATTATAATTTAATTAATTAATATTATTATTGTAATTAATTGTAGTTAATTAATCAGTATTATAAATATTTATAAAAAAACCACTACTAAGGTTTTTTAAGTTTTATTCCTCTACTAAATAGAAAGTACAGAGGGTTCTTAAAAAATGAGATATCAAAATGATAATCTTATAATAATAATCAACAACTAATCACTCACTTTTCATTCCTTATTCATTACTCCATTTTTAAACCTATCAACCCAGCTTTCTCTTAGTTTTATGTCTTCTAAAGTTAACTTCATATACCAAGACTGTTGAAAATATATCATATATTACAATAAACTTATTCATTAATTCAAATCAATTAAAGATATAAAAAATTGATCTTAAAAATTTATGAAATGCTAAATTCACTATTAGAAACTCCATAGTGCTTATTGGTACTTCTATTTAAAACAAGGGGAGGTGATGTATCCAACTTATATGGAACTTTAGTCGAAAAGAAGAAGTGGCTCAAACCTACAAACCATAACTAACCAAAAGTAAAAACAATAAAAAGGTCAGCTTCCCTCATCATACATAATACAAAAAAAATACAACCATTACTCCATATATTACTAAATGTAGCCTATGTAAGCACAAAGGCATTTATACGAAGCACTCCTTTTCAATTTTGTAATAATGATTTTTTTTCTCCATTTTTTAAAATTTTTGTTTCTAATCAGTTAGATACGTGACTGATATTAATAAAAGTAGGTACGACGGGGCATTAATTAAAGGAGTAAGACCAAGGTCTAGGTCCCCAAGTTGTTTATCACAAGAGATACGAACAAGAATGTAAAAGAAGTGTTTCAAGCATTTAAAGCGTATGTCAACGAGTTTTGTGATTCATGGCTATAATCGTGTTACACAGAAGATAGATAGAAGAAGTGTGAAGAAAGATAACTTAAGGAGGATGAAACGTGGAAAGAATAATTAGATGATGATCTTTTTATTTTACAAACGGAAAGCCAAAAGGCCTGTCTAACGCAGGATTATGCGGTACAAAACTCCTTGCTTGTCTCTATAGAAAAGTTCCATGATTGTCAGCGAAGGCTCCTGTAAAATATGTATGTCAGGGTTAGTCAGGACTGCTAAAGATGCCATGTGATTTGCACACTGATTCTCTTCTTAATATACATGCTGGAGTTGGATTTTCCAATCTCGTCGGAAAAGTCTACGGATACTTGCCACAAAAAAATTAAGTTGAGCTAAATTTATATTGGAAGAGAACAAGATGTTAATAACTTTCAAGGAAACTACTTCGAGAATGACTCGTCGATAACCAATCGACCAAGTCAAAGTAAAACCCGAATGGACGCCTCTAAGTTCGGCTACTAATGGCGAGCTCCTTCTGATATGCTGTAGAAAACCTCCGCACCATTTACCGTGCTCGTCCCTAACTGAATTGGATGCTGTTTTCACTCTCAAGTTATAATCGACTGAACCATTTCTTCTTGTTCAGCATATGCCACCGAGCATTCCAACGTTTTGTTTTCAGGAAGTAATCATCGGACCAACTCATAAACTTGCATCAGCTCAACAGAATCATCAGCTTACATATTTTGCAGTGTAATTATTATTAAATTAGTTAAAATTACTAAGGAAACGCTTGGTTCACAAAAGGTGACGAGAATGAAAATAGAAATAAATACAGTAAAGAATGAGAATGAAGTATTGTCAATAACGAATCTCATTCTTTTGATAATCCAGAAGAATGGAGTATTGCTGAGAATGGAGAAATAAAAATATTACCTCTTCAATGATAGGTTGATACTAAACATAAATTTTCATTCCATACTCGTATCTTTTTTCCCATTACCCCAAGCAAACACACCTAATTCATTAAATAATTTATCTTAAAATACATTCTGAATATAATAATTTACACTGTTGGTTGCAATTATAGGGTAGTAATAATAAAGTAAACAAAGGTTGATAAAACTTGGTTGCAATTATAAGGTAGTAATAATAAAGTAAACAAAAGTTGATAAAACTATTTATTTTCCTTGCAGTATTGTAATTGGAGAGGTGATGCTATGCGACATTTAAGTTTTACCTGAAAACTCTGAATGCAATGAACCGTCAATTATTTAAATGTCCCTGTTTACCTTTCTGGTTAGCCCAGAGAAGCCAAAAGTCTGAAAGTTCTTATCATCCCAAAGTCTTTGGTCATGATAATTGAAATAGCTTTGAATTCTTCTTTCCCTTTCTTCACCGGTAAATAACATAAATGTGTGAGTGGACAGCAGGCTCAGAATAACCTTAACTGCAGAATTATAGTTTTTTAGCTACACAAGAACTCATGGCTAAAATGTTAGTTCTGCTTCTTCTACCACTCATCTTTTCCTGCAAATCTTCATCTTCAGCATCCGACAGATTAAGCGAAGGCTCATCTTTATCAGTGGAGAGAAAAGGTGACATCTTGGTCTCAGCTGGAGGAATCTTTTCTGCTGGATTCTTCCAAGTTGGCATCAACGCTTATTGCTTTGCAGTGTGGTTTAATGAGCCTTTCTGTTCAACAAACTGTACTGTGGTTTGGATGGCAAACCGTGACCAACCTGTTAATGGCAAAGAATCGAAGGTCTCTCTGCTAAGCTCTGGTAATGTTGTTTTATGTGACGCCCGTGGGCTCAAAGTTTGGGCGACGAACACAGAGTCACCATCTTTTCTGCATCTCTCCATACATGACAATGGTAATCTTGTACTATCCAGCACAGAAGGAGAAGACGAAGTGCTGTGGCAAAGCTT
Organism: Erythroxylum williamsii; assembly: GCA_027564335.1. Taxonomy (NCBI): domain Eukaryota; kingdom Viridiplantae; phylum Streptophyta; class Magnoliopsida; order Malpighiales; family Erythroxylaceae; genus Erythroxylum; species Erythroxylum williamsii. Next base: position 30,603,158 of record JANITW010000236.1, on the reverse strand, counting down.
TAACTTTCCCACAGATACTCTCCTTCCTCAGCAGGCACTAGCCAAAAGCAGGGAACTTGTTTCCTCCAGAAGTCAAAGCAACTACTCTTCAGGATTCTACAAGCTTTATTTTGATAACGATAACGTTCTTCGTCTTCTTTACAATGACCCAGTGACTTCAAGCATTTACTGGCCAGACCCTGAGCTTATGGCGTGGGAAGCTGGGAGGTCTAGTTACAACAACAGCAGAACTTGTGTTTTAGATTCTTTGGGAAATTTCACCTCGAGTGATGGATTTTCTTCCTCGTCAGCAGATTATGGAGTGATACTTCAAAGAAGATTGACAATTGATTACGATGGTAATCTTCGATTATACAGTCGAAAAGATAGCTGGGATACTTGGGTTGTTTCATGGCAGGCCATGTCCCAACCTTGTAGGATTCATGGAATTTGTGGACCTAATAGCATATGCAACTATGTTCCTGGCTCAGGTTCTGGCAGGAAATGCTCTTGCCTTCCAGGTTTCAAGATGAAGGATCGCAGTGACTGGTCTGCGGGCTGCGAACCCGAGTTCAACATTCCTTGTGAAAGAAGCAAGAGCACCTTCGTTCAACTCACTCATCTTGAGTTCTATGGCTATGACTTTGCTTTCTATCCCAATTACACACTACAGATGTGTAAAGATGTATGTTTGAAGAGATGTGATTGCAAAGGATTTCAGCTTAAATTCATCAAGCATGATTACGCCAGCAATATCCCTTACTGTTTCGAAAAGGCACAACTACTAAATGGTCATCGTTATCCGAATTTCGAAGGAGACCTATACCTGAGAGTCCCAAAAACCACTCCCTCCTTCGCAGCTAAAACTGAGGAGTTCAGTCTGGATTGTTCCGATCAAGCAGTCAGGCAGCTGGATAGAAAGTATGTTAAAAGCCATGAAAACGGAACATTGAAATTCGTTTTCTGGTTTGCTTGTGTCATCGGAATATTTGAGTTTTTATGTGTTTTGTTAGCATGGTTTTTGTTAACAAGAACACAGAAAACGTCGTATCAAGAACAGCAAGGTTACCATGTCGCAACCAGCTTCAGAAGATTCTCCTATGCCGAGTTAAAGAAGGCGACTCGAGGATTCAGCGAAGAGATTGGAGGAGGTGCTGGAGGAACTGTGTACAAAGGAACCTTATCTGATCAGAGAGTTGCAGCTATAAAACGTCTGAACCAAGTCAGCCAAGGTGAAGAAGAATTTCGAGTCACAACTAGCACTTTTGGAAGACTTAACCACTTCAACTTGATAGAGACGTGGGGTTATTGTGCAGAGGGAAAGCACAGGCTTTTGGTCTACAGATACATGAAGCATGGATCTTTAGCAGAAAATCTCGCTCGTAATGCGCTAGATTGGAACAAAAGATTTGACATTGCCGTGGGTACAGCCAAAGGCCTAGCTTATCTCCACGAAGAATGCTTAGAGTGGGTTTTGCATTGTGACATAAAGCCTCAAAACATACTTCTTGACTGTAACTTCCAACCAAAGTTATCAGATTTTGGCCTATCAAAGCCATTGAAAAGAGGTAATGACATCTATTCAAGGATCTCGAAGATTAGGGGGACCAGAGGCTACATAGCTCCAGAATGGGTTCTCAATCTGCCCATCACAGCCAAAGTGGATGTTTATAGCTATGGGATGGTCTTGTTGGAGATGGTGACTGGAAATAGCCCTACCGCAGAAACAGAGAACAGCAGTTCAGTTAGAGGAATGAAAGAAACCTGCACTGAAATGGATTCATGGATAGAAAAGAACATAGACCCCAAGCTGGAAGGAAATTATGACAGGGCTAATATGAGAGTTTTGGTTGGTGTGGGTATGAAATGTATTCAGGAGAACAGGGATGCAAGACCCACCATGAGTCAAGTAGTCGAGATGCTTTTGCACCATGAAAATGGTTCTGGATCTGCATGAACACAAACTCTAGATTGCAGAATCTTCAAGGTCCAAGGATGTCATGTCCAGGTTTCAGGCATAGTTATGTAGTGAAACAGAGACGGAGCCAGACTCAACTTTAAGAAGAGGCAGCCAACATCTAATAAAGATTTTTTTTAAAGAGTTACTTATATTTGTAATTTTAAAAATTTTAATTATATAAATAATCTTTTTAAAAAAATATTTAAAAGAAAAGGGGCATGACCCCCCTCTCCTATAACATGGCTCCATCCCTGCCTGCATGTTTGAGTGCAGATAGCCGGCCTCACTTGCAGCACTAGCCAGCCAGGGCTTCCATTATTTTCAGGAGCTTTCGACATTAGTTTGGGCCTACATGTGCCGTGATTAACACGAATTTTTGTACCGCAGACACTGCGATAATTAGGACGGTTGTGTAATTTCGTTTTCTTTCTCTCGTAAAAAAAAAAAGACTTGCATTTTCAACTGTAGACCGAGTTCCAGTTGTTTGTCTTATCCTCCTGCCGTCTAAAACGCTTCCTGGACTTCAATCTTCTGGTGCTATATTACAAGTTTTTATGTCACTTTCTGGCTAATTTTCTTCCACTCGGTTATGCTCGGATCTACATTCTTTTGTCTCGTATTTGATACTTTAAAACTCTTTGCAAGGTCGTTTTAAGGAGCAGCCTGTGGACAGGCGATGCTCATCCATAAATCTAGACAACTATATTATAATAAAAATAATAATTTTTATAATAATATTATTATTTATTATTATTATTATAAAATAGACATGAATATTAAGCCTATATTAATCAAATATCTTTAATATACTAGTATAACTTAACTCTTAAACTCGAATCAAAGTAATTAAATTTAACTTAAATTAATAATTTAAGATAATTATAATAAATTATTAGTTTATATCATATTTAATTTATTCAATTCAAGTTTTAATTTTTTAAAACTATTTATAGTTTTCAATTGTTTAGAAAAAGATTAATTTTTTTTATCAAGTAAATCTATTGACTTTAAAAAGAATGATGAATTTAATTAGGGCTTAAATATATTTTCATTAATTATAATACATATTTTCATTATCACTTCCAAAAACTTAGAATTCCCCAAAACCCACTTTCTTAAGGTCTTACCTAGAATCACAATCTCTTCCCTGTCTGGCTGAGGAAAAGGAAATGGAGTCCCTTGCTTAGGCATTATAACAATAGCTCCATAAACAGTAGCTCTGAGCCACAGGATATGTGCATGCCACCACAGTGTTCCTCTTTGACCTGTTACGTTAAAATCGTATGCATAACTCTTCCCTGTCTGGATTGGACATTGTGTTATATAAGCTGGTCCATCTGCCCAACCATTACGATATTGTTTCAATCCATGCCTGTCATAAAAACAAAAAAACAAGAGATTTCAGGTCAAAATCTTGCACAATCTTCAGTTCTTCACAAACAACCAATCCTACCAGTGAATCGACATGTTGTATTGTGCATGGTTTGTGACATTGATCAGAACTCTGTCTCCTTCTCTGACATATACTGTTGGTCCTGGAAACCTTCCGTTTACTGTCACAATAGGCTTGGAATGACACAACCTGCTAATGTTTTTCACCTGAACCTGGCAAAAGAGCAGTAAACAGTTCCACCAGTTAAAGCAAGACCACACAAATGTTAACTTTCGAAAAAACATCATTCATGGAACATGTACATCGAATTGGTATGTCTTGACGTCAGCTTTAGCAGGAACAGAAACAGAAACAAATCCAAGTAAGCAAAGGATAAGAAAGGAAGAACCCAAGTAAGGTTTTCCGGTTACTGCCATGGTTGGTGCAATATGTTTTGGTTGTATAAGAGACTGAGGTAGTCAAAAGTGGATTGTTTGTTTTTATAGTGCTTGAAATAGCTTAATCAGTTTGTTAAAGGAAGTTGGAGTGGGTGGGTGTTGGATTGGGTAGGTACTTGGGGTTCATAACCAAAACTTGTAAGCAAGATACTGAGAGTGACCTGAAAAAGGTATCAATCCAGCTTGAAGAAGAGCTAAGAACGGCTAAGTAATATACTATTGTGTTCAAGAAATTAAAGAATACGAGCATGAGGGCTACGTGAGGCCTAACATGGTTTCCTTAAACCTAAACTTTACGGTCAAGGAAAAGAGACCGACGTTTCATTTATGGCTTATTAACGAGATAGAATAGAATGTAAAATTATTATAATAAAAGTTTATAATAAAATGAAATAAGGTCAAATAAGAGGCTTTTGTATTACATAGCATTCTATTATAAATAGTAAAAATAAAAAATCTTCAATTTGGAAGGTTTACGATGAAATGTAAAATGATAATCAACTCTATATTATATTATATTATAATTTTTTATCTAAATAACATTTTACTATATTATATTATGAACTCTTTTATTTCTTCCTAATAATAATATTCTAATATTATATTCATTTAAGTTCTATTGTAGTATAAATCATTATATTCTATTCTATTAAAAACTTTACATTCAATCAAATATAGCCTTAGGATTTACAAATTTAGCTTAAGTGAAGTCCAACCCATGCTGTTTTAATTTAATAGAATAAAATGGTATTGTTTTAGTTTATAATTTAAATAGTGTATATTATTTTAATTAATTAAATTAAAATAACATCTTTTAATATTAATATTGTTTCATTTAATTTATTGTCATCCCTATAAATTTACTACAAGAAAGTGTGCTCTCTCTTTTGCATGTAAATTGCTAAGAAATAAATTAAAAGTGACTAATATTGATTAACAATTTAAGAAAGACAAGGTTTAGGTACCTTAAATATCTTAGGAGGCACCTTGATCTTCCAATAAAAAGATGCGAAAAGAATGTACTAATTAAAGATTGTAAGAGAAAAAATGAAGGCTTAAAAAGAATTAGAAAGAAGTGATAAAAGATTATATAACTTTGCTAAAATTTACTAATGACATGATATTTAATAGAAAACTTTATTGTACTAAGATGCACATAAAAGATCTCATGCATAGAAGTCATTCTCATTCTTTTGATTCTTTTAAATATATTTTTTAAATTTTCTGTCTTGTATTTAATTTACACTTTTAGTACGTGTAGTACTTTTCTTCTAATTATTTAACC
>JANITW010000236.1:30344612-30354876 GCA_027564335.1 Erythroxylum williamsii | reverse complement strand
ATGTGGAGTTAAGGATGGATCTGTGTGCTTGCTTTTGATTGATTTCGGACCACAGGTGTCCGAAATATTTGGAATTTCTTATAGAAGTGTTAATTGTGCATAAATTGGAATTGATTGGTTTATTGCGAAAATTGACATATGGTGTTTTATTATGACACAATTATTGTTAATTGGAACATGTGCATTCATGCCATTATGCATGATCTAAAAATTGACAGTTGTGACCGGTGCAGCCACCGTATTTTCAGAGCTTTAAGCTCAACGCATAGGGCTTCGAGCCCAACGATTTTTAGAGCCACAGGCTCAACGTATCAGGGCTTTAAGCCCAATGTTATTCAGAGCCACTGGCTCAAAGTAAATGAGCTCAGGCGCATGGTCACAACAACGTAAGAAAATGAAAAATGTCACATATGCATCGTACATATGACTGATAAATTGTGAATTGTATGAAAGGCGAAATGCTTTATTAATGTGGAATTGGATTACATATAAATTGCTGAATGTGCTGGTATATAATAAATGTGAACTATTTGTATATGCATGAGTTGGGTGGACCATCGATGATGGTTTCTCACTGAGTTCGCAAGCTCACCCAGCATTGCATTTATTTTTCAGGACAGTGATAGTAGGCTCATAGCTTCAGATAGGGAGACTTTTTCGCCTTGTTGAGCGCGTTGGTGAGAGAAGCATGGCTCACAGGTCAGTCAACTGGGGTTGATTTTGGGGATGACCTAGTTTAGGATTTTGTCTCAGTTCCTTTTTGGAAATATTTGTATAGTTCATAGAAACTGATAGACTTGTAAATTCTGTTTTGAGGTTATGCAATGAAAATCTTTGGTTTTAAAATTTAGCGAGTTTGATATTATGGTTTAATTATATTGATGCCATGTGGATTATAGAAATTATCCAATCGTAGTGCACCCTCATCGTAGGTTATGTATCGGTATGACCTACGGGCGTCTTGGTGTATACTCTACGGTAAGGGGGTGCTATAACAGTTATTATGTACCCGCTACTTATACAATTAGATCCAATAGATCTAAGTCTTTGTACTGCGCCTGTAAAGGAATAGGAACCCATAACTATACATATAGACGTTCCTAGGGGTACAAGATCTAATGCAGTTGTGTAGATCCACTAGAGTGAGATGACCTACTATCCCATCTAATTTCATAATCTATTAGGTGAATAAGAGTATGATATTGGACATGTTGCGGATCTAGTTACTTATACAGTAGTTGTTTCTAAACCTAATGTAGATTTGGGTGGGATGCAATGAATGATGAGATGGAAGCTATGAAGCATAGTAAGGTCAACGAGCTAGTTGATTTACAATAAAACTGTAAACCCATTAGTTGTAAATGAAGTTTTAAGACCTAAAGGATTTCGAGATAAAGTTCAGCAGTTTATGGGCTCACTCAGTTGCCTGATGGTTTACTCGGGGAGAAAGGTTGACTTTAATATTACTTCTCTCATATCTTCGAAGGATACATTTTGAGCGATTATAGCAATTATAAGTCATGAGATATAGAGTTACATCATATGGCTGTCAAAATTGCTTTCCTGAATAAAGACCTTTATGAAGAGGTCTAAATGGTAGAACCTTAAGGATTTCAGGATCTTGATGGAACTAACATGGTATGTACGTTAAGCAGATCAGTATATGGTTTACATCAAACCTCACAAAAGTGATATCTTACATTTAATTAGTGCATGTGGATGACATATTGCTCACATTGAATAACTTGATCATATTGCATGAGGCTAAGCAACTTTTGGCCAAGCATTTCAATATAAAGGACCTTGGTGAAGCATCTTTTGTCCTAGGTATACAGACTTACAGAGACAAATCTTAACAATTATCAGGCATACATTAAATATGTGTTACAAAGATTTAATACGATTAACTATAAATCTGTTGTAACACCAATCTCTCATAGTGAGAGATTATCTTTGGCATAGTGTTAAAAAATAAAGAAAACAGAGAGGTTATGGGGAATGTTCCATATTCTAGCGCGGTTGATATCCTGAAGTATGCTCGGGTAAGTACTAGACGAGACATTGCATTTACTGTTAGACTATTTGGACGATATCTAGTTAACCTAGGTATAGATCATTGGAATGCAGCCAAGTGAGTATTGAGATACATAAAGGGAACTAAGGATTATATGTTAACATATAACAAAGTTAACAGACTAAACCTCATAGAGAATTCAGATTCATATTTTAGTTATTTATCCAGATAATTAGATGTCTACTTAAGATTACATTTTTATATTTGCAGATGGTACAATGTCGTGGAAGAGTGTTAAGTAAACACGGGTGATTTCCTCAACCATGCATGTAAAGTGTTTGCTATGGAGCTGCTTCATAGATGATTTAGCTTAAAAATTTAATTTTTGAGTTGTTTGCGATTGATTTAGTTGCTAGACCCATTCGATTGTGCTATGATAATCTTACTGCTATGTTATTTAGTAACAACATTGAATATCACACGGTCTTAGCATTTAAAGGTCAAATATTTGACCATAAGGAGTTGATATGAAAAAGATGACATTAAGGTTTGGAGTATTTAAGGACTGAGGTAATGTTAGTCAATCTTTTAATTAAAAGACTTGGCCCACATGTGTTTGGAATACATGTATATAGTATGGGTGCTTTGAAGTCCTTAGACACTGTTAGTTAGGGGATTGTTATGTTTACTCCATGTACATTTGTACATTAATACATTTGATTTATTATGACAGCATAATAGTTCATTAATAAAGATGATCATCGCTTATCCTCAATAATATGTGTTATCATACATTGTCATAATACATATGAAAGTCTTAAGATTTGTGTCAATATTAAGCATTTAACAATCATTGGGGATATGTATACATTGGCATTGAGCCTATGTCATTTAGACGCATACAATTTTATACGGATATCTATAAAGTTTGACATGACATAGGAGGATATAAGTTTTAATCCCATAAAGATTCTTTAATGCAGTTTAACATTCAATTGGAGAACATAAAGGTTTTTTCTTATGTTGTTTAGCATTCGGTGAAAAAAAACAAGTTTTCTTTAATGTTGTTTAGCATTTAGTGAGAGAAAACAATATTTCTCTCATGCAGTTTAGCATATACGATTTAGCATAAAGCTTGGAGAATTTGAGACCTACAAATGAAGATGATATAATTTAGGTCATACAGGTATCATCTAAGTTTATCACACTTAATTTTCCCATTCATGTTAGTGAGGTATTAAATATGCGTCGTTGTATTGAATATGTGTCACACATGACATACGCATTTGATAATTTTCGGTATCGAAAGTCTTGTAAGACAAAATAGTGAACTTTTATTATCTTTAGATCAAATGTTTTGTTTTTAAACTTAGTCGACTAATACAGTAGCATGACTCAACCGAGTTTTTAAAAATTGTTTTCAACTTGAGTCAACACTGTAATTAAGTATTGTTTAAGGGGGAGAATGTTGGATATTTTTTACATTTCCCATAAAGTTGAACAACATTTAATTGTATTTTTTTGATTTTTTAATAACTTATCAGTTAAGTTACGTAATTTGATCTGGATAAAGATAAAAAAGTAACCAATAAATGATCTAAATCAATGGGTCGAAATTCGGGTAGAAAATAGATCCCGATCAATGTGGACTGGATCTATGTTGGGTCTGTGATGGGGAAGCCTGATATGGATGCTACATATAAAGGTTAAGGTCTCCTGCAGTTGCTTATATATCATTCGTAAGTATAAAGATTATATGATCCGTTAAGAAAGCTTATGTTTTAAGAAAACTGTAGAAAGACGTTGACTACATTTTAATGAGCAGTTCTCGTAAAGACGGCGGTGAATTCGCCCTCGTTTTGACTTCGAAAAGTTCGTTTGAAGTTAGAGGGTCAAAATCAGGTATTTTCTGCATTTCTCCGTTTATCACCCTTTTATTTTCGATCCGGAATAGGTAACTAAGGTCTCGTTTTGTATTACATTAACAAATTGACAATAATATGAGATCAGTCTTTGTATACTTATTTATATCTCTTCTTTCTAGTTTTATTAATTAAAACTTAGTCGCAGACACATGAATCTAAACCTAAGAAACAAATTATTTAGGTCCATTAAAATTACAGTATCAGGACACATTTCCTACGGGGGAGCAGCTTTTGGCGAAGGATATCCTGGATTTAAGCAGTACATTTTTTATTGTCCAAGGACTAGAAATGTTTAGTTAAATGAGTTAGATTGAAATAATTGCATTCTATTGGTAATCTTTATTATTTCATAACCATGGTAAATTAAGAAGATGATACTAATAACTTGATCGATGGTCTCATTTATGTTGTAAATAGGTAAGTACAGTTTTTTTTTCTTAAAATATAACTCGATTATTAGATCATTTTTAATTATTTGAATTTTTAACATTTCTTGTTGTATCTAAAAGTTTTACGTACGGTAGATTTCTCAAATTGCATTAATATTAAATATAATAACTACGTAAATTTATATTCAATAGATCGATTAGATTGATAAAATACAATTGATTGTTATTTATTTAAATGGTTATTTATTGAGTTGTAAATACACAATAAGTTTATAAATCATTAATATATTGATTATTAGTATCTTTTTAAATTAATATATTTACGTAGCCCCAATATTATCAATTGAAAGGTTTTACTGAAATTGAATTCTTAAAGTAATATATCCGCCATGATTTTATTATTTTATCTGAAAACCATTTGGTGTTTGCGGAACCATTTTGAAAAAAAGAAAGAAGCTGATGGGAGTTTTGCGCCTGAGATTTTCACATTATGGTCAGAGCTGAATGAACCTGTCTAGACTTTGTCAAAGACAATATACAACTGCTCTGTTTGTTTTCATGGAAGAAACAAACTCTTCCCCGAACAAAATCCATAAGATTGCAGATGAACATCTATCTGATGTCTTCACCGTCATTTTTTGCCCACCTTTTTCCCCGTAATCTTCCTATTTCTAGATTTCTCTCTCTTCAATACAATTAAAATAGCTGGGAAGTCATACAATTGATTTGGCTTTATAATTGAAAAGTCCCTGTGTACGACCTGAAGAGTGCACAAAAGTTGAAACTACTTTCTAGTTCACACTGACTATTATATGTATTACATTATTCATGCATAGATTTATTTGAAAAGCTGTATTTGAGAAAGCCCTTAACCCCTATTGACAACATGAATCCATCTTAGTTAATAACGTAGTAAATGGTTCAGCATTCTTTTTTTTTTTTACATTAGGTATCCTAGATTAGTCAGACTAATCCTAAGCCCCTTCGACTACACCCCAAGAACTTAGAAGATGTAAATCTGGAACTCCAAAATCTCTCAGGTTCCTACGTAGCCTGTACATTTCTGCGCACAAGAAATCTTCACATACTTGATGGGTCAGCTGATGATTGATCACTGGCTCCTCCTGCTCAGCATCAGGTTCCTATCAGTTTCAAGTTTCCTAGTAGCTCCAATTTCTACACTGCCGCTAGAAACAAGACGTCCGTATTTGATTCGATCAAGAAGCTTTACCTAAAAGACTAAAAAATCATTAATAAGAACATGCCTATTTCTCGTCGTTTTCCTTATTTTCTCATCACAGTTGGGTCTTGACCTTATTTCTCATAGCAGTGCATTCACCTTATTTAACAGACTTAGATGTTTATTTGTCTCCTCGAGAAATTGTAGGTGTAATTCGCCTAAGCTGTCAACTCAACCAACGACTTAAACAACACTTTTCCTTATTATTCTACACAATGCTTGCATCAACTAACTGGTAAGTCTACGGCCAGTATTTTTCATGTCCCCGTCATCACGCAGTTCAACAACTCCTAAGAACAAACTGATGTCATCTTATTGAATTTTCCAACATTGTCGAATCACTGTTCATAATCCATTTCTCTTCCCAACCAGCACGTGTCTCTAACTGTAGAATCAACGATGGAATTTGATTCTCTTTTGCCTAAAGTTAATTTGACATACAACAGTAAAAGGGGCAAAAAGAGAGGACCGCGTGATACAGCTCCGCAGAAGCTGTCCTACTAAGCAACTGACGGGTGGACCAAAACTTCAGTTATTGGGTTCATAATCATAAATAATGGGAACCAGTTAGCAGGGGTATGTTATATCCAACCAAGATTCTTATTTCCTTTCAATCCAAGTTTGATTAGGAAGTTGTCAAACGACCGCTGCCATCTAGCTAAAGCGTCCTTTTCTTGATCTTGCATTGCTTAAGGCCTAATGATGCAGCTTTCAATAAGCTTCGCCAACTTTGATTGATTACTGAGATAAAATTGGATTATTTTGGTTTTCGAAAATGACTTCCACGTAAAATGTGGTTAGTCAAACACGTCATAATTTCAATTTGCAAACATATCATAATACACTAATTAATATCAAAATATACTAATTAATATCAAAATACATTACTTGCAATTCTCAAACACGTCATAATACACTAATTAATCTGAAAGTTCATCTATTATTCAATTGCTAAGAGTCCTTGTTGAAAGAACATTCATCTGACACTGTACAAGTTTATAAGACATAAGATAAGGAAGAAATGTTGTGGGTAATTTGGGAGAAGAAGTAGCAGTATATCAAATGCTAAGTGCTTGCAGTCGTGAGATGATTGAAGAAAAAATCCCTCCATGACAACTTCACTAAAGGACTAGATATTGTTTGAAACTTCTTCCTTAAATGAATTAGACTTCCCGACTTTTCTTGTGCTTCTTTTGATTTACTACAAGCTGACACTATGTCTTCACCAACAGCAGTTGTGGAGCTTCAAGTACATAACTAACCAAAGTTGAAAAAAAAGTATCAAGATTCTCAATAGTAATGGCCTTTCAATCCATTCACGCAGCTGTGGAGCTTCAAGTACATGACTAACTACAGCTTAACTTGGCAATTACAATCATAAAACACATAACATATAGAAACAATAAAGCAATCATATAAAATAAATCATAAATTGTTGTGCTTAAGTTTGTGCAACAACAAAAAGAAGTGAAAAAAACAACAAAAGTTTTCATGGAAGCACCAAAAAGAAAAGAAAAAATTTGCATAAGAGAGGCAGAGAGACTGCTCCTCATGGAAAGTTCTTAATCCCAACCCAAATGATATGTAACAACAGGCTATAATGTGATACCAATAGCAGCTTGGCCCAAATCAGTTAACGTCAATATTACTCTCTAATTAATATTACTTACTACTTAAAACTCATATGAAAATTAGAACAAACGAAATAGTAAACTGAATAATGAAGCAACTACATCTAAAACTTATGAAGCAACTACATCTAAAACAAAACAACCAACCTGAAAATCTCGAATCGATTTTCAAGTGAAGATATTATCTTCGATGCAGAAACCTGAAAAAATAAGTTTGTGGATCTAAATGGTCAAATGGTTAGAAAAGGAAACTAAAATCATTATCAAATATTGCATCATCCTGCAATAGCAGAGATTAAAAGAACATAAGTGAATCGCAGGTATTCAGAAATGGACCTCAACTATTTATGACCAACCAGTTAACATATGAAGTTGTGTAGTTTGTTCTTCTAAGTTCTTGTTATACCTCCAACCCTATCTGATCAGGACCACTTGAATTGTCTCTCCTACTTCATTGAGCTCAGCTTCAGTTCCAAAGTTATTTAACTGGGGTTAAATTGAATTGAATTTCTAAGAAATAGATAAAAGGCAAAAAGAAATTGAGTGTCGAGATATTTCTACCTGAAATTAGAAAGTGCATAATTTAAGGATATGTAAAACGAGAGAGCTGTTCAATCTAAAACACCATCTAAAACAAAACAACAAACCTACCATAGCTTGTCTCGTAAAGTAGTGAGATCTATCAAACAATCACAATGTTCAAAGTAATAATAGATTTCGCCATTTCCTGAAGTCTTTGGATCTCCAAGTATCTCCTCTGTCTACAAAAGTACAATGAACAACCATTATATGAACAATTAGAAGTGTCACTTAAAACTGTCAACATACCAGCAAGTCATAATCTGAGAAATTTTATCAATAAAACGTCACGGATTGCCTTATTTTCTTGTAGTGTTAATTCAGAAAATGAAAAACTACATATCAATAGGTGTTACAAAAACTATATTGTTTTCTTACGGCAAACATTAGATTTAACCCAAATCTACAATTCCAAATGTATGCAACCTGTTTATTAGGTTTCCAATAATTGAGCAAGTTTATGTTTGCAGTGTCCTTGGTTGAGTTATGAAATCACAAAAATGGAGTAGTTGATCAGATAGGTATGCTTGAAGCTAGTTCAGTGATGGCCATGCAATTAATTCTCTTGACAATATCTATAATATAACTTGTGTTTATGATCAACTGCGTATACTTATCCAAAATTTGACTCACTTCTAATACCCCCAATTGCCCAACATTTAATAAATATATTATTCAATGCAACAAAATAATATGATAAGTTTGGTTTAGAGTTCACTATTGTATACAACAATCCATGTATTCACTAATCTCCTCTGGGATTCCAATTTCTTAGTTTTAGTTCAAGTCTGGATATTGAATGTGATATTAGTAATAAATGTCTACATATACATATAGATGTGAATTGGAGTAACTAGTATATTAAATTTACTATGTAATTTCTAAAAACCTGTATTATACATGATATATGATCATTTCTATATTTCTTCTTTTGGATCAAATATGGCATTTCTTACATTCATATCCTAGCTTGCAAGATAGTCTACTATCTGCTTTCAACAGTCTACTCTCTCTTATATGGCTTATCTCAAACTTCCTAGTACTTGTCATCTACACTCATCTTATGTTCCATTAATAATTTACAACACATTTTTATTTCAATTTTAAACTTCAAAATTACACTACAAAGAATAATTTCTTTTTCTTGAGTTAATAATAATTTCTTTTTCTTGAGTTAATCAGAAAAATGAAGTGGTTTCACGGTATATCTTGTTATTATGAAAATTCACATTAGAAGTAGCTAAGTAATCATATCATAAAGAGGAGCAAAACACCACCAACAAAGACATAACAAAAACGTAGCAGATGGGAATTAAAAATGACAGCTAGCAGACATCAATCATTAGTAATAAAAAGAGTAAAACGGCAGCACATGAGACTAAAAAAAAACAGGCAGTAGACTAAAGGACATTTTCGGGGGAGAAAAAAAGTTTTAAGGCTAGTTTTTAATTTGGGGGAGGCTGGACAGACGAAAAGATGCCGCAGCTCCAAGGGGGGATGCACACAATAGCTGCTGCATTTGAAGAAAACTGACGCATGCGAAGGAGACTGGATGTATGACAATAGGAAACTTGATGCAGGCGACTATCCCATGTACGGGGGTGGGTAAAAAAAAAAAAAAGCAAACAAGAAAGAAGAGAACCAAGGAAAAGACGGAAAAAGCATTTCATCGAGCACCTACCGTGATATAAGCAATGTAATGGATACCGTTCCGTTCCGGGCGGTACCGGCCGGAACGTTCCATTCCAGCTGAAAACCGGTACCGGAACGGGCTTATAAATACCGGGTATTGATTCCGGTCGGTACCGGCCGATACCGTCAATACCGGTATTTTGGGGACCGTTTCGCAAAAAAAAAAAAGGTTGAGGGACGAAATTGCAAATAAAAAAATAAAACCTAAAAATATCTACTCGGACGGCCCCCCCTTCCCCGACCTTCGCTTCTCTTCTTCTTCGGTTTCTCTCCTCCGGACCCTCTCATCGCCGCTGGCCTCTCGTCGTAGCTGATCCTCCGTCGTTGGATCTGGTGTCGCCGTCGTCGGATCTGCACGTCCCTCCTCCCTCCTCAGATCTGGTCCTCCCTCCCTCGTCGCTCCTCGGATCTACTCCTCCCCCCTCGCCGCTCGTCGCTCCTCGGATCTACTCCTCCCTCCTCGCCGCTCGTCGCTGCTCCTTGTCGTCGGATCTGTTGTCGCCGTCGACGGATCTGCTCGTCCCTCCTCCCTCCTGGCCTCGTCGGATCTGGTCCACCCTCCTCCCTCCTCGGATCTGCTTGCCGCTCGTCGCCGCTTCTTCCCGCCTGCTCCCCCGTTCTCCTCGTCATCGACGCACGACACGACCACCGACCGAAGAAAGACCCGACGACCGACCTTCACTGGAGACCCGATTGTTTTGGGTGTATGTTTTTGACTTTGTGTTTGATTTTTAATGAAAATTTGTTGTTGATTGCTGCTGTGATCCTAGATTCGTAGGTGTTGTGGAGTTGTT
>JANITW010000236.1:30260904-30277483 GCA_027564335.1 Erythroxylum williamsii | reverse complement strand
GGTCTCTTGTCGTAGGATATGTACCGGAATGACCTACGGGCGTTCCGGTGGATACCCTATGGTAAGGGGGCGCTACATCTATTATCACATCAATTTCTTAATTCCAAATTGTAGACTTTAAATCCAGTCATATGTAATCTCAAATAGTTACATCAACAAACTTTGAAAAACTAAAACAAAGTCATTCATTCCATTTAAAAATCTTTATACACATCCGTTGTTTATACAAATGTACTTTCCAAAACATGTTCAAAGATATGCAACAGTTCTAAAAAATATGTATAAGGCAAAATAAAACTACCTATACAACAGTACTTGAAGAAGTTGACCACTCGCAAGGTAGAGTCCCTGCTACTGAAGCCCCTGAGCGTGCATTTGGGAGGTTTTATTTAAAAACATAAAATAAAGGTTGAGCTAAACGAGCTCAGTGAGTGTTATTGGTTTCCAATAAAACCATTTATACAATCATTAACTCTATAAAAGAAAACAATTTCTTTTCTTTTCAAGTAATAACAAATGTTGTTACAAAACACATTCTTTTCTTTTCATAAGATCAATGCATAGGTAAAACAAAGCATGTATATATATATTTTTCTGAGATTAAGTTTCTCTTTACTATAAAGTAAACAGTGATGGAAAACACTACTTTTATGAACTTTCTTTTTAAAACATAGCCTATCATTAATTTTCTTTGCTATACGGTACCCTTAGGTGTAAGGCCACGGAGCTGGTTTTGCATTACTTACTTTTGCCTAGTTAACCTCTATATATCGTTTTTATGAAGCTAGTCCTACATCACTTACACATAATGATGCTTGCACTACATATAAATAAGTGGTTACGGAGCTGGTTCTACATCATTTATCCATAATAGTGCTAGCACAATATATACTCCACACGTGTGGAAGGCGACTCACAGGACATACTGACAGACACAACACCACCCATATTAGTGACAGACACACCTAAACACTACCATCCACGTTAAGACGTACTCTGATTGATATAATCGTATGTATAAAGACCTAGCGATGTACCATAGGCTAAATCACAATTAATACATAAGCACGCCTCATTTCAATACCAATTCAAAACATATTCAAAATCAATTTCTATACCAATTCAAAGCATATGCAAATTTCAATTCAATGCCAATTCAAAGCATGTGTACATCTCATTAGTTTTCAAGTGTATCCAAAACTCAATTCAATGTTAAATCAAAGCATATGTAAACCTCATGAAGATTAGCTTTTAAATTCAAGCAGTAGCACCAGTGGAATTATTCATAATCATACTTTTCATAGTTAGCTAAAAATCATATTAACAAATCAATTTAAATACACACTCATAGTTTGTCATTTATCGTAAACCACCCTCATATGTTTGGTACTTTTCCTTTACTAGTCCTAAGTCTATGGTGACGAGAAAACTTTCTTGTCTTACTTAGCTATGAGGGAGACTCCTGAAGGGTTTCTAAAACTTAGCCATACATCCCTAACTTACTACTTTGTTTTACAAATTTTGTGACAAAGGGCTTAGCCAAAATCTTAGCATTTTGTAAGATTAAAATTCTGTTTTCTTTTTATTCAACCATTGAACAACTTCCATGATTTATACATGTTGTCTTCTTTCCATTTAAATAATGTATAAGAAAAATATTGTTTAGCGATGGATATTACCGATGGAAAACCTAAGGATTCTGTTTGAAAGACAGATTGGCAATAGAATTTACTGATGGACAAAGGGATTGTAAAAATGAACGTAGGTAATAATTTCTGACGAATAGTTGAATGTCCATCAGTAAATTTACCGATAGACGTTTCATGTAACCTTCAGTGAATATGCCAATGATTGTTTCTTCAGTCGACCGTTGGTAACCATTGGTAAATTTTCGACGGTTAAGATTGTTCCTTTAGTAGATTTACATATAGTGTTGGTTATTTCAACTCATCCATCTCATTACGGAGTTGAGCTATGTACTTTATCAACTGTTGCAACTGAGTTGCCAATGTCTGCACTATGCTTTGAAGCTCATTGACTTCATTGGTTGTCTACCGCTAACTAGATGTTGTTGTATTGGACGGAGAGGATTGCGAATAATGTGTGTTCACAAATGAACCTAAGTTGAATATCCTTCCATGATGGTCCCTACCACCCACTGCATGAAGATAAGTTTGAGTCTCATCAACATCTTCAGACTGCTGAGACTGTCGTTGAATGCTTTCTTGTATTTGGTCATATCATAAGGCAATGTTTATATTAGTAAGTGATAATTATTAAGCATTAATATTAAACCATTAATTTCACATACATTTAATTTTCTACATCGGGTGTTGATGAATGCCACACCGTCATAGGGTGTAGGCCTCATACCTATAGTTTCCTGTATAAGAATAAAATGTTATAAATCAACTAGAATTTATAAAAATTTCAGCAGAGTTTCCTCTATATTTATGATATTTAGCCCCTTGTTGAACAAAGAAATTAACTTAACAATACAACCATATATGGCACCAGACATTTATAACATTATCATTCTCCATAATACACATTTTTTCATTCCAAAATTCACACATCAATTTAAATTGAAATATAACAAAGTAAAAAATCAAAATATAAATGTAAAGTGTAAATACTTACAAGTCTCTCTGTATGCTCGTTGTGAGTTATAGATCCTCCTGTATGTACGGGAAGACTCTCTCCCCCAAGTCCTCCATTTCTGTTGGTAGAATTACGCTCCAAAATGGATATTGCCTATGGTAATGTGCAATACTGCTACCAACGACTCCATATTTTTACAAAAATTTAAGGCGGTCACACACCAACCTTGTGAATCACACCAACAAAGTCCCGCTAATGTGTACGTGCTCTTCTCATACTTTATTAATGACCGCATCAAATTCAAAATCCCAAAAAGAATCCCAAAAAAATTATTTTTGAAATAAAAGGAAAAACATTCGATAAATAATTATAATGTAATAATATTTATCTAATTAATGTATAAAAATCAATTAAAAAAGAAAATAATATTTTTTTATTATACCTCAAACTCTTGATAGTAAAATTCTTTTATGGCCTGAGATATTCTTCTATACATAACCCTCAAGATGAATCTTCTCCTTAAATTTGGATGTCTTGTTTCTTGAGCACGGTCGAGACAGAATCAACCTAATATAAAAATAAATAATTTTATACCATTTTTAAAATATAAACCTATAACTTAATTATAAACATATAGTGTTTAATGTATTTTCACTTACAAATTACTGATAATTGTGATGTAAGTTCTTCCATCAGGTTCCTCAGCTCTAGACTAGCGGCCACCTCCTTCATCTACATCGTTTACCCCTAACATCCTCTGTTGCTATAGGGGTAGTGGATGATGTAGGGGTGGTGCATAGTGTAGTGCCAGGTACGGAATGTGATACCTCATTTGCAAGTGTAGTATCTAAAGGGGGAGGAGGTGTTCAGTTCTAGCTACAGAATGTGCTGGTTCACCTAGGTAGTAAATACCTCCGAATCATTGTCTGATCCTTGGTGCATTATATAATGTTTTCTCTTTGGTGGCATATTTCAACCTGAAATTCATATTTGATTGAATTTTCTAGAAAAATAATAATTTGAATTCAATATTTTACACAATATATTGAAAAGGAAATAATTGATTTGTTGAATATAATATTTAATTACAAACACAAAGCAATCGCTATCATCACATAATTGTAAATTAAAATAATCTTCTTTTTCTAAAGAATAATAATCAAACTCAAGCTCCTCTTCATATCTCTGGCCCTCGTCATCCTCTCTAGATGAAATTTCAATATATTCATTAAATGGATCATTCAGAAGTTCATTATTGTCATATGTGACAGATGCATTTATTTCATAAACATATTTCTAAAATGCTTCACTTTCAATTCTCTGTTCTCCTTTTCCATGCGACTGAAAAACATCTCTTGGTTTAACTTTGCAAATAGCCAATCTGAATTATGTCATCGTAAGCTGGAAAAAGGGAAGTAATACACTTGTATCGCTTGCATTGCCTACACAAAAGGTTCAAATTATCTAAGTCTTCTTCACTTCTTAATTTCAACTAGATTGTATCAACTTTGCACTTTTGTACCAACATTTGGATTTGGATCAAACTAGTCACACTTAAATATCACATTTTGCTTTATTGGCAATGCAGAGTACTTAATTTTAAGTGTCTCAATGATTTTACCATAGTAATCCATCAATTCTCCCTATATGCAAACTCCACTATTTATTGTTGCCATGCTATGAACATGATATTTTGTATGATATTTGTATCCATTAACGAAATACACCATATATGATTTAACAGTTCACAGAGGTCCCTTCACAAAATCACTTATGAACTTGTCCTCTATTGGATTTTCTAAGGCCTACATAAAAGAAATTATCATAAACATAAAAGAAATTATCATATCGAGCAGTATAATATCATTTGAACACTTAAGTCTTATAATTCAACCATTTCAATATTTGTAAGTGAAAACTGAACCATTGAGGAAAGCATCTTCTAACTTCTTTATTGATATCATTTTATGTTTTGTCGAGCATTAGCTCGTGTAACAATTCCTTTTATAATATAAAAACATTATTATGTATTTCAGTTATGACTAACACTAAATTTCAAAACCCAAATATTCAATTCCAACTTACTGCACAAAAGGTTGAATCTTTTGACAATTCAATAAGATGTAACCATGGGTAGCCTCAATTTCTTCCTCTATTATTATTCTTCTTATTAAACGTCCATCTGCTCATCCAGGATATGTGAAAATGGATAAGTTACCATCAGTATCAATCATTCTTCCCCTATCATCATTACGAGGAACTTTTCTTTCTCTTATGTAAACATGCGGCTCAAAATAATATGAACAATATGTACTAGCTTCCTTTACTAAATAAGAATTACATATCAAACCTTCAACTCTAACCTTTTTTTTGACAATTTTCTTCAAGTGATGCAAATACCTATATTAGAGAATATGGATATTATAATTTATTTGTTAAAATATTTTATTACTTCAATTACAATCATTTTTATTGAATTACCTCTCAAACAGATACATCCATCAATATTAAAAAAGACCGACTAGTTTTGTCTCATGTGCTAAATGCATAGGTAGATGCTCTATACAGTCAAAGAAGCTTAAAGGAAAGTTCCCTTCTAACTTACATAAAATTATTGGAATTTTCCTTTCTAATTTTTCCATTTCAGCCAACTTGATTTTAGATGATGTTAAACTTTTGAAAAATAAACTTACTATTTTTATTACTTCCTAAACCTTATTCGGTAGCAACTCCTGAAATGTAATTGGAATTAGCCTTTGTATAAACACATGACAATCATGACTTTTCATCCTAAATAATGTGTGCTTCCTTATGTCCATACACCTTGCCAATTTTGAAACATAACCATCGGGAAACTTTAGACTTTTAAACCGTTCACATAATATTCCTTTTGTTTTTTTGTCCAAAGTGCAACACGCTTTCGGATATTTACCGGTGAGAAGATCTTTATGTAACTCATTCTTTCTATAAAAAAGTTGCGAATCAATTAGTGATTTTACATTGTCTTTTGTCCTCCCTTCAATGTTCATTATGATATTGAAAATTTGTCAAAAATATTTTTTTCAATATACATCACATATAGATTATGATGTATCACATTAGTTTTTCAATATGGAAAATCCTAAAAGATGCTTCGTTTTCTCCAACCAAAGTTTTTACTAATGCTCGTAATAACTTCATTAGCTTTAAATTTTGTAACTTTCAGCAAGCCTAATTCTTCAATCTTCTATAAAATCTCTTCACCAGCTTTGTGAGGGGGAGGAGGTATTTTTACCATCTTATTCTTAGTGAACTTTTGTTTATTGTGTCTAAATGGATGATTTGGAGGAAGAAACTTCTTGTGGTTGTCAAACCAACATGTTTTGCCCCATTTGGAAGATAAAACTCATCATAATCATTGCCACAATAAGGACAAGCCAATTTTCCTACTGTGCTCCACAGTATGGCATATGTCAAAAAATCACTAATGGTCCACATTAAAGCTGATCTCAACACAAATTTTGTTTCAGAGACACATCATATGTCTCAACACTATATTCCCAAAGATGCTGCAATTCAGATATTAATGTTTGCAAGAATACTTTAATTTTATGCTTTGGATTTGTAGGCCTTGGCACAATCACTGTTAATAATATATATATCTCTTTCACACACATCTATGGAGGCAAATTATAAGGAGTAATTATAATTGACCATGATGAATATTATTGGCCGAATTGACCAAAAGGTTGGAATCCATCTGTCGACAATCCCAACGTAACATTTCGATTTTCAACTGCAAACTCATAATGGGTGTCATTAAAATGTTTCTATGCTAGTGTATCTAATGGATGACTCATTATTCCATCTTCCTGTTTGTGATAATTATGTCATCTCATGTAAGATGTAGTAACATCAGAAGCATATAGTCTTTGAAGTCTTAGAGTTAGCAAGAAATAATGCATTCACTTCCTGGGTACTAATTTATGTTTCATATAATGCTTTCTAGGCTTGAACCTAGATTGACCACAAAATTTTCACTATTGTAATTTCATATCATCTTCCCAATACAACATACATCCCAATTTGCAGCAATCAATCTTTTCAATAGGCAAACTAAGACCCCTAATAAGTTTCTTCATATTGTAAAAACTATCAGCCATTGTATGATCAGGAGGAAATGATTCATTATACCATTTAAGAATTTTATCAAAACTATAATCAGAAAAATGCTCTTCAGACTTTATGTTGAACGAGCAATTGAAGAAAATTGAGTCATTGTCTCACAATTTGGTCATAATTCTTGGTCAGTTGAGTGTAGTAACTCAAAAAACTATTTTACATGTTAGTTTGGTTCTTCTTTAAGATCTTCTATATTTTCCTGAAAGGTATAACCAGCTGCATCATAAACCATTTGCATGTAAGGATTTTCATTTGCATCCATATTATTTGTTCTAAATCCAATTCCCCTTTCAAACTTATTTAAGTTCATATACGATTGTACTTGATTACCCCTTGAGGTGCTATAAATCAGTGATTCCCTATGTTGTGTCCACTCAAAATAATTGGGGATAAATTCTTTTCTCAGCAAATGCCCATTAACTTCATTAATAAGAAGGAAACGAATCTGTTTGCACTTTTTACATAGACATCTAATCTTTAGGCCATCAATATATGCAGGTTGAGAACATGCATAATGAATAAAAGCTTAAACTCCCTCAACAAACTGAAGATTAATGAAATCATCAGTTGTTAATCATCTATGCATCCAAGATCTGTCAACATTACTCATTTCTACAAAACTATTAATTTTAAATAGTGATTCCATAGTTAGTATCCTTGATATTCCCCAAAGTTTACTGAATATCTAAACTTTACATAACATCCCCTAAGTATAGGTTAAGGTTTATAGGTTAAGATCAAAATTATTTATTAACTGAAAATCTTTTTTTTTTTTGTAATCATATATGTCAGAAGAGATTTCAAAAATGCACTTAAGAACGTGAAAGGGAAAAGCAATAACTGCTTGATTTGATACAGGAACATAAAATGAATTACTTAATTTATAAAGTTGGAATTTTTAATTGAATGGTTTAGACATTGTTATTGAAATTTAAAATTAAAGTTAGAAGTTTGATATTTAACCTAAATTAATTATGTACTAGTAACAAATATAATAAGTAAAGATAAAATATGAATACTTTGATTAATAAATTATTGTAACATATGTCAATTATCTAATATGTTTAGAAGAAGATTATTATTATATTCAAAAAGACGCGTGTAAAGATTTGCATATGAAAAGTAAAGAGAACCTAATCATTTCAGAGAGCATCAATGAAATAACCCATTGACAAAATTCAAATATTTGGAACTATAAGTCAAACCCATCTTATATTAATTCATTGATAAATCAAAGTTCATACCACAAATAAGTTTCGGTTAGTGCAGGCCATTTACATTAAAAATGTAGGAAGTTCAAATGAGATGTTTAAAACACAAACAAATACCCAAATTAAACTAAGTACACAAAAAAGATAACCAAAACAAAGCAAAGAAGACAATGAATTTCAAAGCAGTACATAAATTGATATAGAAACAAATACAAATTCAATTAAAATGTGTGGAAAATCATTGTTGACATTGTCAATTAGCAAAGGAAATGAATGTCAAAACTGAATACATGTTGAAGCTTCTCTTTAATCTCCTTGAAAATAGAAATATTGCTAACAACTGAGTTCCTACAACCAAGCAATAATCAATAAGTTTTTAGCCAGGAACATTAAGTATTTGAAAGAGATCTTGAATCAACTGGATAAGCTTGAAAATATTACTTTTAGATATTTTCCACTCATTTCCTTTAAATAACATCTTAACAATCTACAAGCAACAATATATACATCCATAACATACTTATTGCTGAATAAACAACATAACAAATGAAAATTTATGGCCATGGAGGAACTTGGAACTTTCAATACGAAGCATAATCAAGCAACGCCAGCAAAACAGGTAAAAAAAAGTATAATCTAAGCTTCAATAACATTTTATGGATTCCCATCAAACCAAAAATAGACAAAAAATATCTTATATAGAATTCCAGAAATGAGAACATTTACCTTTGATTGTAATATGTCAAAAATTATTATGGTATTTAATCTAATAAGATGGAGAAGGAACATGGAGAGACAAAAGAGATTTTGTTATATTTTCCATAAATATAATATTAAAATAGATGACTTTTATGATTACTTATTTGTTGAAACTAACTAAAAGAATTGCCATATCCTTCTAAAAAAAGATTGCTTTCATATGCCTAGTTAACTCTTAAGCAATCAATTGCTTTCGGTGCAAGAGATTGGCTGCTATATCAATTGCTTTTGATCCAACCAGTATCAACTTCACATTTGTATATATAGAAATCATGCCTTTTAAAGAAGCACACTTTGGAAATACCTAATAGGAATTAACTCTTATGTGATTTCCTCTTTGATGATCCTAAGTGATTTCAATAATACTATATACTCACAATATTTTGAGGAATGGGGTGCATGCTACAAGCACTTAAGTTTTAAGTTCAAGGATTATATGTCACAAATAAAGTGCATTAACCTTAATTGTAGTTCAAATCACTATATATGGTTTAACAAGCACAGTGGAAATTGGCTAATTAGAATGAAACTATATAGAGCATTAATCAATACCTAATAGATGATTGAATTTTGTTTTAATGCTTACTTTGGAAACAATATTTTTTTTATCACTCTCTAATTGAAATCCATAACCTACGCATTCACAAGATCATAAACTCTCCATTTAGATTTAATAAATATTTGATTAGTCAAGTAGGATTTGAGAAGTAGTTGCTAATCCAACCCAAACCAAGATATTATCACTATTATATCAAGATGGGAGCATAATTTAGAAGTAAGAGGAGATCAATCAAAAAGATCTAAGCTAATTTTAAATATTAATGTTTTCGATCTATATTATTATATGGAGTTAGAGGAAGCAAAGTACATGGTCATGAAGGTAGAAAGAAAACTTAAAAAAGAACAAACTATGGAGTAAAGAGGATGAAAAAGCTCCAAAGATAAAGCATGAAAACATTCACACCACTAGTGCAAGCATTAAGTTGAGAAAAATTTAAAACCGTTTCCACTTTAATAACTAAGAATTTAGATGAAAACCGATTCCATTGCAACAAACATCCATTATCCTATGCATTATCCATGATCATGTCTTCATAAGATGGAAAGTGGAATTTACGTTAGATTAGAATGAAATATGAGTCAAGGCAAGTTAATTTGAAGATAGACTAGGGTATAGAATATGTGGAGACTCAATAAACTTTCGATCAATAAGAGCAGAGTATATAAGGTATACTATATAGCACAAAAGATCATACACAAGCATGCTTCGAATATAATTCATTGAAAATATTATTACATAGTAAAATAGAGAGAGGAAAACAAAAAGTAGAAAGCACCAATCATCAATCCATAAAAATGCTAAATAAACTCACAATCATTAATCCTTTAAATACCATGAGAAACGAATCCATATTAAACTTAAAAACATGCGTAATTAATTTCAAGTCCAAAATGTTCTCATCAACATGGGATCGTACACCCAACAACCACAATATGGGTACACACAAAATTGTAAATAGAAATCAAAATAAAGGAGAGGAATGCAAATAACTCTGACTTACTTGATCCCACCCTCACAACAAGAAAGCTGAAAAGGACGACGATAGGCGACGGCGAGGAGAAAATGATGAGTGATGGCAATGAGTGATGACAAGGGACAAGAAGATGGTTCAAAAACACAGAGGAGAGATTAAGGGGGGAAGGCTCGGATGGGTTTATCCTCGACCAAAAATGACATCGTTTGGTTTTTAAAACTATTAAGTTGAAGAGAACAATGGAGTAGCCAAACCATCAGAAATTCACTGATGGAATATATCACCATCAGTAACCCCTGATGCTTCAGCATAAATGTATCAGCGGAGTGGTTACACCATCATAAATTCATTGAAAAATCTATGTTCCATTGGTAAACCCCCGAAGTTAGTTTATTGCGGCAAGTGTTCTTACCTAATTTATCGACGATTATGACTTTTTGTCACTATATTCTATTGATAAATTTGTGGGGATATTTTCCCTCCACCTTTACCGATAGAAATTTTGTCTATCATAAAATGGAAAATTTCATAATAATGTTTCTGAAGAATATTTATTTTCCATCTCTAATTACCTACAGTATTTGTTCCGTCAGTAACTTTCCATCGATATGTTATCATTTTCTTTTACGTACTGTTTTCCTTTCATTGAACCATTGAATTATGTACAACACATATGCTGCCATTGAACAACCATTAAATCATATATATAGCATCTACATGCTGCCAATTAATACCCATTGAACAACATACATAAGATATGGATATATATGATGTTTTCCTCTCCATTTACCATGCTTTTTTTCTCTTCATTTAACCATGTCTCCATTTGTTCCTTAATTTTCACATATCAAACGTTCAAATTTGGTTTTGAAGTCTTCTAGAAATTTGTTTTCCTATGTCTCTAGTTTTCATATCATTAAAAATCATTCCATTTCAACTTCTAAATTATGAAACATGAACCAAAAATCACAGTCTACTTCAATATAGGGATAGTATCGGGTTATCTTAATCAATCTCAATTTTAAATATCATTAAGCTAGAATTAGGTCTAGGTCTCTTTTAGATATTTTTAGTACTATGTCTTAGGCTTCATTTACAGTTAGAATTATCCAATTTGGAGTTCTATAGACTAAGTTATGGCCAAAACACTAGGACTATTCAAGGAAACCAAGAATCCTAATACAAAATTTCACTAAACATAGTTAGGAAAACTTACCACTTTTTTCAAATCATGCTCAAACATTCACGTAATTCATAAGGAAATTCATGTTTCCAGCTTAAGCATTCACATGACTAGCTAAAGAGGATGGACAAGAGAGGTTACCTAAAATCATATGGTAATGTGCTGCCCATCTTTTCCCTACATGTAGTTAGCGTTGATAGAGGTTTCCAAGGTTTCCAGCTTAAACACCATGATGAATTTATTTCCCAAAGGCAGTAACTTAGAAGATCTTTGAGTGAAGGGAGTAGCTGCAATTATTCTTCAACAATTTTGGTCCAAAGGAGAGCTGAAATTTCCGTGGAATGAAGGTAAAGTAGCTCCTCTATCATCTTTGTACATGCTACACGTTGAAGAGGGCTATCCACACATTGCAAAGCTTACTTCCAACAGTTGTCCACTATTTTAATTCTCACTATTTATATTTAATTAAGCCACTAACTTGTTGTATCATTCAAGACAATTCTTGTTTCCCACAAATAACAAGTTGTTTTCATTTTTGTTTCACCAAAATGACACACGTCTATACCATATATTGGCCTCATTTTTAATAAATTTTATGTCCCTCACATCTACTCCTTCATAAACATGACAACACAAGGTTTTCATGCATTCTTGTTCCAAAATAATAAGAACTTCTTCATGTCTGCCACTTAAGGTTCATTCACATGTACATGTATTATTTTTTGTGCAAAATAATTAAACGACTTAAAAAATTGTTCAATTTCAATAGAAATTTCATGTATTGATTTACTTTAAGTGTAACATCCCGTTACCCAACTTAAGGATAAAATTTGTAAATGTGGGAGATTCGGAGGACATAGGAAACAAATGTCATGCTCATGCATTTCATGATATGTACATAAATGTAAACAGTGAATTTTTGCACATATCAACATGGTAGTACATGCATTCATGAATAATTCCGAGTATAATCAGATTGAGTAGTGATTTTTGACTATTTTGAGAATTTTGAATTTATTTATGTTGAAAATTCTATTGGACAGTAAGAATATAGTAAATTATCAATTTTGGTGAATTTGGTCATAAATTTTTGGAAAATTTGGGAAAATAGGAAAAAGATATCAAATTGAGTTTTGGAGATGGTTGAATTGTAAAGATGAGAGTTAAGCAAATTAGTTTCAAAAGAAACTAAGTTAGAGCTTGATGTGAAGGAAGTGACAAATATCTCTTAGGCTGTGTACCTTTGCTAAGATGTAGGTTACTGTTTCTGATAGTTGAAAAGTTAAGATATATGTTTAGATTCATTCTTGATGGTCTTCTTCTTGAAGTTTCCTTCCCACACACCGAGTTTTCCTTCTAACCCCTTATAAGAGATTTCTTTGTTTTTCCTTTCCTATACCAAACCCGCCTTGCTAATTGTTTCTTCTACCCTAAGAAAAATCAGAAGCTGGTCATTTTATGTCGTGAAATACGTAAATTGCATGGAGCTTAGGGTTTGGAGATTTTAGAATTTTCAGCAAGTAAGTAGTGAACAAAATCCTTTAGAGTTGGGAATTTATGAGATAAATTTAATAAGTTACTATCATCTACATAGAAAATGGCATCTATGTGTTTGTTCATAATACTGTGTTGATGGGGGTGAAAAATTAGGTTATAGTGTAAATATAGTGTTTTGAAAGATTATTGGCGATTAGGTGTTGTGAAATTTTTGGAAGTTTGAAAATCTGAAAAATGTTCACTGAATATGTTTCAGTCTTTTAGCCATAACATTTTCTCTAGTTGTCCAAACGAAATGATTCTTGATTTGTATTAACCTAGAGATATATGGCTACATTTCGTAGGAAGACATTGAATTTCAATTCTATCTCTAAGAGTCTCAAAATTTGTCATGAAATGAAAACTGGGTCTAGTGCATTAGGAACTGAAGGTGAAATTTGTGTTTTGACTTCTAGAGAAAATTTAGATTTATAGAGATAGATTTTGGCAAAATTGTCTGTTTGAAAGTTGTAGATGATCTTTCCAGCTTTCCAACTATATAAAGTTTTTAAAATTTGGATATTGGAGTTGAAAGATACGATCATTACAAGTTATAAGGTTGCATAATCTTAGATTGACTTTTTGCGTCTCAGTTTGACCGTCTCATTTTGTTTCGTGTCATAATAACATCAGCATCATCTTAGAATGATGTCACTATCATCTCATTTACTGTTCATCATCTCAGTTTCACTTTTTGCGTCTCAGTTTGACCGTCTCATTTTGCTTCGTCTCAGAATGACATCAGCATCATCTTAGAATGATGTAACTACTGTCTCAGTTACTGTTTATCATCTTAGTTTGACTTTTTGCATCTTAGTTTGACCGTCTTACTTTGCCCTTTTCTGCATCATCTTAATTTTGTAGTGTCAAATTTGGTCCTATTTCTAATCTTATTGGAGGCAGAATCTCACTTTTTGGTCTTCATAAAAGTTGTAGATCTTGAAGTCTTCTTTCTAACCATCTAAAGAAAACCTTAATCCGATATTTGTAGGGAAAGTTATAGCAATTTTCCTAACCTTGTATCGTCTGATGATGTCACTTCGTCTCAAAATGACATCATATCTTCTGTTCTATTTTTTACCCTTCAGATGATAGAATTTGTCTTCATAGTCTTCATGAGAGTTGTATTTCTTGAATTCCTATTTCTAACCATCTAAAGAGAACCTCAATCAGAAATTTTTATAGAAAGTCATGCTAATTGTCCCAAAATAGGTTTAATATGATTGAGGAAAAATCCATGTTTAATTCTTTTGGCCATAACTTCTTCTATAAACACCCTAATGACTTGATTCTTGAACCATTAGACTCGTAAGACATTTATTTACATCTATACTAAAAATCATATCCCCCTTAATCAAATTGAGAAAGATTTAGTGAAAAAGTGGAACGGGTACGGTGAGTGTACTCTTAAATAGTATGAACTGGTGTTATTCCACTGAACATACTTCAGTATTTTGATGATTTTTGGAGCTATACTGATCCAAATGATATGATTTTTGATTTTAGTAAACTAGAGACATGGAACTACAATTGGTATGAAGAAATTAGAATCTAATTTAGTCCCTAAGAGATTGAAATTCTGGATGGAAGTTGTGTATAATACACTATTTATGAATATGAACAACCGGAAAATATTTGAGGTATATCTTCTGATCTATTAAACCAAATTGAGTGATTTTGATGGTAATGGAAAGATGAGACATAGAGGAACACTTTTCTAGGAGAGAGGTCGACCAAATTACTTCATTTTTACCTTCTGATTGTACATGAACGGTAGAATTGAAAGGGATGTTTTGGAAAAATATGAAGTGATTCAATGAGAAATGAATTATGAATTCAATGGTTTTAGTGAGGCATAAACCAAAGTATAATTTATACTTAGATGATTTTTGGTATGGAGATAGTTTTGTGAAGAATTTATAGAGTGATACCTAGGATTATCATTGAGCATGCATTGTACATAGTCCTTAAATACATTTGTGCAAAAATAAATGCTTATTCGAGTGCAATTATTTATGTGAGTGCAATATATGTTTTTCATAATGGTGATACAGGGTAGAATGTCCGCATTTAGGCGCTCACAGAAATTGGAAGCAAAGGCTAATCTGGAGCGTGCTATGAGTAGACCTAGATGGTCTCACTTCATTGGTTGCTTTACTTGAATTTTGTATACATTGATCTCTGTATCATGAATGTGTATATGAATGTGATGGATTTTGTTTGAATTCCGGACAAAAGGTCTGATGATTGTGCTAATTGGTCTGAAATATTGAAGTGCTCATTGTATGTGAATAAGATGAACTAAGTGTTTTCTGAATGTGCGTTGCATGCAAGATGATAAATGAATTCTCAACTATATGTTGAATGCCGGACTACGATATGATGATAATGAATATGATTGAGTAAGTGTATGCAATGTAAGTGATGTATTCCATCTCATAAATGCATGAAATATAAATGAGTTGTGATTTGAGTCGCCTATATGAAGCGCTTCCACGTAGAGCTACGCTCCGTGATTATGTGATGTGATTGAGTCTACGGGCCAGTATTCTATTTTGACTGAGCCCTATGAGCTAGTATTCTGTATATGTGAGAGGCACTCAGTCACAACAATAAGAACGAATGTGAGTCTCATACAAATGGAATATGCATAATATGAATGTTTAAATGATCTAAATGTGAAATTTGAATTCTGTATGATATATGTGTGTGTGTTATGTGACTGGGTAAGCCATCGAGGATGGTCACTCATTGAGTTCGCAAAACTCACCAAAATTTGCAACTATTTTTCAAGATAAGAAGAATACCCCGTTGGGCTAATGGGAGTATGCCTTTGGTATTCAAGTGAAGGTCAGAGGCCGGGATCAGTTCGCGTCTGCATTACATGTTTTTAAATTGTATTGAATTGATAATCTACAACTTTTTTTACAAATTGTAATCTGAAATGACTTAAGGGTTTTGTAATTGTGAAAGGGTCCAAATGGCTATATGGGAATTTTGTAAATTGTATTGTACGATTGAAAAGGATTATGAATGTAATTGGGCCCTATTTGATTATTGACTTCCACATGTGTGTTGTGTTTTCTAATAAAAGAAAGAAAGAAAGAAAGAAAAAAATTATACCGATTTTATATGTGAGTGTTTTAGCACGTCATCCTCGCGAGGCACGGACTTGGATATCACTATAGATGTCAGGTTCGGGTCGAGCAGGGGTTTTACATTAAGTATCCGTAACTATGGCTGATTCTTACATCCTTATATTTCAGCCAAAGAATGCTTCAAATTTACTCCACAATAATTTAAAACAAGGTCAATTTTGATTTATCATAAATCCATCTGATTGAATTTATTTTTGGTCCATTTCCATACCAGTCATGTTGGCCCCATTTCCGAAGCCCAACTATCGCACCTGAGTCGAAAAACACAAGCGTGTTTCCAAGCTCTTTGACCCTCATCGAAGAATTCTCATTCGCATGACATCTCAAGCGACAAAGGTGAGCCCACACAACAAAACCGCAAAATCACAAAATCACAATTGACTCCTTCAAGATGGAGCTCTTAGTCTCTAGTTCATTTAGAAACAAGAACCACCT
>JANITW010000236.1:30074933-30086560 GCA_027564335.1 Erythroxylum williamsii | reverse complement strand
ATCCAAATCACCTGAAATAATTTCTTAACCAATTCTATACATTTTATTATTATCAAAACATAAGTGGGATTTAATTTATCAATCACCATTGGTCCAACAATTACTCTCGTTGATATAATTCCATGTTGCTCAGATAGTCTTCCACACTTCTCTTACAAAATTCATAAGAAAGTTGTCTTACTTGAATCTCCAGGTTATGAATAAAAGCGGCATGATTTTCCATTACTTGATCAATTTGCTCTTCCAGTCTCTTCTGGTTCTCTTCCATGTTTGTTAGCTTAGCCATGATTTTTTCTGATTTGGAATTGCATGAACTTAACTCATCTTGCTGAAATTCAAATAGGTCTTGATGTCCTATATGAGTACTTGCATTATTAGACCAATAGAAATCTGGGTGGATTTGCCACCCCGAAGTGTACATATTCCCATAAGGATTGTTACTTCCCCAACCATATTATGCCTCATTATAGTTTGTAAAAGTTCCTTGTTGCCTATAATATTTATATTCCATCATTGTTCTTTCCATTTCTTCTTGGCATCTAGCTCTTTAGATATCTCATTCTCACTCTAAGATGTTTTGTTGTGTCTCTACTTTACACCCTAAATTCCTTTATTTAAACAAAACAAAAGATAATGAAAAAGCCTTAGACTAAAGAATTAAACTAATCGCCTACCTAGCAACAATGTCAAAAACTTGATCGTGATTTTCCAATGTATGTAAGTTTTAAATAATTAACCTCGACAATCCGCAAACACACCAATAGTTCACGTAATACCTAAAGTGTCGATTCCATGAGGAGGGATAATCTAGTATTGAAATCTAAGGCCAACACAATTTGAAGAAATTTGAAAGATAGTAAAACTAAAATAAGCATTCAATTCAATCATGCAATTCAATCCAAGTATCAATTACAAAAATATTAATAATTTAACAATTGCAATGCAATTAAGAATTAACCTAAGAAAACTATCAATTGAGAGAAAGGGGAATTTACCTATCTTTAATGCTAACCTAATCGATTATGACTTACCGGATTTTTGGTTCTAGAGGATCCTAGGATTGATAACTTTCTCTCGAGTTATAACCATTAACCCTAAATTATAAACCATAATCAGATTATGTAAAATTACAATTTCTCAATTAACAAACTATCCAAATCCCTAATTAGATAAAGTTGTCCAATAAACTATTAGGGAACTTATGTGAGATCTCTCTTAACACAATTACCTATTTGATTAATTTCTCGCTCTTATTAAATCCTCATTATCCCAATTTTATAATTTTTCATTTGGTTTACCCTCTAAGTTTATTACAGAATTATGCAATTATAGAAATCAATCACTATAAATCCAATAAACTTAAAATCAATCAGATTTCATTAAATCAAAGATAAAAAAGAATCCCAAAGGTGAGTTTAAAACATGTAAACATTAACAAATCCTATCATCAAACTGCTATTCTCGATTTTATACAATATTAAAATGAAAAATACGATCTTAGATGAAAAATTCTCTTTAGGGTTTCTCTCCAAAAAATGGTTGATGCAAAAACTCCTTCCTTTCATTCTTGTTGTTCGATTTATATTCTTTTGTGTTTAGCGTTGAACTAGGGTTTTTTTAGAGTCTGAAAGGTCCAAAAATCCCTTGAAATACAAAGTTTGGGAGTGGATGCATGTCAACTTGATGTAGGCCACAATCGTGGCCTACATTTAAGCTTTCTATCACAATCGTATAGTATCAGGCCACGATCGTGGGTCATTATTTCGGCCGGAATGTCTTCTGAAACTCCTCCATTCTTCGATATTAACCCTGAAATACTAGCAAACACATCAAGGTATCTCAAAAACATAATATTTAAGCTCAAAAGCTTGTACTAACCCATAAAATACTTAAAAACACAAATAATTAAGAAACTAATACAATTCTAACCTAAACACATAATAAATGATCAAATTAATAGCTAAACATATATCAAATTATGCCTTAAAGCACGATGCAATTTATACTTATCAAAGGGTAATATCACTTCTTACAAAAAAGTACTACTTGATGTACGTAATATGATTGGAAAATATTTACAGCAACAAGTAAAAAAGAAGAGAAAGAGGCTCATGATATATCATTTAGAGATGATGAAACACTATAAGTACTAGATAAAGGAAAAGGGAAAGTTATTGTTGACATAAATTCTTATTTTTATTAAAGTACTACTCCTTGTTCTTAATCTAGTCTAAAAATGTTTTGACTGATAAGAATGTTATTTTGCGATGTAAAAGAGCATGGGTTAGATGATTCTATCACTTTTGCATTCCTTTAAATGCTTTAAATTCACCATATTTCCAAGAAGCAATAGATGTTATAATAATAATAGGTCCAATATTTGAGGTACCTTTTTATTATGACCTACGTGTGCCTTTACTTCAAGATTTGAAAAAGGAACATCAGCTAATTGTGGATACATATAATTCTAGTTGGGAATCGACAGGTGCACTATTATAGCAGATGGGTGGATTGATCAAAGACGAAGAACCTTAATTAATTTCTTGGTTTATTGTAATATTGGAAAAACTTTTCTAAAGTCTATTGATGCTTCTGATATGGTAAAAAATGTTAATTTTTATTTGAAATTATTTTCAAAAATTGTCGAGTGGGTTGGACTAAAGAATATTTTGCATTTTATTACAAAAAATGTAGCTAATTATGTATCAACTGGATACTGATTATAATCAAAGTATAGATATATTTATTAGTCTCAATGTGTTGTTCATTGTATAAATCTTATTTTAAAAGATATTGGTGGTATGGATTATATTTCTAGACTTGCTTCCCGCATAACTAAGATCACAATTTTGTGTATAATCATATCACATTTTTTTCATAGTTAAGAAAGCAAGAAAATTGGGTTGAGATTGTGCGTCCTGCTACTACGAGGTTTGCAACTACATTTATTACTTTGAAAAGTATTTATGAATAAGCAATTGCTTCAAAATTTAGTGACCAGTAAACACTTTTCAAGTTATAAGATATCAAAAAGTGAAAAAGGAAAAAAAAATTGGCTATTTTTCTAGATAATAAATTTTAGGATGCTTGCTTGATTATTGAGAAGATTATGGCCCCACTTATAAGGTTGTTGAGAATTGTTAACTTAGATGAGAAGCCTTCTTTAGGTGTATATGTATGACGGTATGTATAGAACTCAGAAAACAATTATAGATTTTTTTAAAAGGAAGGAAAAATTGTACAAACCATATATAGATATTATTGACAGACGATGGGATAAGCATTTTACCCAAAGGATCCACTTAGCACCTTATTTTCTCAATCCTTATTGCTTATATAGTAAAGATGCATGTATAATTAATATTATGGGCGGTCTATTTGATATGATTGAATGCAAAGTATTTTCTCTATCGAAGAGCAATCATAAGCGATAAATGAAATTAAATTGTATCGTGAAGGTTTAGAGAGTTTTGTTAGATCATCAGCAAAGAGAGAACTTATGATGAAAAAATGTAGCCAGGTAACTTTTATACCTTTAATTCATTTTTTATTTATTGTTAATTTATTTATTTATCATAAATATTAATTTACAATACAAATGAGTAATGGAGATTATTCGGTGATGGTGCTCCAACAATAAGAAAATTCGTTATTAGATTATTTAGTCAAATAGCTTCTACATCAGGTTGTGAACGTAATTGGAGTGTTTTTAAACATATTGATACAAAGAAATGAAATCATTAGAAACATCAAAGATTTAATGAACTTGTTTACGTTGCTTATAATCTGATAATGAAGAATAGGTATTTTATAGTTTTATTTTGTTTTTATTATTGACTTTATAATTTCTCTATATTCAGAGTGCTTTAATAAGAAGAAAAAGTATGATTTAGTTGATATTGATTGTATTAAATATACTGATTTTTGGATCAAGGAAGAAGAACCATCGTCTGATCTTAATTATAATGAACTTGAAAAGGTGATTTATGAAGAAAATGCATTTATCACAACAAATAAATTAAGAATTTCTAATGATAGTCAGTTCATATCTTATTTTGATTATATTTAAGTTAAAAGTATAATATATTATAAGTTTACAATTGAGACTAATTCCATACAATACTAATTTGTAATTTATTTAAATACAATAGAAAAAGTTGATGCAAATATTTTGGATGAAAGTGTAATTTATGAGTCTTTAAATAGTGTTGAAGAATTTGGAGTTATTAACGATGATGAGACACAACCTCATTCACAAATACAATTTTGATTTTTAATGTTACTTTAAGTTTTATATTAAATTCATATTTGTTTATTATTAATTCATTATGTAATAATAGACATTGGTGTATTTTTATTTCAATAAAATATTTTGTTTTTATGTATCTTTATAAATTTTGCTTCTTATTTATTGTATACTAATTTTATAGCAGTTCACTATTTAAACTTTTTCTTTAACCAGTTCAATATTTAATCCGGTTTTTAAAACATTAAGAATAAGTTAACTTTAGGTTTTATTTGCCCAATAGCCAAATACCAATAAGTTAACTATATGTATTATTTAGCCCAACAAACAACACCCATCTTCTTCTATTTGAAACCTTATCAACCTTTTAAAAGAAAACACACAACCACCGCTCCACTTTGTATAACCGATCATCACTACCACTGTGATGAGCGCGGCAGTAAGCAACAAAGACACACCAACCACACCGATAAGACATTATTGGCGTCTTCACCAACGAGAGAGAACCAAAAGATGGTCGTAGCACAATAGTGCCACCAACTCATCGACGCTAGACGTCTCCCCCAGTGGTCATCAGCAACGAGATTCCAACCGCATCAGCTCGCATTAGCCAATGTTGGCAGTATCACCACCGGTCATTGCTGACTTGTCAGCCATGGATATTTACATAACAAACCTGGTTTTTTGTCAAAAAGAAAACACAAACCCCATTTTGGATTTTGTTTTGACTTTATTTTAGGTAATCCAAACTTTAGTAAACACAACCAGAAAACAAAGTTAATTAATAAAGTGGCCACGTTTTGTTTAAAATGAAACATTCTAAGGAAAGACACCACAGGTTCATTTTAGACACACTTTTATGTAACATATTGGAAACACACTTTTCCAATCAAAAATGATAACCAATGTATTTTTCTATGTCTAGAAAATGTTTCTTCTTACTATTACATCGTATTCACAAGTACATAGTGCTTGATTTGATGTAAGACAACATAATAGATCAAGGTCATAGTGCTTGATTTGATGTAAGACAACATAATAGATCAAGGCTTACCAAATATATATTGGGATTTGATCCATCAAACATATATTGAGATTGATCCATCATCGAAGTTGTTTTGTTTTCTAAAACAAGCATTTAAGACATGAATTTCAATTTAGAAAATCTAATATTTGAATACAAAATCCCTATATCCACTGCCAAAAATAATAAATCATCGTAACAAGTCTTCTAATGAGAATTTCATATTATCAAGATAATCATTTTGATTTCATATTAGTGAATAAAATTTATCTTTCCATTAATGGATAAATCTTATATTTATCATAATGTAAGTAAATTTAGGCTCTCATAGTAATGTAAGATTTAAAGAACTTGTTTTATAATTATTCAATTGTCATTCTACCCTTATTTTTCTTTTTTTTTGTAATAATGACGATGACGATGACGATGACGATGATGATGTCTTTATTTTTCATGTAATACCGAAAAGTTTATCCTACTATACCTAGTTTTCATGATAGATGTTGAATTTTCTGGGTTTGTACTATATAAAACATACTTAGAATGTTGAGTTCTATAAACATGATGTCTATATATATAAAGGATAGAAATCTAGAGTTTAGCAATAGGAAATATATCAAAATTTTACTAATAATGCATAAAAATTGTATAAAATAAATTATCTTATTTTTGATAATGATTTAAATTAATAGGTGCATTACATTTTTACTGTTCAAAATTTTATCTACCATTTAATTATTTTTAATTAATGGATAAATTCAAAAATATTTTAGTGACTATCCTAATAACATAATATTTATTAATAAATAATTTAAATTAGTCTCAATTATATGTACTTCATTATATGTAGAATGTGCAACGATTGAATAAGTAAAAGATCATAGTTATAAGAATGTTATTGTAGTTTTTTTATATGTTAAAAGTGAATCAAATTTTAAACTAACAAAATATCAAATTTTTAGCACAACAATTAATACATAGTATAAGAGTTAAAACTTTTAATACATAATATTATAACTATTCCACATGCTAAAATTGAATCAAATTTTAAACTTAGAAAACATTGAATTTTTAGCACAATAATTAATACGTAATATGAGAGTTAAAAAAAATTATACATATTTTAAGATATAAATTTAACTTCAAACATATGTTAAGTATTAATTTATATTTATTTTATTAATATATCAAAGTCAAAGTACCTTCATTCATGATTTTCAAGTTCTCATTAATTGTACGTTATATATACATATATATAATATTCAAATAAATATAATTTATACACATATTAAAAGGAATTAATATCATGATTGATTATAATGCATTTAGACTTCTTTATTTTGTGATCCATATATATACAACATTGAACATGCATACATTTACTAATATACATTTTTAAAAAGTGTTTCTTTATTAATCTTAATGTATCAATATTTAGAAGAATATAAAAGCAGCTCCTAATATAAAAAAAAAAGCTTGTATAATATATTACAATGAAAACAACTATTATTTGTTTAAAGTTAAAATAATATAACTAGACTTAAAGTATGACATAAATAGGGATGCCAATGAGCCGGGCCAAAAAAAAACTATTATGGAGTGATTGATATCAATTTTAGCATAAAATTTTGTTTTAAAGGGAAAGTCCATTTTTGATTGTAAGGTGATTTATGGATTCGTACAAAGTAATGTTATAGATAACATTGTGATTGAATATTTAATCAAGACTTATAATTGAACAATATTTTTAGGATCAATGATTAGTTTGATGTAAGCTTTTAATTGTGCATATATTAGTATATCGATTCCAAGTATTGAACATTTATTATTTTAAATTTCTTTTGATGTAAATCCATTCTTATATTTCTTGAAAATCAGATGAGTAAAAATGGTGGTAAATTTTTCAAGGAAATGTTAATGATAAGTTTTGATCCATAATGGAGAATTTTCTCGTTAGAATTTAGAGTTATTATTTTACAGATAGTTATAATTGATGATTGGGATAATCACAAGAATTAAGTTTGAAACCTTTGAACAATTATAACATGGAGATTTTATATGAGTAAAAAAAATGGTAACTAATGAAGTCTTAGATTGAGTTTTGAGGTACCTAAAATTACATAAGTGTTTTTGTAGTATTGGAAATGGACAATTAAAGATATCTTTATTAAGCATTAGAGTTGCGAAGTGGAAGTATGAGGTATATCCCTTGATTGAAGAGATTAAGGTTTGAAAAGCTCGAAATTTGAACTCTGAAGTAATTAAATGGTTTGTATGTGAATAGGATATTATGTTAGAATCCTACAATATGATATTAAATGATTGATTTATTTCCAAAGAGTATTATTTGAAATGACAAAGGTATAAAAAATAGTTCACTAGTGGTTATGGATTTGAAATTTGAAAGCTAAGGAGTCCATGTGAGGTATAAGAAATACAAGAAAAATATTATTAAGTTTTGTTTATAATTGGAGACAATAAGAAAGGAACTGTTTATTATTTAGAAGTATACGAGAACAATTGTTTTGCGGAGAAACCCTAAGTAAAAGTTTCATTAGTAAAAATCTAAGCAGATATGATAGTATATGGGAGATAAAGCATCAAATTACAAAATATACCCATTTCTTAACCATCCAAAGTAGGTATTCTCTTGATAGATTAATAAACTTGTAAGTGATTAGAAGTATATAGTTACATAGAGTGTTGGTATAGGAGGATGAGATAGATAAAGAAAATTAGTTAGGCTGAACTAGTATAGATAATAACAAGTAAGATCAAAAGTTTGCGAGTCAAAGTGATAGTACCTAAAATCAACAGCAAAGATAGTACCTAAAATCAACAGCAAAGCTAGGTTTGCAAATGGAGGAAGAATTTGGAATTTGAAGTTGAAAAATCAAAGAATTTTTGCAAATATCATCATGGAAAGGAATAGTTTGTTTTAGAAAATATGAAAGCTAAGCCCACAATATGTTGCTCCCTATGAGGTGATTGATAGAGTGGAAGTACGAAGAATGGATACAAAGTTAATATCCACATTTTAAGATCATTGAGTTTGTTTAAAATTTTGAGGACAAAATTTCTATAATAATGGGAGAATTTGTAATATCCTAGTTTGATTATTGTACTGTGTAATGTGTTTTATGTGCATTTTATAGAGCATACTTTATTTATGGTGTACTAAAGTAATTTAAGTGTTTAAATGTATTATTGAGGTTATAATGGAGATCATGGATAGACCAGAGACGATTCTAGATTGGATCGAAATTTTCTCAAAAATTTTCTTAAAACCCTGAAAAGCTATAGAATGAGTCTGAAAAAGTGTAAAAGCCCCAAAATGTGCATTGGAGATTTAGGTGACACTTTTGAATAACATTTGGATGATTTTGGTGACATTTAGTAATTTCTGGATTCAATTCGAAAATTCTTCTAAGCTAGTAAAAAAGTTACGAAACAATTTCAAAATACGATGAAAAGCTCTGGAATTAGGATTGGAGTCCATAGGAACTGAAATAGGTCAAAGTGGTGGTTACTTGAATAGAATTTCGGTAATCTAAAATTACTGGACTAAAATGTCCTTTTTGGAAAATAATGGGTATTAAAGATTTTAAATTCATTAAAAAAAATTTAAGCATCCAATCAACAAGAATTGGTCCTAATTAGAGTATTTAATGCTCAATTAAAAAATAAGATAGTTGTTGAATGTTTTTGAGATTTAATTTGGTTAGTTGGTCAATTAAATGCATTAAAGGATAATTTGGTCTTTTTTTTGCTCATTAAGGGCAATTTAGTCATTTTACATGATATTAGTGGATTGATGAGTCATTAGAGATGACCAATAAGGTAATGATATGTGTGTGATGAGTCATTTGTAATAACAAATAGGAAGGTGACATGTATAATCCATTAAATGAGTATAAAAAGTAAAACTTAAGACATTTTGCTTCATTATTTTAACAAAAACTTGATACTGATGAGAGAGTAACTATGAGACCAAAAAGAAAGGGAAAAGAAGAGAAGCCAGAGGTGAACATTAGCCAAGGAGCAAGGAAGAAGAGTGTATTCATTTTTTATGGAATTTGATGGTGATTTGGAGGAATCTTAAAGTATTCATCAAATACCCAAAAGATTGGAGGAAAAAGTGGTAAGTTTTCTAGCCTAAATTTCTAATTTTTATGGGTTTTCTCGAGTGAGATGGATGTGTTTAAGATCAATGCTGTCTTGGTATTACTTTGATGTTTCTTTGTATGGAATTAGTTAAATATGATAGGAAAGGAATGTATTGGAATTCTATCTTAGGTTAATTTAAACTAGACACCTATTTTTGGTCATAACTCGGCCTACAAACCTTCAAATTGTTTGATTCAAATTACAAATAAAAATTAAAACAGAAATAAAATTATCTAGAAGAAATCTATACCTAATTCTGGATGAATAAAATTAGGATTGAAAGTGGTATCCAATACTGTCCCTATATAGAAGTAGCTTGTGATATTTTGGTATATGTTTCATAATTTAGAAGTTGAAATGACATGATTTTTAATGTTATGAAAACTAGAGACATAGGGGAACAAATGTTTAGAAGACCTGAAAACCTAAATCGAACGTTAGCTATGTGTAAATTAAGGAACAAATTGAGGTATGGATTCTGGACATGGGTCATAACCATGACTCATCATGCAAGATTGTGATATGGTGAATTAAATTGCATGAGATTGGTTTTTGAAAAAATTGGTAAGTTATAATGCGTAAAATATGGTATTTAAGTGAGTTTTAATTTAGATTTAGAAACGGAGAACAATATGTTAGCTTCCTTCTATAAGAAAAAAATACGATTAGTATATGTATTATGCGATTAAATACTAATCTCGAATTTGGTTAAACCGAATTATGGTTTTAATGTCTTATATCCTAATTTGGAAATAAAGTACAAAGCAAAATGCATTTTGTGTAGGTAAAGGAAAGGCACAGAATATGTGAGTGTGTTTGGCAATAAATTTGCGAAGTTGTGAGTGTATTTTAACTGTTTTATATGAATTAATTCTATTAAAAAATAATTGGTGACATACGTGTGTTCTTTCAATTGATTTTATGCAAATGATTTATATTTATAGAGACTAGTAAGTTGTAAGTGTTATTTAAATTGAGTTTATGAAAATGGTTTTCATTTGATCATAAAATGAATATTTATATTGAGTTTTATGCAAATGATATTTTACAAGTCAATATTGATAGCGTAAGTGTATGCTTTGGCAATATATAAGTGTTAATTTGAAAGCAAAATTTTGTATGATTGGGAGTTACACTGAAATCATTCAAATATAAATCCTCCTATACTTGATTTAGGAAATGAGATGAGTCGTAAATGTAAGAGTTGCTTCTGCCTATGGTATACCGGTAGGCTTTATACATCTTATTATATCGGTATATTTATATTGTTTAACTTATTACAGCTAAACGATGTAGAACCGGCTCCGTAAATAGTGGTTAACTAGTCACAGGTAAGCAATGTAGAACCAGCTTTGTGACTTGTTATGGATAACTGATGCAGAACTAGCTCTGTAACTACCAGTATATAGTGGTTAACCTATTACGGATAAGTGATGCAAAACCAGCACTGTAAATAGTGGTTAACCAGTTGAAGGTAAGTGATGCAGAACCAGCTTCGTGATTTTAGGCCTAATGTACCATATGGTATAGAAACTGGTGGTGGGCTATGTTAAACAGGAAAAGTCATATAATAATAATATTGCCACTATTTATTTTTAAAAATTATTTGAGAGTACCATGTAATACCAATTCTAGTGATTGGCTTATTTTCAGTATAAAAGTTTTCATAAAACTTATTGTCACTACTGTTTATTTTTAAAAAAAGAAAATGGAAAGTGGCAACTTGCATATTATGAGTTTAAGGTCAAAAAATATTTTGGAATAGTATTTCAGAAAAATTGAAACTTTGTTTTACGAAATGTTATGTTATTACCATATTTGATGATGCACGAATAAATTGTTATACGAATGCTTTATCACAAGTATTATGATTGTACGGAATATTATAGTTATGTTGTTATGAAAAATTCAAGTTTTTTAGTAAACTGATTAACATTCATTGAACTCATTTAGCTCACTCTTATTTTTATGTTTTTAAACAAACCACCCTAGATATGTGAACAAGTGTTGCAGTAATTGGGACTCTGCCACAGGATTAGTTGTATCATCAGGAGCTATTGTACTTGTGTCATTTTGATATGTACATTTGTGTAAATAATAGATGTAGCGCCCTCTTACCATAGGGTATCCACCGGAACGCCCGTAGGTCATTCCGGTACATATCCTACGACAAGAGACCACTACTGACAA
>JANITW010000236.1:30014877-30036238 GCA_027564335.1 Erythroxylum williamsii | reverse complement strand
TGTCGGCTCCGTTTGTTAAGTATCGATTCCGCTTCGCTTCGTTTTGCTTCGGTACTTTCGTTTTTCGTTTCGCTTCAGCTATTGCTTTGTTTCCGCTTCGCTTTGCATTATGTCTTTCGCATTACATTTTTCGTTTTCCGGTTGGGATCTGGTCCCGGATCAGGTCCCAACAGAGAATAATATAATCAAACCATTGATTAATGAAACATAGGCAACTTATATTCAAATGAGAGACACAAGGGATACGATATTGTTGGTCTAAACTTTTCATGAATTATAAAAGAAAAATTACTTAAAGAGTTATGCAATCAAGGTGTTAGAAAGGCCTTTGATTATATTGACACATCCTTCCTTATTCATACTTTTCATGCTTTTGATTTTCCTCTAAGGTATGTTAGTTGGATAAATCAATGTATCTCTACTACGTCTTATTGCATTTTGATAAATGGCTCTCTTACCAAATTGATCAAAGGTGCCAAAGTATTAGGCAAGAGGACTCTCTGTCCCCTTTCTTCTATACCCTTTGTATGGAAGTTCTTTCTAGGCAATCATACATTATATCAATTTAGAAGCAAAGTTCAAATTTCATAATAAATATAGGAAGTTCGGTATTCATAGTTTAGATTTTGTTGATGACCTCTTGATCTTAGTTAGAGTTGACCCATACTCAATTAAGGCACTAGTGAATGCCTTAGATAAATTTGAAATCATCTCAGTTTTGTCCATGAACAAGGAGAAAAGCCTCCTATTTTTTTTCCTTATTTGATACCCATTTGACAAATTGGCTCTCTTTCCTTACTAGTTTAAAATAAAAGGATCTCCCATTTATATACTTGGTATTACTATATCACATAAGAGGCCTTCATGTTTTGAATTTCTTACTTTAATTATAAAGGTAAGGAAAAGAATAAATAGGTGTTGCAATAAGGCATTATCATTTACAGGAAGAGTTCAATTAACTAATGTTGATTTGAATTCTCTGCATATTAAATGGGTTGCTCATATTGCCATTCCATCTTCTTTAATCAATATCATAGAAAAGATTTTGATAAAATTCTTATAGACAAGCAATTCTAAACCTCCTACACAACTAAAGTAGCTTGGAAAATAGTTTGATAGCAGAGCAAAATGAGTAATTCCTTTATAGGTAAGTAAAAGAGTCCTCCTAATCGAGAGGATTTAGAGATTGTTAAGTGATAAGGAATCCTTGGGGGTTAGTTAGATGCATTATTACC
This sequence comes from Erythroxylum williamsii, assembly GCA_027564335.1. NCBI lineage: Eukaryota > Viridiplantae > Streptophyta > Magnoliopsida > Malpighiales > Erythroxylaceae > Erythroxylum > Erythroxylum williamsii. The sequence continues at coordinate 30,035,003 of JANITW010000236.1, read as the reverse complement.
ATTTGAATTAGCAAGACTTCTAGAGCAATATGCTTCATAGATAATAATTCATTTGTTGAGATTAAGAGCTCAAGTGAGGGATTAGTTCAAAATCAAGTTAGATAATGGATCAAACACTAAATTTTAAACTTATTTATAGAGTGATTTGACTACTGATGGACCAATATAGGTTTCTTCATCTAAGAACACACATTCCACGCTACAATCAAATAAATGATTGTGGATAATGCCTTTAATCTTGATAACTAGACTATGCAGAGTTTGATAATGCTTTTTTAAGGGAAATTGAGAGTCCCTTCTTATGGGGACTGCATGGTATGGACCAAAAATTCGACTGGGATATTGAATAATAGATCATGCATGTATTCCTTAAGGGATAAGAACCTGAAAGTTCCCTAGTTCAAACTTCTGTGGTTTCCCCAAGTTATCCCAAAAACAAGTTCTATTTTATGATTAGCAATCTATAGGAGGCTAAAAACCAAAGATAAATTAATTGGTTCTATTTCCCCTACAAATTAAGCTTTATGCAATTCTTTAATTGAGACACATAATCATTTGATCTTCGGTTGTGAGTACATTGGATATCTATGCAGGAGATTTCCTAATGTATTCTCCTTAAGATGTCTTAGCCTCACTTGGATAGGAATAGTTCATTGATGTTACAAAGGAGATGGGTAACTACAGACAATAGGTCCTCTTTAAGATCTTGCTTGCAAGGGTAGTACATGAAATTTGGAAGGAAAACAACTTATGGTTAATTCAACATCACACAATACAACAAGATACACCCCACTAAAAGATCCTTTACTAGAAAAGAATGCACACAATGTTGCTTTATTATCAAGGAAGAGTAGATTAGTAAGGTCAATATGAATCCTCTCTGGAAGTAAAGATTACTAGTGGTAAGAGTGAACCTCCTTCGAGCATTTGGTTCCAATTATATAACATTTTGAAATATTTATACAATTTATTTAATTTATAAAAACATAATTATAAATTAGGCAATTAATCATATTAATTTAAATAATGTGTAAAAATATTAATCAAAATAAAGAAAACGAAACAAAATTTAATTATAGCAAGTAATAATATACATGCAACTTTGTTATTGTTGTTATGCCATACACTCACTGTGAAAGATTGCTCCTCTTGCCTAAGGCTTTGTTTGGTCAGTAGTTATTAATGGAATATAATGAAATGAAATATAATATTATTCTATGAAATGAAATATAATATTATTCTATCGTTCGGAGAAGGATTTATAATAAAATAGAATAGAATAAGAAGAAAGGGAAGGATTTCACAATATATCTCATTCTATCCTAAACAATAAAAATAAATAACCTCCAATTTAGGAGGTTTAAGATAGAATGTAAAATAATAAATAATATTTCACTATATCACGTTATAAACTCATTCTTCTAAACAACATTTCACTGTATTATATTATAAACTCTTTCATCCTTCCAAAACAACAATTTTCTAATATTATATTTATTTACATTCCATTTCATTATAAATTATTACATTTTATTAGAAACCTTAATCTAACCAAACATGGCCTAAAATCTCGTATTTTCATTTTCTAGAGATGGAGTTGCGGTCGACCGTTAATGTGTAATCAGTTTTATTAAACGTTACAAGAATGCCCATGTGACTTAACGTATCATCTGCAAAAACTGATCATGTTTAAAGCGATATAGCTCTAAAAGAATGGATGTAGTGGACATTAACATGATACCGGGTCTTTAGTGGGAGATTTTACTCACTTAATTTGGCATATATACAACACGATGAAATCATGATTTGCCATTGTGGCTTTAGTGGGATATTTTAGTTAATTTAGCATATATACAACAAGATGAAATCATGATTTGTCCTACCTTAGGCCTTTTACCTACAATTTTGTTTACATGCCCCACTTTACCCTTAGGTTTCTAAAAAATTATGGTGCATGTAGAAGCTTCATCATGAAATTGAAGTTTATATCTGGAGAGGTCCTTGGCTGAGGCCAGTTAGCTCCTTCAGGAACCTTGATACATTTGAAACCCTGGCCTCTGTACAGTTTGATGGCGCCAAGGTTATTCAAATCACAGTGCAAAGCTATTGCATGGCAGTCCCAACTCCTGGCTTTAGCCTCTGCCTTCGCTATAAGCCTTTTGGCTATCCCCTTCCGCCGGAATCTCTCACGAACAGCAACATTTGATATATAGGCAATCCCAGTCCTGTGGTGTAAACACATTAGTGTCTACAAAGTTTCAGTGACTATATAAAGCACGGAAATAATCATCAAGTATCATGTAAGAAGCAGCTACACAAGCATAAGATTTCAAGCAAAAAAAGTCAATGACTGAGGTCAAAGTGTTTATGCTTCCACTATATTAGCAGCGTACTGCAATTTTTTTAGCAATTCTCAGCATGACTACCTCAATGATCCTCATTTCTGAATTTGCTCCCCAGGTCAGAATCCCCGAGCAAATAACTTGAGCAGTTATCTTAATTGAACGCATTAGATTAAAGGTCTCCCCAATTTCTACAGATTTCCATCGAAAGGACTCCTTCTGAACAAATTATGTTGAAATGGTTGGAACATTAATGTACGGGTTTAAAGCATCTTACACATTAACTTAAGGATGCTCTTAAAATGATCCTCATAATTGGTCTTGAAAGAGTACATAGGCCACTAAGAGTTGAGTTTAAAATCTACCAATAAGTCTGTCATAGGAAAGTGAATATCCAAAGGTCAAGTCAACAAAGCAAGAAAGATGATGCAATAACAGAAGCCCACAGAAGAACACAATTACGTGTTACATGACAAGAAACACTGTATGCAGACAAATATGACACCAAATCCACTAGCATTATTTTATTATTCCCGACTCTTTTTCATGCAAACATGCATGGAGCTGCCTTTGTCTTATAAGCGACAAATTAAATCCATATAGCCATTTGAAGATAACCTTATTTATGAATGTCATCCCTGAATCCCTATAACACCAGATGTTCAACTAAAGCCACAAGGACAGACAAGACCTTCCCATTTATTTCATACGCAACACCATGTACAATTTGAAAATTGCAGAACCTAAATGTCAACTGAAAATATCTGAGAGAAAAATACAGTCTGAGAGATACGATCATTGCTTTCTGGGTTAAACACAATGAAAAGTCTCAATTTTTTTTCATACTCTCTACATTAAGCATTTAGAGGAAGTAAATTAAGACTGACACCTGTTGATCATCCATGAAATTAGTATACATCATAAGTCGTTTGGCTATGTTGCAAAATGGGGGTCAAACCCATGGAAGTTAGGATTTTACATTGTTTCATTAGAAGTTGCAAATATTGAATCTCAGTGATGTGAGACAATCAATTTGAGTAACTCACCTTCTCTGACGAAGCGGTCCTTTTCTTGGAAGAAAATCAGCTACTGTATCCACAGTCAATATCCCAGCAACATATCCTCGATTCAAACTGAATTTCCCATCAAAGCCTCCAATTTTGAAATCTTCACTTCCCATGACGAAAGCTTGATAATCTGAGCCACCAATGACAGCAACAAGACAAGTTCTCCTGCAGCCAATTGGTACAGAGAATCCTGATAGCATTGCCACCAGCCTGTCAACCCTAAGTACAAAATCAAGAGGGAAGGAATATTCAGGGAAGAAGGAGCTGCAGTGAGTCTCGACCACTTCCCAGCAATCCTCCAACCTTGCTTCTCTCACAACAATATCTGGAGAGACAGTAGGGAACAATTCAACCACTTGACTTGCTTTGCATAGTCCTACACTCGGCAATCAGATTCTACAGATCAAATCTAGTATCCATATAATAAAATTTCAAACCAAAACACAACATTTCTGTTCTTCAAAGCTTAATTCGGCTACTGACAAACATAGGTTGATCAGGAATTCGAAAAAAACAATAGAAAACAAAAACCAGATATCAAATCATTTACTTAATGGTCCACATGATTAATAATTACTGAATTCTCCACCGTCACATACGGCGAATCATAAAAAGCCAAAATCCAGCAAAACAATGTCAAAGGCTCGAAGCCACCAGATCATTTTTCTCCCAATCTGCCCTCCTTACACTTAAATATGATTCTTCCAGGTGAATTCGAAGAGAACATGCGATATAAAATCTCATCAACTAAATGTTAAAAACGGAAAACCCCAAACAAGCAAAATTTAACAATGAAGAATACATAAGAATTAAAGACAGTTCACATAAAGTCAACGAAACAAGTAATAATCCAAAGACATATAAGAGAGAATGTCATGTAAACTCCGAAAAATCATCAAAAAGAACGGGGAAATTTACCAAAAATAGTAAAAAAAAATCATATGAAAAGGGGAAAAGGGTAAGTGAAATAAATAAATGGGTTCATAAGGTACCTGAACTGGAGTGAGAAAGTGAGACCCTAGCGGAAGAGGAGAAGAAGCAACGAGATTGGTGATCTTTCTTGACACAAATATTGTTAGTGGAAGTTGGGAACACTGATAATCCCAACTGTAACGACCGCATTTCTCGGGAAGAGAGTTTGGATTTCCTTCTACTTTTGAGTCGGAATTGTCCCTCCGACTGTAACTAATTTCAACGTTAATAACATCTCTTTTCTCTCTACTTCACCGTTTAGGACTCCCCATAAAGAAGCGCTGGTTTCTAGCCGCACGTGTTCGCCACCTTCCACACTCCATTCTGGTCTTGGATTGTGTTCCAAGGATAATAATAAAAAATATATATAAAGTATCAGATCGAGTAAAATTTTGGTTAAAATAAATATTTTATTATAATTAAAATTATGAAAAATTTAACAGTTGCATAAAAACTCAAAATTAAATGTAAAATAATTCACATTAACCATTAACCTTATTTCATGTGGTAAATGACTATGATTTTCACTCCTAAAATGGTAAACTAATAATGCTAATTATAAATTGAACCTTTACTAAGATGCTTACTTTGCAAAGATTTTTTTTAGGTCCATTTAATTTCTTTTTATACTTTTTTTTCTGTTGTATTCTTCAAAGCAAATGATGTAATAAGAAATTAAAAATATCAATAATTTTTTAATTTAATGTTCAACTTTTAAAATTTTTTAATTAAGTGCTCAATCCAATAATTTTAAAATTGAACTAAATAGACCGGTTTATTAAAAATAAGAACTTGTCAACTTTCTGCTTTAGTGTATATGTATGATTATTGCAAATATAAAATAGCCAGTTAAATAATAAACCATTTGGTCTTTTGTTAATCTGTAAGTAGCATTGAATTTAAGACCATCTTCTCCTTCTTATTTGATCTCTCTTACAATCTCTATCTCCATTCAAACTTTAAAATTTTCAGTGACTATTTATTTTTGTACAAACTTAGGCATAAAGTTTTCCACTTTGCGGAATTTGAGGAAGATCACGATGTACCTAACCTTAAAACTTTTTTGCTAGTCTCCTATTTAAAATAATTTTCTTTTAACATCTTCTATTCTATTTTAACCTCTTTTGTATTTGTTATATAAGTGTGTATGTGTGTGTGTCTAGTTTTCTTTAACATCTAAAGCCAAATTCCAAACTAACAAACAGAGAAGACACAAGGATTACAAGTTTTTTTTCATTTTCAGACTTCCATCAACCCAAAAAATTTAGGGTATTTTCGTTTTTAGAGTTTTATCTTATTCCTTTTCATTTCTAACTTTCTTTTTTGGTTCATTATTATAGCATTTGTAATGTATTTTTTGTTTGTGTTTATGAATCTATTTGAAAGACATTAATGTTATCGGGTTGTAATTGAAATATTTTGGCTAAGAAATAGTGAGTTTGTTGGATAAAAATTGGGGTTTATGGGATTGATTGGAAAAGAAATATGACAGATTATGATGTTAGATTCTGGAAGACTTTAGTTATTATTTATAAACATATACGTGTTGTTTAGATTAGAATTATGCTAGTGCATGATGAGATTTAAGAAAATGTCTAGTTGTTAAGGCCTTTACCATGAATTAGATAAGGTCTTTCAAATTATTGGAAAGGTAGAACAAATTAAAACATATTGGAGTATATATATTTATACATTAACGTCTATTCAAATTAGAAAGATAGAGAAGAGGAAAGCATCAAAAAGTGGGAAACAGATCACCTGATCTCATTACTTTGTTTCTCCCAATCAAGTTGGTTAATTCTCTCTCTAATTAATCAAATGTAAGAAATTTGACAAATAAGGACTAATATTACATATTGGATCTTTATCTAGTCTAATCGGTATTTAATCAAAATTAACTATAATTCTAATTAAATTTTAATTAAAAAATGTATTTCAACTAAATTACTAAAAAGTCTAAGTCACTATTATAAATAGGTATAGACTCTAAAGGTGCTAGACTCCTCACTTAACCCTCTTTACACTACTTGTGAAGTTCTCTTAACTAGTTCATATTGACACCATTAGAGATTAGACATATTTATGACTATGGTGGTTGTGGTGAATTAGCATTAGAAACGATTTGAGAGAAATTACAAGAAAAATGATCCACATAAAGAATAAGATACAATATATGCTCATATTTTATTGTGTTCATAGATAAATTATGCTAAGAATTCAAAGTGATATTAGCTTTCAAAAAATTGTTTAATTTTCTTTTAGATTATTAGAAATTACTTTAGGAATCTATGGTCTTTTTTTAAAAAAAATATTTATGGTCTATTTTTTCCTCCCTTTTCTAGACTTTATTGATGAAAAGGGTAGTGATTCTTTTTTCACAAGTCATATATCATAAGATCAATCTTATTCCAGTAATCTTAGTTGAGAGGGAAAGGCAAATTGAAAAGTTGTATCCCTTTTCTCTAAGTTTGTATGGTAAGCCATATGATCCATGAATATGGAACTTTTTGATGCTCGATCTGCTTGTTTTAGTCCTCTGTAGCAATTTTATAGCCATAAGATAGAAGCATTCAGTTATATGAGCAATGATCTTTAAGTGAACAACTATGAGAGATCTTTGTAGATGAATAGATAAACTCAAAGTGGTTATTTAAGAGTCAAGAATTATATCATGTGCTCCATCATCAATGGTCAAACAGTTTCATCCATAAAGCGAGCAGCTTGAGTAATATCATAAAGTCTTACTGACTAGAAATAGTCCCTCAGAGAAAAAACATTCAAGGATAAATATACTAGGACAACTTATAAATTAAAGAGAAATGGGACTTCGAGCTCATCAATGTCTATAAAAATGATTGAATACCTATTAGAGATACAGTATAAGACCATTTATTTTTTGTTAAAGCATAATTTTAAAAGTACATAAATTGCAGTGAAAACCTAAAGGAAGAAATATTAGGATCGAGAGAGAAGGCTGAGAGATTAGAAGAAACGGAATAAGATGCATGGAAATAAAAAGTAAAAAAGGAAATCCTTAGCGAAAGGTGAGAAATGCATAATAAATTTGTTGATGAGACAATTATAAGCAAAATAAAAGGCTAAAATGAATTAAGAACTACAAGATAAAGCAAGAATACTAAAATAATAAAAAGTATTAGGGGAAAATTTAGAGAAACTGTCCAAAAATAATTATCTGAGAAAAAGATTCTTGGACTCGAAACATTAAATCAGGAAATTATGTGAATATAAAGATCTCATTAGAATAGCAAGAAGATACAAGGCTTACAAGTTAACTTACTTATTAGAGTATATTTAATCACTTTCAAATACAGCTTCCCCATTTGATAAACCTTCCCTCCATTCCCAATTGGTTCAGCCAACCAGCAAATACCCGAAACTATGATACTAACCTTTTCTCCATTCTCCTTTTTGTTACTGTCTATAACCTGTGGAGTGAAAGGAATGCACAAACCTTCAAAGATGAAGCCTTGGATGAGGGACGCCTAAACGCCAGAGTGATCTTTCAAGTTATGGAGCATCTTCACTCAAACATCGAGAGAAGGTAAGTGTGGGAGTGTTTATTCTCTAACAATTTCTATACAGGTTTTTATTTCATGTTGAACAAAGGTGGGTATCCAATCACCCTTCGGTATAAAAGCAAAGAGGGAATCAATACCAAAGAAATACTGGTTGAAATTAGTATATGCAACATGGATTGGACAAGCACTAGCACTCCCTTGTATATGGATAGAGACCAACATTCTCCTACCAATGAGGATCTGAGAGAGGTGGAAAAACTTATAGTAAACAAAGACATGCACACGATATAGCTCATCTTATATGGATTTGGATGTCAGCTTAGTCTGTGTTGTATTAATGTTGCTTATTTTACTGTTGGAAATTGTTGTGGGTATACTGGTGTAAATAGATTGCGATGGATAGTTTAGCCCTGCAAGCTCAATTGAAAGGAAGGTAGTAAAGAATATAGAGGACTGTTAGTGGTAAGGAATTAGGAAGTTAGGTCCTGTGAACCCTTTTGGTAGCTAAGGATGATTTTTAGGAATCTCAAGCTATATACATAACGTTATATTATTTTGTATAAAATTTCTTCTGATTTATCAAAAAAAAAAAGAATTGGCTTTTTATAAATATAAATCAAAGTATGAAGAAGCTTAGTTATTTTAAGTATCCTTGAGTAGTAATATAACTTCATCACATCCCTTTGATCCTTACTTTGGGTTCACCAATGTCTATTTTTGCCTCCATTACTATTTAAATTTTGAATGTCTTTCATGTGACAATTAATCAAACTTGGTCCTCATTTGCCACCAATGTCTTAAATTTCAAGGATTAGGAAACCTTTTCCAACATATTATGCTTTAGAGCCAAGAGGAAAATGATACAACAGAGACTTAATAGGAATTTGAGGAGTTGAAGCAATGATAAAGAGGATGGTCAAGTTATTAATACTCAATACATCCCTTGTAAGTTCAAGCTGTCAAATTTTGAGAATTATGGTGGAAGTATGAACTCTGTGAGACAAAGTAGTAAAAAAGCAGTTTACGTTAAATACAAAGAATTATTAATGCACTACATTACAGAGAGTCTCAAAAGCCCTGCTCTCTACTGGTTTATAATTTTAGATTAGCCTTGAGGTGATCATACCAACTATTTCCTTAATCACTATTAATAAAGAAATAAGGGAGACCTTCATATGATGAAAGAAAAGGCTTTGAGAAAAAAAAACCCAATTACCTTTTTATAAAAAAGAAAATGTGGGCTTATTATTATATATTTTACTAAAACCTTAATATGATATTAATGAAAATTAATAAAATTGTTAGCCAATGTGGAACTAATAGAGAGTGCCATTAGAAAAGGAAAAATCAAGTTGAATGTATCTGAAGCTATAAAAAAAGAAAAATAGAAAGAAAAAAGAAGATGACATGCATCAAATTGATTTTACAAAAATCAAGAAACATATTCAAATCTAAATCAACAAAAAATAACAATAACCAACATGACAAGTATACTCATTCTTACCCAAACTATAACAAACCATCATTGCTCAATTATAACCAACCATTCTATTACTTGAAACCCTCAATTCCTTTCATACCACCAACACTATATTCAAATCTAAGTGTCATTTGTTGAATACCAACCTATATCAAGAGGTCAATGGCCTTATTCATTATAAAACTCACCTCTAAAACTTTTCCAAACACCACTAAATTACCAAAACTAGTAAACCCACCATACACCAACATCGTGTGACTAACAAAATAAAAAATAGAGAAAAAAAAGAAAAGCAAGCAAAATAAATTATAAATCTTAACTATCATTGCTACCATTACCTATAAATTCAAGATAGATATACCAACTCATGCCTAAGAAAAATTATGTGACATCAGTACTGATTTTGCAACCCAAGCTACATTTTCTGTTGTGATTTAATCAAATAAAGTTTGTGGTTAAAATTTGAAATAAAGGAAAATATTTAAATGTCATTACCACTCTCTTACCCTCATATGGAAGTATTATTATAAACATGATAGATGGAGGTGAAGAAGATGTCTTCTCTATTAACAAGGTCAAATTTTACATGGAAAAATCTATAAATTTCTATTAAAATAGGGTTAACTTAATCAAAATAGGAAGAAAGCCAAATGGTAAATATATGCTTTTTCAATCAACAACGCATACATGCATAATGAGGACGTTCTCTCAGTCACCAAGAATATTCTTTTGTTGTATATTGAAGAAAATGAAGATGTGTCAAGCAATTTGTCCTAATCATAGAAAGAGATTAACACCACTTATTTGTTTGAAGGATTATGGATGAAAGAGTTGATCCTATCATTCGTTACACAGATGGTGATATAAAAGATGACAAATGTGGAAGCTAAAAATTGAAAAGAAGGCCCACTCATGATCATTTTGTTAAATTTCTTAAAGTAGTTTGTAGTTGGATCATTATTATAAATTTGGGTTCAAAAAAATAACGGAGGACCACACAAGAACATTAAAGGATGCTATATCTAAGAAGATTAGCTTGTTTGGAGTAACGAGGATTGTGTATTAAAAGATCTTCATCCTATATTCCACTTAATCTTTTATGGGCCTAAAAGAACAAAGGAACACCATATAAATATAAAGATAACCTCACTTACCCTAAATATGGATTCACTCACTATTAGTATCATTGATAGTGAAGAAGAATGTGACTAGTTCGTTTGCATAACAATTAAGGGAGTGGATATTAATAATTAAACTTACACTTTCTTACTCAAGATATCCCTTAAGAAATTTTACATTTCAAGTTGTCATTTGCCTCTCTTGTTGCTCAGTTCAAGGCACAAGTTCTGTAATTGTATATTGGACGATTTTTTTTCATGAATGTTTTAACAATTTTTCCTTATAAATGTTTAAATGTTTTGCTTTTTTAATGAATGACTTATTTGATGACTGAATTCATTTAAATGAGTGATTAACATGATCATAGATTTCTTTGCTAACTCATTATTTTTCCTTATAAATTTAGCTTAATCTCTTCTCTATAAATGAACGATTGAGTCATCAAATTATCTTACTTTGAGAATATAATCTCATTATTTATTATCAAAACTCTAATCAAAATGCTACTCCATTTAGATTAAAATTCATAATTTTAATATATCTTCCCTATACATACTAATATCATTTTTGCCTTTTCCTATCCAAAACCTTTTAATTATAATAATAAAGATGAGATAACGTTCAAACATCAACCCATTAACTTTAAAATAAAATCTAGTTAAGAATGGTGACAATTTTATAGATGAACCTTCGAATGAAGTAAAAAAAATGGTGAGAATTGATGAATTTAGGATTAAAACATACCAAAATGATATCAGAGTACTAAATCTCAAAATATAGCAAAATAAAACAAATGTTAAAATTTTAATTAAGATGACTGAGAAATCCTAGCTAATAGAACATCCAAAAGAATACCCTAATGTGTTTCCCTAATATGTTTGATGTTGATTTACAAATTGGGCTAACTAACTTTATAGCAACCATATAATCGATAGATTCAATTCCACCTAACTGATGTTATTAGGAAGACTATGGATTTACAATGCAGGAGAAGTTCCATCCTCATTGCATTAAAGAAAATTAAATACTTTATGGATGACCAACTTATTTTTTTTCATGCTGAGGAAGTTATATTAGCCATAAAAAATATTCTTTTATTGTTTATTTAAAAGAATGAAAATGTATCAGGCAATTTAAACAAATCATTAAAAGTGATTGACACCACTTATTTAGTTGAAAGATTATAGATGAAAGAGTTGACATTCACTACAAATATGGTAATTTAAGAGATAACAAATATGGAAGCTAGAAGTTAAAAAGTGGGTTCACTTATGACTAGTTTGCTAAATTGTTCAAAGGAGTTTGAAGTTAGATCAATGTTATATGTTTAAGTTCAAGCAAATAAAGAAGGATCATAAAAGAACATTAGACGATGCCAGACCTAAGAAGACGAATTAGTTGGGAGTAACAAGGATTATATATGCTTATATTCCTCCTATATACCACCTAATCTTTTTTCATGCCTAAAAGAACAAAAGGACACCACGTAAATACAAAGATAACCCTACTTACCTTAAAGATGGATTAACTCACTATTAGTATAATATATCGAAGAAGAATATGGCTAGTTTGTTTGCATAACAATTAAGGGAGTGGATATTAACAATTGAACTTGCACTTTCTTACTTAAGATATCCCTTGAAAAATTTAAATTTTATGGTACCATTTGCCTCACTTGTTGCTCAGTTCAAGGCAAAATTTTTGCAATTATATATCTGACCATTTGTTTTCATGAAAGGTTTAATAATTTTTCCTCATAAATTTTTAAATGTTTTCCTTTGTTAATGAATTACTTATTTGATGAATAACATCATTTGCATGAGTGGTTGATAAGATCATAGATGTCTTTGCTAGCTTATTGTCTTCCTTATAAATTAACCTTAATCTCTTTTATATGAATGAATGATTCATTCATCAAATTATCTTACCTTATGAATAAAATCTCGTTATTGATTTTCAAGACTCCAGTAAATTTAAAGTTTGAGCTATATTAAAATACAAAATATTAATCTATCTTCCCTGTATAAATTAATGAAATTTTGGCCCTTTTTCATCCTAAGCCTTTTGATCCTAATAATATAAACGAGCTAATGTTTCGACATCAACCCATTAACTTTAAAAGGAATCTAATTAAAAATGGTGACAATGTTTTAGATGAACCTTCTAAGAAAATAAAAAGATATTGGTAAGAAATAATGAATTTAGGATTAAAAATTATAATCAAATGACTAAATCTCAAAACATAGTAAGAAAAATAAAAATAAAATTGTCATTAAGATGACTGAGAAGTTCCAGGCAATTGAAATTTTTGAAAAATATCGCAATGCATTTTCCTAAATCTATTCAGATACGATAGGATTAGATCCATAAAATTTTAAATATAAAATACCTTTAAAACTTGAATGTTAACCAGTAGATCAAAGGTTGAGACTAATGAGACCTAATGTCCTATATATCCTCCAAAAATAAGAAAGACTATTTGGGATTTTGGCAGTAAGAATAATTTAACAAGTCAGGATTAGCCAAAACTACCTATTGGAAGAGAGAATAGCAAGAACATGCATTTGTAAATCCCTATTCTCTCTTGAAAATCAAAGAAGTAAAAAAGCAATTAATGTTGAGTTTTTAAATATGGCCCATTATCATGAATGGATTTAAATATAGTCCTTATACTAAATAAAAACAAAAAAAATTAATGTGTAAAGATTATTAGGATTTAAATACATCAAGCTCTAAGGATAAATTTCATTTACCTCATATATATGTCCTAGTTGACATATAGTCAAGCATGCTTGTTTTTTTGTCTAGGACTATAATAAAAAAAATGGTTGATGAGGATAAGGGAAAAGCAATGTTTATCACACAATGTGACATTTTTTACAATAAAGCAATGCCATTTAGATTTTAAAATGTTAATACATCTTATTGAAGGAAAATGGTTAGTATCTTTCATGAAGAAATAGAAGTATATGTTGATGATATGATCATTAAATCTAAGGTCAGCGAGTCATGTAGTCAATTTGTGAAAGCTCTCTGAATCGTTAAGAAAATGTTAATACAACTTATTGAAGGAAAATGGTTAGTATCTTTTATGAAGAAATAGAAGTATATGTTGATGATATGATCATTAAATCCAAGGTCAACGAGTCATGTAGTGAATTTGTGAAAGTTCTCCGAACGGTTAAGAAAATCAGCTAAAAGTAAATTCAATTAAGTGCATCTTTGATACCAGATTAGGAAACAATTAAGGTTTATGATTAGTAAAAAGAGAGATACATGTCAACCCAAAAAATTTAAAGCAATAAAAAATATGCATCCCCTAGAACAAAGAGAGAAGAATGTGGCTTTTCAGGTAATCTTAGTTATATATTTAGCTTCATCTCTTATCTATTCCACTTGTGAGCTGCTCTTACATTTTTTTACAAAATTCAAAGGGACTTTAATAAGAGACAATAATATTTGCAAAATCCTTTAATATTGGTCACGTAAGTGTTAGGGAAACAATTAAAAGTAGGTTAAAAGAAGGGAATTAGGGGATCATTTGGAAAAGAAAAATGATATCGATGATGATTAGAAGGCTTTTGAGTTTGAATTCATTGATGAGACTATCATCAATTTTTAGGAAAATGAGAAAGATGAAGAAATGATACTTGTAAAATATTATTCAACGATAAATCATCTACCAACTTTATCCTTACATAGTATGGTTTCACCTCGTCCATTTTAAATATGAGAAATTGACGTTATCGGTCTAATTAATCCACTTATTTCAAATGGTCATACATTCATTTTAGCTATTATAGGTTATTTTACCAAGTGTATTAAGGTAGCTTTATACTCCTAAGTCGTGCAAAGAGTTATCTAGTAAGATTGTTACTAATAATGCTTGCATCCTAAATGTTGCATCAATGTAGAAGTTATGTGAAAAGTTTGAAGTCAAATTTTGATTCTTCACCATACTATTCTCAAATAAATGGAGTAGTGGAAGTCATATATAAGAATATAAATATAATTATTTATAAAATAGACATAACATATCAAAATTGGCATGACATGTTACCTATAGTCTATGAGACTAAAACTGTTCTTCTTATATAAGTTGAAATTCTATATTTCCTAATAGAGATTAAACTTTGAAAGCTTAATAGGCTATAATCAAATATGAGTTGTTAAATTTGATTCTCATTTAATCATCTCATATTTGATTAAATAAAGATGTTGTCATCAAATTGTCATAGACAATTATATCAAATAAGGATTGTTTGAGCTTAAAAAAATAAAGTTACAAATATTAATTCCTAGAGATTTGATGCTAAAGAAAATACTTCTTATCAAAGAAGATAAAAGAGGAAAATGAACCCCTAACTATAAAGGATGCTATATTGTAAGAAAGGTTTTGCTATTTTATGCATCGGTTCTAGCATTCATAGATAGGGAAGAGTTTCCTAAACAAATCAATTCATATTCTGTTAAACAATATGTTTGCTAAAAAAGCAAAGCTTAAAGGGAAATTTGATAAAGAAAAACCTATGTAAAACCAAAAACAATAAGAATCATTAATCAAAAATTAAAATTTTGCTAGGTAAAAATTAGTAAATCACTACCAAAAAAATTTTGATTAAAAAAGTCAAGATTGAAAATTAAAAGAATGACAACTTAGGGAAAAGGTTATATTATAAAGGGCATATGTTCTTCATCAGTTATATCGAAAAGGGGTACTCCTATAGCATGTTGGTTTTGTCTTGCTTTTAGTTATATTTAATTTTCTTACTATAATTTTGAATTTATTAAATTAAGTATTGTTTCCAGATAAAATGATGCATGGATTTGTTAATCATAAGATTTAGATATAGAATTATTTGAGATTAGAAACTTAGCATCCAAATGCTTGATTTTTTATATGAACAAAATCAAAAAAAAATTCCCCTTTTATAGATATAAGTTAGAGATCGATCTCCAAGAGAATAACAACATGGAAATTCTTAAGGGACATTCAATTTGTAAACAAAAGTCTTATAATTAATGGTAGATTGGTTAACAATAATAGTTATAATCTATATAATATAATTATTCATTGTATATTGTCGCAATATAAATTTCCAAGGGAGTGGCTTTACTCAAAATATAATATTTCAAAAGTTAATGACCCTAAATCAACTAACTTAGTCAACATGATATCCACCAATCAATTCATTTAGTTAAAAATAACATTATTTATAATGTTATGATCACCATTTAGTTCATTCATTCAATTTATCAATCATATATCTACTATCAACCAATTTCATTTTATTTTTGACAAAGTTTCATCATTAAATTATTACTAGTATACCATTGTTTAACATTTTTTTTAAATCTTGTTATGCAAATTGAGAAAACTAGATTATTAAATTCATAAAGATCCAATGGTTAAGGAGATTGCCACATGGTTTGACTCAAGTTTGTCTCCACTACTAATCAATAATTATAGTTATAAATTACCTCATAACATGAAAAGAAATCTTGAGTGTCTAGTTAATATAATTAATTGCCCTCATAATTGTAATATTTATTGTAAAACTAAACCTATATCAATCATTGATCTCTAACAAATTCAACCTTAATCACATTTATAGATGTAAAAGTTAACTAGTGATAAAGTCAAGTGAAAGGTCCAAATTCAATAAATTTGCAATCAATTTGGGTTGAATGTAGCAGGGCACTTATAATTTTTCACATTTCATTAACTTATTATTAAAGAATAATAAGTGGTATCATTTTAATGTTCGATGTATCTCTCAATAGCATTTTAGTCTTATCAACTAATGTTTTGTACATCAAAAGATTAAATATTGCAAATTATGAAATGTAGATCTCATCCACTTTTAATTGTGACTATTTATTTTGTCATATAAAAGTGTTTTCTCCTTTCTAAAAATAAAGAGAATCATTATTTGTCATTAAACCTTCTCTCTAAATCAAGCTCTATAACCCTCTCTTTTACTATTTCCTTAACCCAAATGATAATCTTCAAGTTTAGAACAAGTTATCTTGCATCTTACAAAAGAAAAGGCTTCATTAACACCTAAAAATCATTTAGGTAAAGAATTGTTAACAATGTTTCTTTATTGTTCTACGTTTCTTCCTTTTTTTCAAAGATCTTATGTTTTCCTCTATTTGACTATTCATTCTATTCTTTTATCTTGAGGTTGCTTATTGAAGGTTGATTTTAAAGAGTCTTAATCATTAAGAGATTATAAAATTTGTTTTCAATGAATGTTTAAGGTAAGGTTTCATACATAGTTTATTCCTTCTCCTCTTTGATTTTTTCATGTACCTTTAGATTTCTTGATTTAATCATATTCAATCACTCTGTTTTGATTTTTGTCTCTAAAAGAATTTAGATAACTTAAGAAGTTGAAAATAAATAGAACAATCAATAAACTTGAAAGGTTTTCTTTATGGCTGTAATATTTTTATTATTCATTGTTCCTTTTATTTTCACTAATATTATAAATATAGTTTTTAAGAGTTGTTAATTGTTTTTTTTTTGACTCAATAGGTAATGATGTAAGGATAACTAACTAATAAAAGGATCCACTGCATATACCTAGTGGACTAATTATAAGATTTAGGAGTATAAATTTTAAAAAGACTTTGGGTGGGTGGTTCAAGACACACACAAATCAAGCTTCAAAGAGTATGTCAAAAAGCATTTTAGGAAGCCTACTAGGCACGAAGGAAGATTAAACACTAGTTTATATGATCTAAGATAAGATTAGAGAAGATTTAGATGCATAAGCTCATAATATTATGGCTAATTTCACAGACCATTTTTTATTTAGTGTTTTATTTTATTCTATTAGAAACTTGCTTAATATGATCTTTTAGTTATTTACTATCTTCCTACTTGGATTATGAATTATTATAAGAATAAATTCTATTTAGGAAACTCTATAAAGATTGTAAATTATTTGTCAAATTTGGAATCTGATTGAAACAGAAATCCTAGAGTATTAGCTAAACCATTCTACTGATTCCTAGCCAAAGAAGAACTAGTAGTTAGTTTCCTAGTTAAATAAGAACAATTATACTTCAAATTTAAATGTTATTAGCATTTAATGTTTAATTTAAGTAGGTATCCTTGGTACACTTATAATATAAAAACATTTTCTTATTCACCCAATATAAAAAGGATGTTTCTAATCAATATGAGAAATCTGAGTTGCGAAATAATAAAAGCTATGAGTTCTTTACCCCTTGTTCTTTATTTAACTTCAAAACTTATCAAAGAATTCCTTCTTTGTGGTGTACAACATATTTCAATTACTAAAAAAATTTGATTTAACTTTACTAATAAGATTTCAATCTTCTTCTTAGGTTTTACTATTAGGTGGGTTCACAAAAGTTACTATTCGAATCTAGCTTAGATGAAGTTTTATTATCTTTTTGGTCATTTCTCGCTTTAAATTTTTTTGAAGTTCTAATCAAGTAAGTTTATGTCATCTTCTTATTTAGAGTTTTTTAATCTCTTCGTCTTATATTATGGTTTCTTCTTTATTAATTCATTGTTTAGTGCCTTTGTCAAACTATATTATTATACTCTCTACACAAGAATTGCATGATAGATTCTTATTTGATCAATTTTTTATTTTTTGGTGATAATTTTTTTTATTTTGGTTCATACATTCATATTGGTACAATATTAATGTTTCTCAAATTTTATATCTACTTCAATATTTTTAATTAGTTTTTCATTTATTAAATGAAAAATAAAAAAGAAAAGAAACAAATTAATATAGATTCAATATTATTAAAAAAGGATTTAAATCTAGTTGTTTCATTTAATTCCTTTGCTTCTTATATAACATATGACTTGTTTCTTCCATTGACCATTAGATATCTTGTTTTAAATATTTATGAAGTTGAATTCTTTGATTATTTTTATTTATTTCCTTAAATAACTTGAAAAGGAAGCAAATAGTGGTAAAATGTAAGAGTGTGTGAGATCGGCATCGAGAAAATCCAAGCAAAAAGTGAAATGTGAGTAATTTGACATCTTTTAGGAGATATATAGTTAAGTGAGTTTGTGAAGATTTTTTTAATAACTTCTTCTTACAACCTTTAATATGTATTATAGAGGTGGCTTAACATCAAAGGAATAAAATGAAACACATTATTTACTTCTTTAAAGTTATAAAAAATCTATATGTTTACTTGGGGTAGTAGAAAATCATAAAATTGTTCTTTAATTATCATAATTACTCTAAATAGAAGAAAGTGAAGCTATTTTGGTAAAGTTGACTAATTATACCATTATTTGGTGGGGTCAATTAGGAATCATAAACGACATATATATATTTGAATAAGTTGAAACCTCTTTCAATGAGGACTTTGTGCCTAGTCTTCAATTTAAGGATTTCTATTTTAACTTGTAGATCATTTCATAAGTTTCAAAAAATTATAGTATTTTTATAAAGAGATGGAAGTAATCATGATTCAAGTCAACATACGGGAGGATGGAGAAGCAACTATAGCATGAGTCCTAAATTGTTTGGATATAGATATGTTTGAAGTGGTATAATTATAAAATTAGGAGTTAGAAGAGATGTATATGGATGTGAAAATGGAGGGCCAACTAAATGTAAAGAAGTCTCAAAGTATCCTACTGGTCCTAGTAATTCATATAATTCTAATTGGAAAAGGGATAACAAGAGTTCTTTTGAAACCAAAGATACAAAATCTATAGCTAATAGGACATCTATAATAAGAATAAAGGAAAAGCTAATTCTCAACCCTGTCAAAATAGAGATATTAAATATTTTTGTTATTTAAAAATGTAACATCCCGTTTCTATACAAAGGGTTTGAACTCGAAATTGGTACATGTGAGATCAATTAGAGAAATTAGGAAAACACATCTCATGCTCATGCATTATATAACATACACATACACGTGAACAGTACATTTAGCACATGAAAATGACTGTACATGCATTCATGACATTTTCTGGTGTATTTGTTAATAAATGTAATTGATATGAAAAATGTGAGTTGTGTGCTTGAAAATTTAGTTAGAGAGGGTCATTGAGGTTTGAGAATTTTTAGTGAATTTTAGAAATTTTTTTGAAAATTTTGGGAAAATTTTTAGACTAGGAAAAATACCTAGTGACAGACCGATTGGTTACCGATAGTAAAAAAATTACTGTCCAATGGCACTGAAAATTAGATACATAAATTTAGGAATTATTGATTTGAGCCATTGAAATTTTGGGAAAAAATTGGAGTAGAAATTAAATTGTTATTGGAAAGGAAATAAAAGAGGGCCTAAGCATGTGACATGTGTCAAGTGACACTTGTCGCTTGCCTAACATGCCACCATGTGTACTTAGGTTAAATAAAAATCAACCTCCCTTTAGTCATTTACGATGCTTCTTCTTAGAAAGGGTTAAAGGTGATTTAAGTGAAAGTTTCTCCATCAATCTTCGTAGCTTCTTCTCTTCCTTGTGTTTTCCTGAATTGTGACCATCCTTCTCACTCTCTTTCTCTTTGCTTGCTCTTCTTTGTTCATTAAAAATCCAAACCTAAGCCTTGAAGGTTGATGATCGTGTATGGTGTTGGGAGGTAGA
>JANITW010000236.1:29987018-30004872 GCA_027564335.1 Erythroxylum williamsii | reverse complement strand
TGCTTTGATTAAAGAATGGGAAATATAAGAAGAATCTTATGAATTGAGTTTTAATTGAGGATGAATTTCCAAAAAGGAAAAATGAGGTGCTTTGAATGAGATTGACTAAAAAAAATGAAAGGAAGAAAAAAAATGTATACCGAATTGGATTAGTTTAGACCAAGTGAGTCTTGAGTTTCCAACGCTACTTTGCTCATAAGTTTACGTTCCTTAGATGCCGGAATTCAGTTTTCAGTGTGATTGATACGTTCCGTTCTTTCGATTCTGCTTTTGATTTGTTTTCGTTCATTTTAGCCGCTCTGTTTACGATTTGTGATTCTGTTTTTTGATTGGGGTTCGGTTTTGAAATCGGGTCCCAACATAGGTGGTATCAGAGCAAGAAAATGAAGAGCATAGATAGGTGTCATGGTTTTGTTAAGTGGTTGGGTTTCGGTCCCAACACTTTTCCATTATCATTGAAGAGTTAGTGGAATAGTTAGCAATAACGCCAGTTTAACCATTTGAAGTTTGATTTGTCCCTTCATTTTTTACAATTTCTTGATGTTGATAAATCTGTCATCTAGAATTACTGTTGTGAATTTTTTTGTTGGCAAATGAATTACTGTTGGTTGTTGTAGTGGCGGTAGTGACAGTGGGTGGTAGTGCTGGTAATGGAGTAGCAACAGGATAAGAGACAGAGTTGAATTTTTTAATTAAATTTAGAATAAATTTATCAAAACTTATTACGATTTTTGTATTTAAAATTGTTAAAATACTTTAAATTTAGACATATATGTGAATTAATAAGATATTAAAGCATAGCTTCTTAATCATGTATTAATGAATAAATTTAAAATTTAATTATAAGGTATCGAAGCCTAACTTGTAAACATTTTGTTTTATCCCTAATTCTCTTTTTTCTCCCTTTTATATTTTCTCTTTAACTTACAATCATTTTATTTTATCCCTATGTTCATTTCTTTTGCTCTATTATATTTTATGTTTGGATGTATTATCATAATTTTACCAAACACCAAATGACAAACAATTAATACAATCCACTGGTTAAATCAACTAGTATAATCAGCTATCAGCTAACAACTAATTCAATTAGCTGATTGCCAAATAGGGGCATAAACTATTTAGGGAATGCTCAAAGATCTTAAAATAACCCCTATAGTAACACATACAATCCAAGATTAAGGAAATACCCCAAATTCTCATAGGGAAATTGGGGACAACAAAGGAACAACCCTCCACCTGGATTTCAAGCACAAACATCACAACTAAGGAAACTGAGTGTGGATGAGATGATACTGAAACTTATTCAAGATTTAAAGGCAAAACATTAGCAAACAGAAGTATCCATATGAAATTTGGAAATAAAATTTGACAAATTGGCCAAATCAATGGTAGAGAGACCTAAAGGGAGTTTGTCATGCACAACTAAAACAAATTTGGGAGAAAGGATAATGGCAATCACCCGGTCTAGTATAAAGAAGCTCTGCAAAGAAGAAGATGAAAAAGTGACTACTAAGGTCACTTTGAATGATTAGTGAAACTACTCTGAAGCAAGTCAAGGAATCTTAACCTTTTATTAACCTTTTATTCTAAACTATATGCAACCTAAGAGAAGAGAAATAGATCAAGAGTTAGATTATGCCATTAGCTTGTTGAAGAAACTCAAGGAAGAGTTTCGTTATGACAAACTCCTTCCGCATAAACCAAAGAGCTTAAAATTATTGGAAGATATCTCATCGAAAAAGAGGAATCAAAGAAGTTGAAGAAAGAAGATTCAAGCAAGGAATGCTCTAATGAAGTGGTAACACTAACTTAGAAATAAGCTAACCTAAGGAATTTTTATATTCTTTGTACTATTGGTAGTATTAAATTTGATAAGGATTTTGCAGACTTAAGAACTATAATTAATTTGATTCCTTACACATTAAGTAAGAAGATGAAATTAGATGAATTAACAACATCTAGGATATGCATCCAAATGGCTGATAAATCACTTCAACATCCTAGGGGCATAACGAAGGATGTGCTAGTAAAAGTAGAAAAATTCTTCCCAACTGATTTTACCATTTTGGATATAGAATAGGATATAGAAATACCCATCAACATTGGGCAACCATTTTTAGGTATGACCAAGTCTCTTGTATACATTGACAGAGGCAAGATAATTCTAAGAGTGGGGGATGAAAAGATTTCATTTAAGGTATCTGATGGTAAGAAAATTCCCTTTGAATTGGTGGGTACAATAAAGATAAAGGAAACTTGTGGAGAAGTTTTACAAGACTCCACTCATAAGGAACCACCAAAAAAGTCAAAAATTCAAAAGAATAGTAGGAAGAATAAACAAAAGGGGAAAGGTGGTAGAAAGCACAGTCAGGTTGCTTACTTACAGGTTATGAAACTTATAGTTAGGCCACAATCATATGATTCATTCGAACCACCATGGGTGAAGAAGGCATGTTGAGCTAACAATGATAAGAGAAGTGTTGCATGAGAAGCAACCCATGATTTTAAATTTATTTTGTTTTATCTTTTGTTTTAAATTAGGCTTTTATTTTGTTTTTTAACGTTTTTTTAATACAGGTTAAGCATCTCGGATAAATTGAGCATAATTATGACTTAGGGATAGTTCACTATGTGATTTAATGATGAGGTACAAGGATTGTTACGTTACAGATTACAATTTGAAGTTGCACAACTAAAGAACTTTAAAATTATTTTGCACGTTCAGATGCACGTGCATCTGAATGTGCACTTTCTAGATTTATGTTCAAAATGCCCTAATTCTTCATATTTTTCATTTTCTCTTCTCGTCCTCTCCAAGCCAACGACATCATTCATATTCTCAACTTAATTTTTTTCATTTTCGATCCAATTTTAACGACACCCAAGTAATTTTTCACATTACTCTATCTTTTTTATTCATGATTTATTGGGTGTTGAATATTATTTGTAGGTTTTTCAACCAAAAAGTTGATTGCATGATTTTGGGACTTTGGGGAATTTGTGCATTTAAATGCTTTCTTAATTTCTAATGATCGGATTTAATTTTCATCCAATTGTTTTTATTGTTTAATATGAGTCATTGCATGCAAATTGGGTTTAAATTTTAATATAATTATGAAACTTGCAATTTTGCCATTTTATATATGCTAGTTGCGAAATTTTTATGTTGAATTAGGTTAAGTAGTTAATTCAGATGTTGATTAAGTATGGGCTTGTGTTTAGTTTCATAGGCTTGTGTTTATTTGCGTCAATTTTGCATAATTTTCTTTCGAGTTTTTAACTCTAAGTTAGGTTTAGAATTGTCTTTTAACAATTGAGTCTTACAATTTGTTAATTATTCAATGTCTAATTTTAATTTTGGAATTAACTAGTTTTTCCAACAATTTTTAATCAACTTTCCTCAAATGTTTACTTCTTTATTTGTTTTAATTGTGAAATCTTTTTATTGTCTAGGTTTTCGTCATAAGTTGTTGTTCGCAACTAATACATTTTGAGCATAATCGAAATTAAGTGAAGGGAAAAGTATGGCTTAGAGATTGATAAGTTAGTTTCCTTATACTTGGTTATAAACGTTTCAAGCAAAGATGCCACAACGAGAGGGAGAGACTCGGAGGAAGAGGCATCGAGGAGAGTCCTCTACACTAGCTTTACCCTTAAAAGAGACCACAAATGCTTACATTTAATGTCGAGGCTCAAGAAAAGCAGTATCAAAGGCTTAAGGAAAAGAAATTTGGAGTCAACCGGTATATTAACTAGGAGGGAGGCCTTTGAGCAGGGTGGTTTAACCTAACCAGTAAAGGAGCTAATGGAGGTAGGAGTATGGCCTCGATTTTTCAAAATCGTGGAACCATCTTGTACAAAGTTAACTCTAGATGTCCTCTCCATATTTTCTATTGAGAAGGGAAGTTACGACGGCCATTTTCCCAATACGATTCAGTTCCAACTAATAGGAGTTAGACATCAAATAAGTATCACACAGTTCTCCATCGCCATAGGGCTATATGACCGAGATTATGTAGAGACACCACATTACAGAGAATGGGGCATAGAATTGCCATGTGGTTGGCCTAGATAACACTTTTGGAGCAGGCTTAGCACTGAGGACAACTACAACCTACGTATATCAAAGGCTTTGACATTTCGCAGTCCAGCACTCAGGTATATATATGTGATATTTTGATTCATAAGATGAGTGATCGGGGTAATAGCTAGAGAGTAGTCAATAATATAGATTTCATCTACCTTTGAAGCATGATTGAGCGGGTGCTTATATATTTGGGACATGCTCTCATCTTGTTCTTCCGATGTGAAAATGAGGACAAGAAGGTCGACACAATTTGTGTTGGACTATAGTGACGAGGTTAGCACAGGGGATGGGAATTTTTGATCAGCTACCACCGATGCTAGAGATGGCAACTATGGAGGCGTTAAATTTGACAATAATGCATAATATGCACATGGTTCGTTGACATCGGGGACCCATAGGATATGTATACTGACTTGCAGGGGAACCCGATGAGCCATCAACATCAGAGATGCTTCAATCCTCACTATCACAGATAAGGGGACGAGCACCGAGAGGAGTATCATCTAGAACAGTGAACTATAGATCGACTAGAGAGACGACAATCATAACTTGCAGAGCAGATAAGCAAGCTTGAGACTTCATTAGAACAGATGAGAGAGTTGATGGAATCAATAACGAGCCATCATGGCATTGCTTGTCCGATTCCACCATCTAGCGAGGGCAACACATCTATATCTCGTTTGAGTAGCTAGTATCAGCATCAAGAGCTCCCATCCTCGTCAGATTATTTATCTTTTGTATATGTTTTAATTTTCTTGTCGTTAATTATTTTGTCATATTTAACATTATGATCAATGAAACTTTTATTATTATTTTCTTTAGTGCTATTTTTATTTCTTAACAATAATTGCTAGTGTATTTTAGGAGAGAAAGGAGACAAAATTAAAAAAAAAAGCATTTGCTAGTATAAAAGATAATCCAAAGAGATTAACAATAACAAGCTTTCACTGAGATTAATAAAGAAAATGGGAACTAGATTGCGATTAAGTTAAATAAGTTAAGAGGCTAAAAGAAGGTGACAACTTTTACTTTAGGAAAGACAAATTAGAGCTATTATTGAAATCTTTTTCTTCCCCTTTCTTGAAACTTTGATAGCTTTCTAGTGAAAAATATTGTTGAAACTTTAACTTTAATAAATAAAAACACATTTTCAAAAAAATTAGAACACTAATTTTCATAGTACTTATTTAGTTTAATCTAAAATAGTCATGTCACATTAAACATATTAACAAACAAATTATTCTTTTGGCATCATTTTATAAGTAGTAATTTTTAAAAATAATGTCATCTTTATATATTACATGTAATTTGGTTAAAATTAAAATTTTACAAGAAATTCGTTATATTTTTATAATAAACCCACCTCGTTATTATCTATAAATGTGAATAAATATGCAAATAATCAATAAATCTAACTTAGATAAAATATCAATAATTAATAAACCAGAAAACTATATGATTAAAGACCAAAATTAGTAGATATGAACATAAAGCTACAGGTCACTTTACTAAATATGTAAGCAATGAATAAAATTAAACAAAAATACAATTAAAAGAATCAAAATATAAAGCAAATATAAGAGTTCTTGGGAAAAATTAAAGATCAAAATTAGTGAGTAAAACTTTAGAAACATAAAATCCTTGAACTTCTTGCTAACCTTATTATTACATATGAATATGAACTAATTAATAAATGAAATACAAGAATCGAATTATGGAACAAAGAGTGCATAATTAGAACTCGATAGAAAGTAAGGAGGCCTTAAGCTACTTTATTAATCCCCACTAGAATTAGACATGGATCCATAAGAGAGGGTAATGATTATGTAAAATGTGTTTCTTTTAGGCGCCTCTATTAAACATTCAGCTAAATAATGCCAAGTGTGAGAAATGAGAATGGATATATTTTGATTAGTTAATTTATTATGGTTATTACTTCAGTCATTTTTTCCAATCTTGAACATCAACTACTACATAGTGTTAAAGCTAAATAAGTGTGAAATTAGAAATGGAAATAAGAGTAGTTTATATATAAGAAAAGATACATATTTTATATATAAGAAAAGATACATAGTCAAATGCTTTAAGATTTTGGATTAAAGTTGAAATCTCTTCTTACATATAAATTGCTTGAACCTTAGCCTATTAACACCTCAATCAAGATGTAAATATCTCCTCTGAATGCATAATTTAGCATAAAAATATAGTGATATACATAAATTTAATATTCAAGTAAATTTTATTTAAAAATGATTTGTTATATAACAATTTAAGCATGATTTGCTTGAAGGTGGCAAGTGAAATTATAAGCTTATAAGCATATTGATTTATAAATTAAAGAATTTTAATTAAAATATAGTTGTGAATAGCAAGCATAAATATGGAGATTTATCATGATATACATGTTAAAATTCATTGGCAAATGGAGAACGCACAATATAAGCCAATGTAGGTCATGTTAAGCAAAATAGTTCAGTGCTAAAATATAAGTTTACGGTAACGTTACCAAGTAAATTATAAATCCATGCATAGTGATCTAATTTGGGCTATACAAAATTTTTCTCAATCCAAATTTTGATTGAGTACAACTAAGATCGAGCCTAAAGCATTTAGCCCAAACTTAAGACTAATCAAACTTTTACATGCCATAAAAAAAGATTATATTCACTCTAGTCCAAATTTTATTTTTTAAAATGAATCTATCTTAAAATTTGATCAATTCAAATAAAGATCAAGCCAAATTAAAACCTTTTTAACTTTAGCAATATTTATTAAATATGCTCAAATGACATAGAATGTTCAAAAGAGAATAAAGATAGTTGATTTGAAGATGGACTATAACAACATTTTAGCATAAGTCCAGTTGAACGCGAGGTCTTAGGAGGTTCATAAATATGCAACCTTACCCTTAACTGATAAAGAGGTTATTTATGATAAACTCAATTGAAGAAAAAGAGAAAAGAAAAATATATATACTAAATAAATAAATAACTAATATGCAAATATAAAATAAAATTATAAAATATATATTAAAATAATGAAGTATTAATAATAAATAATAAAAAGATAAAGATAAAAGAAGATGATGATGACGATGATGACGATGATGATGACGATGATGATGATGATGATGATGATAATAATAATAATAGGAAATAAGTATGTACAAATAAAAGTATAAATATAAGTAAAAACAAATAGTACAATAAATATAGAACAAGAAAAAGAATAAAAAAGATAAAGTAGATAAATGCAAAAACAAAAGAGAAGACATGTAAACGAATAAGATAAACAAGTCATTACAAGAAAAGATTTAGGCTAAATAACTAAGTGGGAAGTACTATATATTAAATGTTTAGGCTAAATACAATACATAGACTTGAAGAAAAATGTTTAAAAGACCCATGAGAAGAGAATAACCTCTCTATATAAGATCTTTTACTAGTATCCTAGTACATTAAAGATTTTTTATTAAGGGCCACATCCTTGTTAAGTTCTAGCAGAGCCATATTATTCTTGGTCACCTCCCCTCAGTTCTTCTTAGGCCTTCCTTTTTTCCTTTTATAGTCCATAAATATAATCTTCTCGTGTTTTCTCACTAAAGCATCAGGATGTCTCCTCTTAATATGTTCAAACCACCTAAGCCTCGTCTCACTTAATTTTTTATTAGTATTAGTCATCTTTAATTTGTCTCTAACCATTACAATCCTAATATTATCTCTTCTAATGAGGTAGAGCATCTCATCCTTTCCATCATTAACTTATGATTATGTACCATTTGATAGACCAACATGCCAGCCCATAGAACATAGTTAGCCTAATCTCTAAACAATAAAATTTACCTTTAAACTTGAATGGTATCTTTATGTCATGAAAACTCCTAATAAACTTCTTCATTTAAGCCACCTTGATCTGAGATAGTCAATAATGTCTTCATCGATCTCTCCATTGCCTTGGATGATAGATCCTAAATACCTAAAAACACTCTTTCTTTGATGTAACTTCTAAGCCAATCTTTGACTCAACATTGGAAGCCACCCTATGACCTAAAAAGTTATACTCTAAGTACTTGGTCCTAGTCCTACTTAATTAAAAACCTTTAGACTCTAAAGTATCCCTCCAAAGTTTTAACTTGACATTGACACTTTTTTTTGTCTCATCCACTAAAACAATGTCATCAACAAATAACAAATCCCAAGACACATCTACTTAGATATTTTTCATGAGCTCATCCATTACTGTTGTAAATAAAATGGGACTTAATGAGAAAAATGCTTTATTTCTCCTCCTAATATCCTTACTCTAGTCTTTAAACCTTCATACATTTCTGTAATAATCTGTAGGTTATAGGAACTCCCTTAACTTCTAAACATCTCCATATGATTTCCCTAGGGACCCTGTCATAAGCCTTCTCTAAGTCGTTTGATTTCTCTATAATTACTGCAAATTTGGATGTCCCCTTTGTTCTTATATAGAGGAATTAATATACTAAGTCTCCGCTCAATGGCAGACTTAAAGATGACATTAAAAAGCTTAGCTAGCCAAGTAAGAACCTTTTTGCCTAGGCTCTTCCACGCCTCTATGGTTATCTCATTAGGCCCTATCGCCCTTCCACTCTACATCTCCCTCAAAGCTAATACCTCTTAGATGTGTTAAGATCACCTAAAGAGATGTTTTCTCTACACCTTTGTTAAAAATTCTATAGCTATTACATAACCTAGGAGAAGCTTGAAAAGTTTAATCTGACAACCACCTTACGAGTAAGCAAAATAGACCCATCTAAGCAATAATCACATAAATTTGAGTTATTTAACCTAGGTTATGTTATCCATAATGATTACAAACTATTAGTCGCTACAAATGAATTGAAAAAAAAACAACAATTACGTACTGTATTCAATTCTAGCAATGGGTTCTTATATAAAAATAATAAAATAGAGCATTCAATCATTCTTACACATGACCCAAAAATTAAATATAGGATAACACAATCAATACATATAAGAGAAAGAAACAACAACTACAAAGAAGAAATGCACTTAATCGAGTCATCGCGTTGATTTCACCTACAAATCGACGTCGGGATGTTACCCTTCCATAGGTTTCTCCATATATGAGAGCTTCATTGCACTCTCTTCTCTCCCGAAGGCTCCCAAAGCTTTTTTGCCTCCCAACTAAAAAACACCCTCTATTCTTTCATATCTTCCATCCGTCTCAAAAATGAAGGATTTTATATTGAAAACCTAGATGATATGGCAATTTCTCATACTCGTGAGTTATCTCTCACGGGTGTAAGAGAGTCACATGTCCGTGTGAGTTCTCCCTCATGAGCATGAGAGAGTCACACATCCGTGAGTTCTATCTCATAGGCATGAGAGAGACTCATAGGTCTGACATATTTTTCACACCTGTGAGAAACTTCTCACGGTTGTGAGAGGCTTCTCATGGTCATAAGAAGCTTTTCAACACTCCAAATGAATATAACTAGCTCCCCTAAATGATGTTCATCGTCCCTTGTTTTTTCTATATTTCAAAGCTAAGTTAATTAAAGAGTGGGATAGGTGGCCTCCAACCTCTTACTAGCCCTCACACACCCACAATTTACACTCCATTCTGTTTTAGCTCACATTTTTCTCTTGTTTTTTCACTTTGCTCTCCACTCACTTTCGGTTCTTCAAAATTTTATGATGCTATCCATGAAATTCACGTTAAGATAACTTGCATGCATGCATAATCCATGCAAAATCCATGCATTCATATGTGAGTGAGTGATGCATTCCTTGCTTCTTTAATTTCTTCTTTTAGACGTGATGCTTTCCTTGCTTCTTTAATTTCTTCTTTTGACTAAATTTTCCAAATTTTCTTCTTATCTAATAAGCATTATTTTGAAGAGTTATTCTTGTCTTATTCTTATCTAATTTTCTTCTTCTTACTCCATAAAGACAATGAATATTTATCTTCAAAAAATGGCCCAAATATTATGCTTTTGACTTACTTTAACTTCTTTATTTCCAAATTGTGCCCAGAATCACGTATAAGTCAAAGTGAGTATCTTAAACATTTTCATAGAAATAATCACTAATTGTTATGGAATAAATTCATAATCAATCAAGCACATATCAATTTCTCCCACACTTAGCTTTTGATCGTCCTCCGACAAAACACCAAAATTAAGCTCATAGACCTAAAAACGTTGACTCATTGCCCATATGTTCCAAGAATACATAATCTTAAAAGAAGATGAATGACTTTCAAAAATCATAGCAAAAATCAACATTCCAAGCTTTTACTCATGATCAATCAACATTCATCATCTTTAAAAACCTAGCAATCTAATGGTAGACTCGAAAATGTGTTTAACTAAAATATATCTATAGGTACACTCATCATCATTCATGATCATGTCATTCCATAACTTTGCATATCATTTAATTTCTCCATCACTAATATTCAGATGCAAAATCATGAATCAAAGGAATTTTCAAGGTTTTAATATAGGCAAAAGTAAGGTGAGATGTATTTAGGTCAAATAGCATGAAAGCCATTAAAGCTAGTGAAACAAAGCAACACTTAATGTGACATCAAGTGTAAAAACCAGCAATCCCTTACAATTGTGTATATCAATTATGATGAACACAAAAACAAGTTTCACAACTCAAACTCGAGCTCTCATACACAAACCACATGAAGTATATACCAATCCGAATGGATCACTTATATAATTGATGACAATACAATGAAACCACAAAGAGTAACCCTTCCAAGCCAACATCTACCTCATATTAAACATACTTAAATAACCCATTCAATACAACTTTAGGAGGAAAAATTAAGCATGAATAACCTTGCAAACCACATATGCACCTCCTCCTTGATACATTTACTTAAACATTTTTTTCTTTTTTCCTTTTTTCTTTTTTCTTTTTTTCTTGTTCTTTTCTTTTATAAAAAGTAAAATAAACTACATCAACATGGGAATTTGAATGATAAGATATAAAATAACCTCCAAACATTACAACCAACCCATACATATGCATACCCCCACACTTAGAATTTTGTATATCCAAAAGCTTAAAAATTAACAAATTTTCCACTAGCTTCAAGGCTTGGGAAGGACATTTGGTTAGTTTAAAGCATGTAATATGGCTAATACACAAGGAAAATGCAAATAAAGCTCAAGGCTGCTTATCAGAAAAGGAAAATCATACAATGGGTAGGCTATTTAGATAATGTAGTTCAGAAAAGCAAAGAATTCGTAATCATATCCATGTCAATGCTTATGATAAAAATGTGGTCTCAAATAGAAATTGAACACAAAATCAGGATGTATAGGTCATGAAGGTCATACGTTATCAAAAAACAATGAGACTGATATGAATGTGTCAGTCTAATGAGGCTTAAAATGTCACCGGTTTTGTTTACCACTAGTCACTATTTTCTAAAGATAATGCACTGGTTAACCACAAGAGTAAAAGTATATGATAAAGTTACTATAAAATTCTCTAGTCAACTTATTCTCTAATCATGACTATATAGTCCTAGAAGCAATAGAAAATGAGAAAATGTTTGTTTTATTTGTTTTATTCTTTCTCTGATTTTGATTGAAAACTTATAAACAAGCAAGAAACAAACTAACATAGAAACACATATGTAAATAAAAAGTAATGCAAACATGTAAAGAAAAGAAATTTACTTCCCTTGGGTTGTCTCCCAAGAAGCACCTTTGTTTTAAGTCCTTGACTCAACTCTATATTTCCTCCTCACGTGACAAAATTATGATCTTCAAGTATCATATGTGGCTCCTCCACATGAGGTTCTTCAGGATAAGGTCTCAGGTCATGATCATTCATATATAGTATCTTCCTTATCTTCAAACATCTAATCTCTATTGAGTCCATACACTTTAGAAATCTCTTAAATGTCTCTTCATATTTTTCTTCCTCATTTAATTCCTCCAATCTTCTAAAAAGCTTCTAATCTATGTAGGAATTTTTGTGTGTCCTGCAAGCTGTCATGGAAGTAACTTTGTTGATTATCCTATCCATAACTAAAGTTAGGTTGATCAATCCAACCTTAGTCATAAGATTGAGAGTAAAGGTTATAAAAGAAATTACTTCCGCCCGTGTATTTCTTTTTAATATCACAAACATGAAACAAAAACTGAAACAATCATGAAATAAATGCAAAGAAACTAATTACAACTAAATATTTACAAAACACCAATTAAATTCACAAACAAAAACTAAAACACTATATTCCCAGGCAATGGCACCAAAATTGATAATGCATCATAATGCTAGTCAAAATAAACTAGACTACTACTATAGCAGTGGTGAGTCTAGGTCAATCCCACAGAGAAAGTGTGTTAAGTTATTGAAATGAGATTAATTAAAACTAACATAATGAAAACAAATTAAAGAAACATTAAAAGTGATAAAAGTGGTGAATTCATTAAGGACCAGGTTATTTGGTTTAATCTCAGCCTAAACTCTAATTAAACACATTTTATTGATTTGTTGCTCTTTTACCTCTCCTTGAACTATTGATCGTAGATTAAAAAAAGCTCTGTTAATCCTAATTTTTACTTAGGTCATAGTTAATTAAAAAGAGCTCATTAAGTAACCTTAGCTATCGGATAACCTAGGAGATGCTTTCCAAGTTTAATCGAACAACTACCTTACGAGTGAGAAAAACAAACCAATCTAAGAAATAATCACACAAGCTTGGATTATTTAACCTGGGCTATGTTATCCCTAATGATTACAAGCCATTAGTTGCTACAAATGAATCGAAAAACAAAGATTACATATTGTATTCAATTATAGCATTAGGTTCTTATATAAAAATAATCAAATAGAGCATTCAATCATTCTTACACAAGGCCCAAACATTAAGCATAGGATAACAAAATCAATACATAAGAGAGAAAGAAAAAAAATATAATGAAGAAATGTAGTTAATCGGGTCGTCAGCGTTGATTCACCTTCGAATCGATGTTGGGATGCTACCCTTCTATAGGTCTCGCTATATGTGAGAGCTTTATTGCACTCTCTTCTCTCTCGAAGGCTCCCAAAGCTTTTTCTCCCCCCTAGCTGAACTAACACCCTCTATTCTTTCATATCTTCCAGCTGTCATAAAAAAAGGATTTTATACTAAAAACCTAGATGATGTGGAAATTTTTCATGCTCGTGAGAGAGAACTCACGACTGTGAGAAGCTTTTCAACACTCCAAATGAATATGAGAAGCTCCCCCAAATGTTGTCCACCGTCCCTTGCTTTGTTTGTATTTCCAAGCTAAGTTAATTAAAGAGTTAGACAGGTGGCCTCATTTTATGTGCAGCCAACACCTTGCTCACCACTCACTTCCGGTTGTTCACAATTTTATGATGCTATCCATGAAATTCACATTAAGAAATCTTGCATGCATGTAAATCCATGCAAAATCCATGTAGTTATACGTGAGTGAGTGATGCTTTCCTTGCTTCTTTATTTTATTCTTTTAGACTGAATTTTCCATATTATCTCCTAGTCTAACAAACGTTATTTTAAATATTTTTTCTTATCTTCTTCTTGTCTAATTTTCTTCTTTTTACTCCCTAAAGACAAGTGAATATAATGCTTTCGACTCATTTTAACTTATTTGCTTCCAAATTGTGCCTAAAATCAAATATGAGTCAAAGTGAGTATTTTAAGCATTTTCATAGCAATAATCACTAAGTTTTATGGAATAATTTCATAATCAATTAAGCATATATCACATTTTCATCCACAAGCATCTAGCCTACATAATCGTTTATACAATAAACTTGAAGTAAGTCCCTTCCTTTTTGTTCGTTAGCTCTTGCCAACTTAAATATATCATTTTCTTCATCTTTAGTTTACAATCATTGGTATAATTTCTTGTAAGCTATGGTTTTATCTTTTTAGACCATCATCTTTACCTCTTTCTTTTCCAGATTGTAACATTATCTATTAACTACCCTCTCTACCTTTATGGTGATATCCAATAGAAATTTATAGGCAAATTTCTTAATCTTAACCTTTTCTTGTAAATCGTTATTTCACCACCAAGACTCCATGACTACCCCCTAAGCACTTTAGAAACACTCAAGATCTCTTTAGTCACATTCCTTAAACGAGTTACTGCTCTCTCCCACATCTAGTTGGCATCTCTTTCCAATTTCCATTATTCTCTAAATATTACTCTATCCCTACGTTGTTCTACCTATTTAGGTTCTACCATTTGACTCCAGTACACCTTTTAGGACTTTCTTCTTATGACAACCTTTAATTATAAGATCCATAACTAATAAACTATATTGAGTTGACAAATAAATGTTAGGTATCACCTTGTAATCCTTGCAAATAGGTTCATTGCTCTGTCTACGAGAAAGTAGTCAATTTGGGTTTACATGGCTCTACTTTTAAAAGTCACCAAATGTTATCACTAATTCAAATGCTACCACGAAATTCAACAAAGCAATCTTACTATCATTCCTATCACCATACATGTAATCCATATAAGTTCATGATTAACCATGTCAGCTTGCCCTTATATGACCATTAAAGTCACCTCCTATAATAACCCTCTCTTTTGGGGGGTCTGCTAAATCTCCTCATCTAACTAGTCTCATAATTGGATTTTAAGTTGTTTGTCTAACCCTATTTGGGGTGCATAAGCATACACCATATTAAAAATAACACCTTTC
Source organism: Erythroxylum williamsii (assembly GCA_027564335.1). NCBI lineage: Eukaryota > Viridiplantae > Streptophyta > Magnoliopsida > Malpighiales > Erythroxylaceae > Erythroxylum > Erythroxylum williamsii. The sequence continues at coordinate 29,990,073 of JANITW010000236.1, read as the reverse complement.
ATTTTAATCTTTGATGAAAGAATCCTATCATTAGTCCCCTTTACCCCCAAAACATAATGAATAAGTTCCTTGACAACTAAGATACCTACCTCATTCCATTGCCTCAAACACCCTAAATACAGAAGTTTAAACCTAGTAATATCTTCCACTTTAGCCCGCTCTACTTTGTCTCTTGGATGCATGCTATATGAATCTTGTGTTTGTCTAAAATCTCCATTAATTCTAATGAATTCCCTTTAGTGGTCTTAATTTTTGAAAAACTATCCATAACCTGTCAACATCTTCTCATCTTCTAGGCCTAAAACTCATTAAAGGACTAGCCTTTGCTCTATAATCATAATTCAAAGCCACCACTCTTAGCCTAATGCCCAACACGAGTTATAATAGACAAACCTAATAAATCTCCAAATGACTATATGATTACTTTAGAAAGAAAATTGAGATTAAATCCTAAAATGGGCATCGTTAAAAACAAATATGAAAATCACAAGTACAATTGGTAATAAGCAAATCAAAATTTAGATGGTCCAAAATCTGAACCAATAATAGTTGCCTCTCACCTTATTTTAAAACTAACTAATGGCCAATATTAGTGACTAATTTGTATAAATAAATAGCAACTTAGTTTCTACATAATGCTAAAACACAATATTAGATAGGTAAAAAGAACAATCAAATTGAATAAAAATAAAATTATTTTATATAAAAGAAAAGATAATTAAATTAATAGTTAAGGTGTTGTGTTAAAAATAAATTTTTTTTTATATATGAATCGTTTCCATTAACTAACCAAATCTCAGAGAATTGTAGATTTCTCCTTTGATTAAGAAATTTTCCATATACTCACCTCTATTCACTTGCAAGTCCTCTCAACTACCCATTTCCTTTAATATCTTTTGACATGTACATCATCAACTAGTATGACTAGTAACACCATTATTATAGTTTTATCATACATTTATACATTTAAAGCACTAACAATAATTTTGGTTAAAGAATGTGACTTTTGAACTATAACTATTGATAGAAAGCTAAGATGGAGCGTACATGGTTATAGATTTGGTTTTCAAATAGTGTAATAAGATTAGGTCAATCAAATAAGTTAATGATGATGATAATAATGCATATATAAAGCAATAGTAAGATAGGATCATCGCTCAATTTCCAAATATGTATATAAAGATATACCAGTTTATTTTCTCTCTAAATGTTCATATGCTCTTAAAATTTTTTGATTTTTAACTTTAAGATTTTTATCAAAATATAAGGTTGATGACTTTCTTTCTTTAAATTATTATTTTTAACTTATCTTGGTCTTTTTAAGATGTATAAAATTTTAAGACCTCATCTTTTTTTTCTGAAAACACTTTCCATTAAGAATATAAGACCTACTTATGTGAAAAGAGTTAATAGTATAAAGTTGTATATTAAGTTTAAGCTTGCTTACTAAGAATAATTGATTTCTTGATGGAAACTAACCTCATTCCAGTCAAACAAGTGTCCTAAGTGGGTTCACACTAGTTTAAGCAAGCTTGAATATTTTGAGACTATTAATGTGCTCATTTAGTCGACTAAAGGCAAAATTGACCACAAACAAATGTGCTTTGGATAAACCAAGCATCAGGGTGACTTATTAGTAAAAACGTAAACCAAGTTTATTTTAAGATTTGATTTACTAAGATTTTAGCTAAATATTATTAATGTTATAATAAGAAGGTAGCTACAAGTGATGACTACAAAGAAAATACACAAGTGTGATAATTGAACTCTTTTCTCTCTCATCTCTTTTAAGACTTCCTAAATACCCCTCTTTGATTTTATTTTTCAATCAAAATTTTCTTACTTTGTTATCATTAGAGAGACAGGTCTTTTTCTATCTAAGCTCCTAATCAAGTTCCTTTCCATTTTAATAAATGAATTATGCATTCTCTAACCTCCCTTTTTAGTGTATCTTATATTTTACATTATCTCTTCCTTTCAAGTCATCCCCAATCAAATTCTTTTACCTCACTCATGCTTTCTCAACAAGATCTTGAGGAGTTATATAAAAACCTACAATTTTTCACTCCTCCTGATGATAACACCTCAGTAATACCAAATGCTAAAATAAAATTTCACATCTATACCATTAGTTTTGAGGAAAACAGAGAATCAAGTTATTAATGATTCCCCAACCTTATAAGTTTAGATTTCTTCCCTTCACACCAGACTCCTTTATTTTGGGCATTAGAGTTATAACTCTTCCCAGTGAGATTATTCAACAAGGAGCTATAAAATAGGCTCGTACACTTGTATGCTTCTTCGTGAACAAAATATTAACCTTCCTAATGGTGCAAAGATAGGTGTAAACTCACTTATCAAAGTTAGTACTAGAAAACATGTAAACTCACTGATCAAAGTTAGTACTAGAAAACATACTTATAAATGAAAAATAATTATTCTTATTCAAATTTGTTGAACCTTAAAACATTCAAAAGGTATTTAACTTAGAGCCATAGCATATTCAAGGTAGGTACCTATTTTATAAAAAGGGGATACCTAGATTAAACTTGAAAGATTTGAAGCTTAAACACATCCCTATATAGATTATGATTCATAATTTTCCATTGGAATATTGGAAAACTACTAGTTTTGGTTATTTATCAAGCTCAATTAGGAGATATTTGTGCCTTAATAAACATACAACAATAATTAAGATGATGGGATTCTCCAAAATCTATATATAGAGATTAATATTAGCTTAAAACTACCTAAAAATAATGAAAATCATAAGATTAAGCAATACTAGTAAGATGATGGATGATGAACTGGATATTTTACTGAACATATTTCAGTATTTTAATGATATCTTGGTCTGTAGGATTCCAATTGAAGTGATTCTTAATTTGTAGTAAATTAGAGTAATTGGGATACAAATCATAAGAAGAAGCTGAATCTTGATCCAGTCTCTAAGGTGTTCAATTTCTGGATGGAAGTTCGATATAGTACATTGTTTTGGAGAGGAACAGTCCGAAAATGTTTGAGGCATATCTTCCAAATTACTGAACCAAATTGA
>JANITW010000236.1:29908109-29926178 GCA_027564335.1 Erythroxylum williamsii | reverse complement strand
TGGAATTATTACAAAGTCAAGCAATTTTAGTACAAAAAGTTACAGATTTAGTAAATGAAACAAGTGGAACAAAGCACATGGACAAATTGTCTGAGGTAAATATATAAAAGGATGGCTTTGGAATTACTTTGATTAAGGACATGGACAAATTGCTCTTATCTAAAAGGTTGTGAATGTTGTTCAATGATTTACAATCCATTCGGTTTAAATGGATTCATAATTATATAATGAAGGGGTAGTTCATTTGGATAATCAAAATCAAACCAACCAACTCTAGTACTCTAAGCCAAATCTTGAATTTAAGGGATATCTTGAGCCAAAAGATAAAGTTTGTTATTGGAAATGGAACTAAATCTAGTTCTGGTCTGATTATTGGAATGAATTAGATCTATTCTACAAGATCTCAAGTTTAGATAATCTAAAGTTACTTTTTCATTTAATTGCCAAGGTAAGTCAAATCATTATTAATGGTAGATAGCATTGTAGTTTGAAAGGATTCAGAACTCCCATAGACAATGTCCCCAATTATAGATCAAATATTGAAAAGGAAGAGAAACTTATATAAAAAGGTCATAACTCCAATAACTTCACTACCTAGTAAAAGCTTATTTGGTTTCCAAATAGGTCCCCTAAAGCATCCTATATTGTATGGATAGTTCTAAAAATAAAGCTTGTGAACAATGGATAGATTAAAGCACATCTAAACAAAATTGTTGTGTTATCTGCTTCTTACTTGTAGATACTCAATAACATTTTAGAGTCAATATTTTCAACTATGCAAGTATTCTTAGTTAAGAAGTGGTTGAAATCAATTTATCTCCTAGGCTGAGCAGGTAAAATTTACTCATAAAGCAAATCTTATAGTCTTTAAGCTTGTTATAAATTGTGGAACCTACACCTTATGGAATGAGAGAAATTTAAGGATCTTTCAAGGTGTTTTCTAACCTATTCAAACGCTGACTTAAACTTCTTTACATTGGATAGGACTGATTCTTATAATTCATAATATTCATCTTAACAAGAGTTAGGAAGAGATTCAATTGAGCTATTATTTAGTCAATCTTTTTTAACTTTTACTATTTTCTTAATGTCATATTGATACCACATTTAACAAGACTTTCAATTTTCATGATCATGATCTCTTATTGTAATTAATGCGGCTAGTTTTTCTAACCTAGTTGTTATTTGCCAATTTCAATACATTATTTCTCCTTTTAGACTTTATCTTATTTTATTTATATTTATTATTGGCCTCTATCTTATGTAAAGAGAAATATTATATATGCGTATATTAAATTTTGTTTGTGATGTTCAACTTTTTAATTTAATTTTAATTTATTATTAAAATATCAAAATGATATTCATAAAATGAATTTAAGACGATATATGTATAGATATTCTATATAATTATAGAAGACAAATTTATTTGCAAAAAATAACGACTAATTTGATGCGAATGATTATATTCTATTTTCACATGATATATAATAATATAATAAGCTAATAAAAATATCTATACAAATATCGTCTCAAATTTGACGTCACTCGTTTTTGACGTCCGGATCGGGTCGAAGTGATTCGGGCTCCGGACGGAAGCACAATTCCCGATGGAAAAATAATTTGATGTGTTTCGATCCCAAACATAAAATAAAAGGAGCTCATTCATAACTCCTTTTGTGATTAGTGTTTCGAAGGAGGATTTTGAGCTTTTTAGGTTTTCGCCGGCGAATTGGAATGTCTGGTCTCCATCGATCAGCTAGTGCTCCGTTGAAGAACGGCGGTCTCCCTCCCCAAGAACTCCTCGACGATCTCTGCAGGTCCTCAATCCTCGTTCTGTACTTGTTCGTTTTACTTGACTCTTTAAGAGTACGATCTTTTTTGTCCTAAGTGAGTCTATTCATCGTTTTAGGGTTTTCAGTACTAATTGTCATCGGTTGTTAGATATAACAGTCATAGGATTGATAAACATTATGATTGTTTGTTGTTAAGAACTCTACTGTTGAAACTTATAATTTATCAATATCATCCTGCTGCAGTCGATTTGTTTTAAATGTTCCAAAAGAAGATCAGCAGTCTTTTGAGAGAATTCTGTTCCTGGTGGAGTATGCGCATTGGTTCTACGAGGACAATTCAGTGGAAAAAAATCCATCCTTGAAGTCTTTTACTTTGAAGGAGTTCACATCTTTGTGTATCCTTTTTAATTTGTCTTGAAATCTCTTTGAAGGGGACCCTGATTTGTTTCTTTTCTGTTCACTTATTAACTAGGGACCCTTGCTTTGTTTGTTTTCTTCACTTGTGAACTAAATGCACCATTCTCTTTTGCTCTTACTGTCCACATAGTTTGATTAATGCAGAGCTAACCGCCAGTGTTAGTTACTTTCTGGTTGTTGACTGTGTGATTGCATGATGGATCATTCTCCCTTCAAGCCTTTTTCTCATGAATCAGTATTTGAGCGACGAAAACAATTAAACCACTGTTGTGATTAAATCACATTGTTACTGCCCTCTTTTCTTTTTGTTTTATTTTCCCCTAGAGTGGAGGTGTTGGAGAGTATGAATGTCATGGGCTTTGATTTCAGTTTCAGATGCATTTGACAGTTGCTTGGGATTGAATGAGTTTTCTCCTGCAGTGTTGTCATCTTAATTGAATATTTATGGGTTCTAATTTTATATGTTTATGAAAATCACCCTTAACTGCATTTATTTGTTAACTGCATTTACGTGTGACATCATGTGGATCTTGGGAGACTTATGTAACAAAAATGTACAGGCCTGCATGAATATGGACTCTCTGGTCGCAGATTTCCTCCCTATATCAGTTATGTGGTTATGTACCTTTATAAGAAGAAGTTTAAGATCCTTGTTGCTGATAAATGTATTGAGTTTTCAGTGTTGGGACTTAATTGGGAGTCTTTCCTGGTTCATAATTTCTTTGCATTATTTTTACATCTTGCTTCCTTGTATATGTTTTTTTTATTGTTCTCGGCTCCATTGATATCCTTAACATATTTCAGTATTCAACAGTTGTGATGTTTTAAGACCCTATGTTGCTCATATAGATGACATTTTTAAGGACTTCACTTCTTACAAGGTTCGAGTTCCTGTGACGGGGGCAATAATATTGGATGAAACCTATGAAAGGGTGAGGCCTATTATAAATGAATGCTGGAAACAATATTATGATCCTTTTGGTGCTGAGTGTATCATATGTGAGATTTTGTGTTAATTTGTAGCCAATTCCTTTATTTTAATCCATAGTGTTTTCTGACTTGGCTGCCTTGATCTTTTCTTTCCAAACTGCAACAGCTTGAACACTTGTTGGAGATAGCTATAGTAAAATTAGTATTGTTTGATTTATCTGTCACGTGTGGTAGTGCTTACTAGTGAAAGGATGGAAAGGGACAAGCTGGAGTTTTCCCCGTGGGAAAAAGAACAAAGATGAGGAAGACCATGCGTGTGCTATACGAGAAGTAAGTTGATTTTATGTAATCTGTAATTTACAGCTTGATAGCTATTTAGGTGGCCCTAAGTTGGAGTTCAGTTTTTCTTGCTTAGTTATTGATATTAATTTGGGGAAACTAGCTGCACTTTCAATAAGATGATATTCAGTTTTCTCTTTATCTCTTTCTCAAACTCCCTCTCTGTCCTATGGACCCAGTCCTTCACTTCGTAATTGTATCAGGAACTCAGTCACTTTCATTCTGGCATTCAGGTCTTGGAGGAAACAGGTTTTGATGTATCAAAGCTTCTTAATAAAGATGAATATATTGAAGAATTTTTTGGACAGCAGAGGGTTCGACTCTACATAATTGCTGGTGTGAGGGATGATACGGCCTTTGCTCCTCTTACAAAGAAGGAGATCAGTGTATGGTGAAGAGAACTTAAAACATTTGCAACACTTAGTAATCTAATACCATCTTTCTGAAAAATCTGAAATATGTGGCGGACTAGAATTTAACATCACGTCACATAATATTGGGAACTGTAAATGGTTTAATAATTTGAAATGAGCTTCTGCCAAACTTTCTAAATCCAATTTTGATGTCAGGGCTACCCATGACTGTTTGAGTCCTATGTCTGCCTTGCTATTGAGTGACAACCTCTTTAGATTTCAGAATCCTGTGCTCTTAATGTCTAAAGGTGCTGGTTGTTGAAAAGCACTTAGAGCATACCTTTTATTGTCTGTTTGCAGGAAATTGCATGGCAGAGACTAGATGAACTTCAACCAACAAGTGATGATGTTATTTCACGCAGCATCACTGGCCTTAAGCTTTACATGGTTGCCCCATTTTTATCGTGAGTTTTCAGTGTGCTATATGGGTAATCATGTCTGCTATTCAGAGTACTTTCTGTTGAATTAACTGATTTTATCATTATATGCAGGTCTTTGAAGTCATGGATTTTAACTCGTCAACCCCTAGTAGCTCCAAGAACTGATGCACCCGCCAAAGGTTTAAACTTCATTTTATCTTGGAACTTCATTATTGTTTTTAGTGTCAAGTGAATCTCGCAACTCTCAAAGGGTTGGTAAAGAAGGCAATAAAAGTGTGGCTGCGGTCTGTGGTATTAAGCTGATGACCTAGTGGGAAAGTCAGCTAATTGTGGTATTCTACTGTAGGTTTTTTTTTTTTTTTCTTACGAGTTCTTATTCGTGCTGTCCAGGTATGTGCGTGTGGAAAGCAAAAAACACTTCCATAGGAGGTAGCTCTGCAATTCAAGAGAGCCAACCAGCTAAGCCTGTATCTGACAAACCTCATCCTGACATGGGTCCTGGGAAGAGCTTCAGAAATTTCAAGTTTGATACTGGTGCGATCCTGCAAGCACTGGAAGCTGGGTTTTCTACTTGATGCTAAAACAAATATTTTGTATATGCTCTGTGCTTCGGTAGCTTAGTTCCTGACCTTTGTAACCAAATGACATGAATCGCCTTCTTAATCATCTTGTTTGGTTATATCCAATGTAATCCAGGGTTTTTGGGTTTTTGGGTATGTGTGTGTGTATATATATATGCCCCTGTACAGAAGGCCTTTTTGCGATTGTCATAGCTCTGGAGAGTATTCTCACTAGGTTGCGTACTAAAAGCCTCAATTGCCTGTGTATTGTAATTACCATGATTAGTGGTTTACATTTTGAATTCTACAGTTGGAAATTGATATCAGCTTTCTTCGCTTCAGTTTTTTCCTTGGTTACAGGGGAGAACACAACACAACACAACACAAGCGGCAATTAATAGCCAAATTGCATTCTTTATTCTCCCGTTTAATCAACTCAACAGTATCGAATATTATTATACTGCTTATATCAATTACATTGTTATGAATCTATCAAGTATATCTGGTATAATTGCAGGTTCGATATGTTACCTCACCGTGAAGCTATTGATATTAACCTTCCTGTATTCTTTCCAACTATTCTGGACTAAATAAATTCGGGATTGAGTTGGTTAGTCATGTTTCTTCACTCCAAATCAATGGTACTTCGTTGTTATTCACCAAAATAGCTCCAAACTTTCTGTCCCATTTATCCAGCATCAACTCTGTTTCACTCATGCATAGCCATAGATTAAATGGGACAGGGGATTTGATTCCCACCAAAACAACAATGCAAACGACACAACCTTTATTTCGCTACTTCTGTCTTTTCAAGGAATCCGAATGGTACGCTTATGCTCAATCACTTTAATTAGACGCAAGAGTTATGCAATTTATTTGCCTTTTGCACAATTTATCTTTATTTTCTTTCTTAAATTTAGAAAATATTAGAATTTTAATACAGGTAGAATGTAAAGCCCATTAACAAGGATTGGGATTAGGTCAATTATTGTCAAAATGACTAGAACTAGTCATTTGGATAGTTGGTTCTTACCACTTAAGAACTCTTTAACATTTTCATATTTAGTCAATATTAGATACTCTAAGACTCCACCTCAAATGCAACTAAGACTGAACATTCAGTTATCACTTGAAATAAACACGGTGGTAATCGGATCGAGCCGCTGGGACTAGACATCCAGATGGACAACTAGGAAATTAATAAATGTGGACCAAACTTACTCTAATACCATGTTAGAATTTTTAATATGGGTAAAGTGTAGAGCCTTTTAACAAGAATTGAGCTTGAGTCAATTATTGTCAAAATGACTAGAATTAGTCATTTGAATAATTGACCCTTACTACTTATAAACCTTTTAATATTTTAATATTTAATCAATATGAGATACTCTAACAGAAAATATGATGAAGTTATATTTTTATCGATATCGTTATCGATGAAGGTATAACCACTCTTAAAACAATAAGCTATGCAAGATTATATGTATGGTGGAGTTCAATCAATTCCTCTCTGAGTTCATTCCGCTTATGAGATTAAATGAAAATGTTGAATTGTATGAGGACTATATTAGTCTCACTAATGGAGGTCTTAATCTTCCAACCAAAAAATTGACGCAATCGGGGTTGATGCTCTTGTTGGATCTAAGAGTAAAGGAGGATATTATCAATGTAAATTAAAGCACTAGATAAAATATTGTCATAAGTCCTTATCATGGATCTTTGAAATAATGATGGGGTGACTTTTAGCTCAAATGGCAGACTATCCATTGGTATTGGGCATTGGGAATACAGAATGTTGTTTTATATTAATCTTTTAGGTCAATACCCAATTGCCAAAGTCCATTTTTAAATCAAACTTTGAGAATATTTTTTCTTCTTTTAGGAATAATACCTATGTATTTATCATCTTGAAGTAAATGATTTAGAGGCTCGGATTCATTCCCAGATGAGTGACCTTTGTTAGATTAATGTCCCCATTCTTTTTGAATGGTAATTGGACATAAAATTATGAATTCTACCACATTAGATGTGGATGACTGAATTGGTTATGACTTTCTAAGCAATATCGTAAGAGTTGGTCTCTGATATATTTATATCCAGAAGGAACATCTTGGAGCTCGAACATGTTACAGTCCTCAGTGTACTTATGAAAATCTTGTTTGTAACAAATCATTTTTAGAAAAACCTGTCACTTTTCTATTTGGCAATAATAATCCATCTCAATAAGTATGTCAAGACCAAGAAGATTGCTTCCTAATAAGTTTGTCCAAATGATACAACTTGGGAAGAACTTTATCCCAATCCCTCTCTTTGTAATAAGATCTAACTTGAAGGATTTGTCGTCAACTGTAATAAAGTATCCTTCATAAGGTTGTCATTCTTCTATAGGAAGAATATGTGGTTTCATTATACTTCTACAAGAGTCTGTATCCATATAGCCAATAACTGGGATTAGTCTGTGATAGTTTTCTATAGGCAATTAAAGATTGACATATTTTCGTGTGAATTACTGGCTTCTTGGGCTCTAGCTTAAAACAAGACTATTTCATCATGTACTTTGGTTCATCATCTTCTTTTTTAAGAGAAGACTTCATCATCAAAAGATTCATGATCAAGAATTGCAAACAGAGTCTCTTCATCTTCACTAAATTGTTCCTCAAAAAGAGATTTATATCCTCGTTGTCTCCTATAGGCATCATAGCTCTCATGGATTGTAGGATTTTCATATCTTTTTTGGAGTTTTTGGGGCATCTTTTACATAACGACCTAGTTGTCTACAAAAGTGACACTGATCTAGCTTTCTGGTTTCAAAAGGACATTGCTTAAAGAATCTTATTCTTTTTTTTTCTTTCCATTGAAAGGATGAATTCTTATAAGTTTTCTTACAAAATGTTTCTCCTTTTTTGTGTTGCATCCATATTTATTCGTGTCTTTGCTTGTTTGAGATGAGGTCCACTTTTTAGAATAGCTTTGAAAAACTTATGTTGCTCACATAATTTGTCGAGTGTCATCAAAGTTAATTGGTAGGTTTCTCCTAGCGAGATTTCACACATGTTTCTGTGAGGAGAATTGATTGTTCTTTGTATTTCAAGTTGCAACTCATTAGGAAGGGAAACTATAAATGTGTATCAAAGATTAAAATCATTAAAGTCATTGAGTTTATAATATTTTTCTAAAAATTCTTTGAAAATGTTTTTGCAAATCATTTATGTTCATAGAGTAGCATTTCATTTTAAAGTACTCATGTCTGCTTTGCCGATCAATAAGTTGGAAATCTCCAATGAATTCTTTATGGATCATTCCTAATAAGAAACTAGCTTATGAAAATTGTAAAACTTATATACGCCTATATTCACCAAGGCTTTGGAACTATTCTCTTAAAATATCATCAAAAGTGAACCATGGACTTCAAGTAGGTTTGCAAACAAGAGTTACTTATGATTTGACTGGTTCAGTCAATGAATCAGCATCATCAATCTTAAGTTCAACTTCTGTGAGTGGTTGACAAGAGTGTGTAATAGCCGTCATCATTTGAGATATATGAGTGAGATCTATAAGTCTTAATAAGCTTTCTAAGTTTTTTGTAAAAGAATTAAAGTCTTGGTTGTCAAAGTTATCTGGTACTGTGTGATTTTTAAAGCTATCTAGAACAATTTGTAGGGTAGCTATAAATTCTTGGTTAGGCATGGGTTCTTTTGGCATGTCCAGGGAAGTAATTCTTGGTTAGGCATGGGTTCTTTTGGTGTGTCTAGGGAAGGTCATTCTTTTGGTGGAGAAGATGGTGGTGTATTGATATGTAAAGATGGACATTTTGAAGATTTTTCTATATTTAGCAACTTCAAGGTAGAATGGAGTATTATAGTTGGGTTTTACAGTTGGAAATGTCGAGGGGTATGGTTCATATACAACTAAGGATTGTTCTTTAGTCATATTTTACTCAATTATTTTGAGCTCGTCTCGAGTTCTTTGAAATTTTCTTTCCTTTTTAGAGAACTTTACGTTGTACTAATACTGATCAATATGTCTTCTTAAATATGAATTAAGTTGGGTAACTTAATTGAGTAGTCGTTAATGTAATTGTTGGACTTGAAGAGAAATAGCCCCAACCTTTGAATTTAGTCCTTATGTCTAATGAGATAGTCCATCAAGCTTTAAATCAATTCCACAAAGGACATTGCTTTGTACTACAATATTTTATGTTTGCCAGTTTAGTATTTCTTCTGTTGGAGAAACAGGTATATAATTGTCATGTGGACTGATACTTGTGGATCTTGAGTATGGCCTTATAGATACTCCACTGTTATTATTAATCTGGGCTTCTAAAAGTAGAAAACTTTCTTCATATGATCTTATCATCATATAAGGTAATAGTTTGGGGATCTCCATTTTTTATAAGAAAGCTTCATAAAGAAGCATTGGTATCAAATGATTATTCACTTTTTCATAGTAAAATCTTCAATTAACTTTTTAATTTTGTTGGTGTGTTCTACTAGATCATAATCTTGATCTAGCCGAAGAATATAATTTGTTGCCATACATAGTTTAAATTAATAAAATAACAAATTTTATTTAATATTTTTTATCACCAGGTTGAGTAATATTAAATCTCTCTAAATTTCGCATTTAGCATGACTTCAATAATGATGATGATGAAGTTTGTTAGTTTAAATAATGAACGATATGCATCAACCGCGTAGGAACAAAGAGACGACCTTTAATTAGGTTTCTTTTGTGTTTAGCATCATGATACGAGTAGGAACAAAAGAAGTGAGGGATGAGCCGCCAATGGGAGCATAAATTAAAATAATCGAAGATTACTTGCTACCATCTCAAGTGGGCGACAGAATCTTCTGTCCAATTTTATAGTGTCTTATTCTATCTTATAAATTTAAGTCATTTATTTATGCGAGACCCTCGTTTATTTATACGAGATCTATACGGGATCCACATAAATAAATAGCTGAGATTTATTAGACATAATAAAACATCATAAAATTAGACAGAATATTTTAACTCTCCAAGTAGCGCTTTTAAGATTAGCCGAAGAAAAGAGCCCATTTAAACGTGCAGTCATTAATCGTTTCAAAATTGTAACAGCACTCTTGGCCCTATTCTGGACCCCTCCTATCTAAACCATCTATTTAGGTGGGATTCACTTGAGTGGATGACTCAAATAAAAAGGGACCAAAATAGGACCAAAAGAAGAGGGACAGAAGATCCCCTTCCCCAAAGCAGAACTAGGCCTCCAGAAGACAAAAATGCACCTAGACACAAGGCATCAGCTAAGAGCCGGTATGAGCATTAATTAATGCACCTAGACACAAGGCATCAGCTGACAGCTGGTCTGCGCATTAATTAGGAGAATCTCACTCTTCGAGGAGCATTTCAACTCATGAAGCATTGAGCATCAGCAACCGTCGGAGGGATTTATACTTGCACAGTGAAAATGAGATCCAATCTTTACTGATAAGATATGTTGGGACACATGGCGATACTGCAAACATCCAGTTCCTTCATTTTTCCGCCCACGAAACATGGGCTTGGGCTAGGGCCAGCTGTAATTTGCACACCTTGGTAACGGCTAGTAGGAATCATGCACGATGGTGTCTATTTTGTCACGAACAAATACATTTATTTGGAAGTATAAATCTGAATACTTCCATAGTATCTCCATTTTAGGCAGCCAACAAGGGAATGATTAGCTATGAAATCAGTTGTCAAATTGTAGATGCTCAGATCTACTGTTTTTATTAATAAATATTTTCTTTATTTAAAATAAATGTCGTTTCAGAGAGATGTATATTTATTAAAAAAGTTAGTAAAATATTTGATATATCCTTATTAATTGTATGTTGAATTGTCTTAAAAATATAATCTGTATAATTAAGATATGAGATAAATTAAAAGATAATTTTAAAAATAAAATTATAAATATGTATAAAAAATTATGAACGACACTTATTTTAAATAATTAAATTTTTTTTAAATAATATTTATTTTAAATAAGAAAAAATATTTAGGATTTATTCAGACAAAAAAAGTTATGTACTAATACGGCAGTGCAATGTTGGTAGTTGTTCAGAATTAATAATGGTTGTAAGAAGCATTACTTTCCTATGATATTAATGGCGATGTGTCTGAAATGAAAAGCCGCGTCTCTGACAACGGTAGATAAGTTGTTGTTGGGGATATTATTTTATTCCCAACATTTTATTAATTAGTGAATGAATAGAATGAAGGTTTGGTGGGCGCGCGTGTGATAGGATTTGTTGTTTGTCCGGGACCCACATTACACCCACATCCTCGCGTGACAATTTTTTCATCCAAATCAACTAAATAACAGAAGCTTGCATGATTAACTGAAACAACTGAGTGGGCTTGATGTCAACTAAGCTACTCAAAACGAAACGTTGCGGTCTGCAGAAAGCTGAATAAAACTAATAATTACAATCACTGCAAGAATTAATAATGATGCGCTTCTTTTTGATTTTAAATTTTAACCAATGTTAAATAAAAAGAAGCAACGGTTCGGCTAAGTCTGCCGACAAGCAACGGTTCTTTCTTTCAAACCTGCCCCTAACGTTATATCGCCTGGCTATCCTCAGCCACATATAAAACATCTACTCTACAAGAGATGAAAACGGTGGACACGTGTCATTTTCTCAAAATTTCCTATTACATCAAAAAACTCATCTAGTTCTGTCAACACTTCTGACACTGTTACCGCCGTGGATGAGGATTCATGAAGGACTGTATTGCTCGTACGTAACTCGTCGGCCTCTTGGGTGGTGGCCTACACCATAAATTTTCACGTGTACTTAATTTTGTTACAGCCATGAATCGAGGGACGTTATGGCTGGCTTTTAAACTAAGAAAAAACAGTAGCGTAAGATGACTTAAAGTAGTGAACGCGATGGGCAAAAGATGGATAATAAGAAAATTCGTTTTTGTAAGAACTAGACTCGGAAACGAAGGGGTCAATCAAGTCAGGACAAGGAGATTGTGGTGATGATACTGATGAGTGGGGAGCCTGGTTAAAGTGCATTGCAGGGTCCGTCAAATCATGCTCAATGAAATCCATTTCAGAAATACAATATTCAACAACTCAAGTGCATAAATACTCCCGCAATCAAATATTTGATAACAATAGTTTCCAAAATCTCAAGGCTTTAACTTCATATCTAAATGGGTTCAGGAGCAGGTTCACCCTTTCCAAAAGAGTTCTTTATTAGCAATATCTGTTACCTTCAGACAATTTTACAAAATAGTTTATAGGAGATTTTGTACACTAATTTCATACACGCGGTTAAAGAGTACGATTTGATGATAAAGTTAAAAGATCCCACACTTACTAAATTTAAGAAACATAAGAAAATGAAAAGCAAAAAGCAGAGCACAGCAGGTTCGGCTCGGATCATCCTCCTCAATATATACCCCTGCACAGCCCTACTTCCAATGCTACAAAGCTGAGACCTTTCTATCTTGCCCTTTCTCTTTCCATCTCTTTCAAACGAGTTGTTTCTTTTCTCTTTGAGTGGGGTTTCAGCAAAGAGCTTGACCATGCCGAAGGAAGGTATAGCAGAACATGGATCATTCCCAGCCAAGGACTACCATGACCCACCACCAGCTCCATTGATCGACGCCGTGGAGTTAACACAGTGGTCTTTCTACAGAGCCCTGATTGCCGAGTTCATAGCAACCTTGCTCTTCCTTTACGTCGGTGTCTTGACTGTTATCGGCTACAAGAATGAGACCGCTAACAACACTGACGCTTGTTCTGGGGTTGGAGTTCTCGGAATTGCTTGGGCCTTTGGTGGAATGATCTTCGTTCTCGTCTACTGCACTGCTGGTATTTCTGGTGAGTTCTCTGTGTTATCCCTTCTATTCCAAAAAGCTCATAGGTTGAAACTAGTCTTGTTTGAAAAGATAAATAGTTATTTTGGAGGAAACTGCGTCCATTCTTTTTCTTTTTCTGTACTGACTGACTTCGTCTTCACTTTGGTAATGAGATTTTAGCAAATACTGAGACAATTTCTCATCGTGTTGTGTGCGTAGGTGGTCATATTAACCCGGCGGTGACTTTCGGGCTATTCTTAGCCCGCAAGGTGTCCCTGGTTCGGGCAGTGATGTACATGGTCGCTCAATGCTTGGGAGCAATATGCGGTGTTGGGTTGGTTAAGGGCTTCCAAAAGTCCTACTACAACAGGTACGGTGGCGGAGCCAACGAGCTCCAAGACGGCTACAGCAAAGGCGTCGGCTTGGGGGCTGAGATCATTGGGACTTTTGTCTTGGTCTACACCGTTTTCTCCGCCACCGATCCCAAGAGGAACGCTAGGGACTCTCATGTGCCAGTAAGGACCTAACACCTTTATTTGGCTTGATCTTGCTTTAATTGATTTGCTTTGATAACCAAAATTCCGTTCGTAATTTGTTCAACCTACTTCATTGGAAAGCGGCATCAATATAATTGCTACTTCCAACTGATGAGCTGACTGGAGCTTTGAGCACACGAATAAAAATTATGGGTTGTTTGCATTCGTGGGTGCTGTTTCAGTTCGTCCAAAAGCCCATCGTCTCTTTTCTTTCTCTTAAACTGGTTTCTACTTTGTTCTGGGTTCCATTGTCTTTTATTTCTGTAGTTTCTAGTCTTTTTCCAACCTTAGTCTGAGGAAAGGCCAAAACAAACCGCTGCAACGGATACAATTACAGGACCCTGATGAAAAGCAGATTGTCTTTCCTTTCTGTTTAGCAAATCCCTTATAGAGTTTTGTTGTGCTCATGTACCCCTAAGTATGTAGTATTATTTTATTGCTCACTAAAAGTTCTTGACCTAATAATACTGATTAAAAGAAAAATCTGTTGCCTTGTGCTTAATGTACAGGTTTTGGCTCCACTTCCAATTGGATTTGCTGTATTCATGGTTCACTTGGCTACCATCCCAATCACTGGTACTGGCATCAACCCTGCTAGGAGTCTTGGAGCCGCAGTTATTTTCAACAATGACAAGGCCTGGGACGATCAAGTGAGACTTCTCTGCGATTAAATGATAGTTTAGTTTAACAACTGGACTGGGCTTGAAATACTTATATTTGTCTTCTTTTATTCTTTGCAGTGGATCTTTTGGGTGGGACCTTTCATTGGTGCAGCCATTGCAGCCTTCTATTATCAATTCATCTTGAGAGCAGGAGCTGTTAAGGCCCTTGGATCATTCAGGAGCAATCCTACTGTTTAATGTTAGATAAGGAGTGCTTTGTGCTTCGTAGCTTGCTCAAACCACTCTCATTTAGATGTTGAATCGAAGGCCGAGGATATCGTTGAACTGTGGATAAAGTCTCTGTTCTTTTAATCATCCCTTTTTGTCGTTTTCAAGCACTCCTCTAGTATTCACTCAATGTAATGTTTTCCTAGTTCGTAGACAGTTTTTGTCCCATGCGCCTACATATGTCCCCCAAGGCTTATGGAGTCAAGTTTTTTGCTTAAGGAAATAAATGTTTCGTTCCGTCGTCATCTTTAATAGTAATCTCCAATTCCTGGCGCGTTCACCATAGTAATAAGGTTGAAACTTGGAAGAGGTAGGTCCCGAAGTAATTTGTTTCTGCTACCCATTTTGTTTATACCAACTGGCAATGGAATGAATATTGGTGGTACTCTTTAGTCTTTACATTGGTGACGTAACTAGCCATCAGCGCTTCATCACAAATGCAATGGATATTTTAATTTATATGTCTCTGTAGCGCTCAAATCTAGAGCCATAATACGATTCTGGGATTTAAGATAAAAGTCAAGACGCCAAAAGCATATCAATCTACTTCTACGCAAACTCCAAAAGGAATAAAAGCTTATTAATCTTCTCATTGCCAAACTTGGGATGTGTCAATTTTTTGTTAGGATCGTATCTCGCCGCTGATACTTTTAATGAAATTCCTTTGCCATTGGCATGGACGTTGTGAAAATAGTTATTTTTTTATATAGAGGGAATAAAACAAATTACTCAACGAGTCTTGGGAAACAGATTTTTGACATATCTTCTAGATAGAGAATATGGCATCCAATAGGTGTAGTATCAAAATAAATGGTTCCTACATCAAAATGCTCAGCATAATTCACTAGCCAGTCAGTACATCTGTTACTCTCGCAGTAGATATGACGATGTACAACAGTCCAGTTCTGCATAAACAGTTCATTAATACTCTGAACTATGGGATTGAGAATCCGTGATCGGCTCGCCGAGAAAGAGATGAGGTTGATCACCGCTATCGAATCCACTTCAAGTTCGATCTGGCAATAGCCGAGGTTCCACGCGAGCGTGAGCCCTGTATACACTCCCCAGAATTCTGCATACACCGATGAGTACCGGCCGAGATTCTGGATGAAACCTCCAAGCTAATTGCCTGTACTATCACGGAGGATGCCTCCTGCTGTAGCTGAGAATGCGGAACGTTTACATGCACTATCCGTGTTTAACTTGACCCACCCACTAGGAGATTTACACCATCCTAATGAGTTGCTCATGTCGAGGGCGATGTCTCGGAACAGCACTCCTCTGCCAAGCAGCTGACTTGTGGATCTGATCTGCATAAGACAAAATAACATAAACGGGTGAAGACGGCCAAATAAAATGTTCGTCAAAGAGGGTCATATTTCTCTATGTCCATAAGAGTTAGCAAGTAGCCCCAAATAGGATCAACCAATCCTGCCCAAACACTCGTCGGTGGTGTTGGAGGTTTGTAATGAGCCACTGTCGAACCAGCATAGTGAAAAAATCACTATTAACTAGTTGAGGAGGGAAAGTGTTCCATACTTGGCGGGCTTTGATGTAGTCTCTCACTGTATGCTGCGAGAATTCTTTCAATCTACAGTGATAACAAGTTCCATCTGTAGTGAGGTGCCTTTGGACGCGATGTTGGTTGATGAGTAGCCGATCTTGGGCGAGGAGTCAAAGGAAGGATCGAATGCGTTGAGGGTCATTCTATTGCCAGATTACCTTCCAAATTCCAGTAGTTTCGGTGTCCTTGTGATCCATTAACATGGGATAAGTGGCGACAATGAATTGTCCGGTGTCTGACATTCCTCAGCTTAACTTATCCTGCCCTAGGTAGGTCTGCGGCGAGAAAGTTCATGTGATTGATCTGCAGATCGACGTCAGGAGACAGGCTTGGAAGGCGTCCCAATTCCAATTACCGTTAGTGTCCACAAAATGTTGGGCACTAAGGTTACTAGAAGGAGTAGGAATGGGGTGGTTTTATGGTCAATAAGAGGTCCCACTCCCTCAAACCAAGGGTTCAGCCAGAATCTAGTCCTAGCGCCATCACCGATCACCCATTTCATGCCCTAAAGCACTAGGTGCCAAGTAGTCTTTATGTTCTTCCAGATCATTGATCCGTCGGTTGTATCGATAGTGGTGGGGGGATTATTAACATCAAAGTTATATTTCGCCGTGAGAACTTGAACCCATAAAGCATTAAGCTTAGCAATCAGAGTCTATCCTAATTTTGCTAGGAAGACATCATTGGTTTCACGAATTTTCCATATGCCAAGACCCCCCCAATCTCTTTTGGTTTGTAAACATCCTCCCAATTAACCAAGTGAATCTGCTTGTCACCATTAGAAGAGCCCCACAAAAATTGCCGCATTAACTTCTCTAGTGCATCGCAAAGGCTGCGGGGCAGCCAGACTGTCTGCATAGTATAGCTGGGGAGGGTCGCTATGACGGATTGAGCTAAAGTGATATGTCCTGCAAAGGACAAAAGTTTGGAAGACCTACCTAATAAGCGTTAGTGAACCTTGTCCACAATTAATTTATATGTTCTCTTGTTCACTCGTTCGTGTAGAAGTGGAACTCTAAGACAACGTCCGAGATCTTTCATCTGTATAAAGCCCAGTGCACTGCTTAAATAATGGGCCGTCGAGGTATGAATATTCTTGGAATAGAAGCACCTAGATTTATCTTGGCTGATGCGTTATCTTGAAGCAGCACAGAAAGAAGGTATCCCGAATAATGTCCTCTTAATCCATAGAGGCTTCTGAGAAAAGGATGAGATTGCCAGTGAAGAACAAGTGAGAAAGTGACGGTCCATTTTTACTTAATTTAATAAGGTGCCATCAGCCTTCTATCACAGCTTGAGTGATTGATTGCCCTAGACGTTCCATACATAGGATGAAGAGGTAGGGCAATATGGGGTCATCCTGACGAATGCCTCGGGAGGGGCTAAAAGTCGCTAAGTTTACCATTCCACCTTACTTGTAAGGAAACCGAGGAAATGCACTTCATAATGAGATTAATTAGTGACTCAAGAACTCTTACATCGAATAAGGTATCTTGAATGAAATCCTATGACAGACGATCATAAGCTTTCTCAAGGT
Organism: Erythroxylum williamsii; assembly: GCA_027564335.1. Classification (NCBI taxonomy): domain Eukaryota; kingdom Viridiplantae; phylum Streptophyta; class Magnoliopsida; order Malpighiales; family Erythroxylaceae; genus Erythroxylum; species Erythroxylum williamsii. Next base: position 29,908,983 of record JANITW010000236.1, on the reverse strand, counting down.
CCATTTTTATAGCCATTATGCCTTTTTGACCTGTTTTCCTTCTTATGGTGTGGATGACTTCTTAGGCGATAATAATATTATCTGTAATCAAACGTCGTGGGACAAAACTGCATTAGGTTGTGCCTATCAGATCTTTGAGGTAAGGTTTGAGCCTATTAACAATGATTTTGGTAATGGCTTTATAAATCACCGAGCATAAAGCAATGGGCTTGTACTGTGAAATCGAAGTGGGAGACAAAATCTTCGGTATAAGAACCATAATGGTGCGGTTTAGACCAGATTCCCAAACTTTATGTCTAAAAATTCGCTAGAAGAATAATGTCAGAGAAGGGCCCACAATATCCCATTGGGATTGGAAGAATAAAACATGTAAGCCATCAAATCCTGGTGCCTTGTTGGGTAGGCACCATATTGAAGAACGCCGTCTTGATTTTATAAGGATGGAGGGATCGGTCCAAATCAGCTATAACTTGGAGGGTTAGACGACGAAACTGCCCATGGATTTATTGGTCTGTCAGATGTTGGTTGTCATTCGTATATAGTTTCGCAAGGAATTGTTGAGCGAGTCTTCTGATGCTTGTTGTGTTGGACCCCATTTTCGGAGCCCAACATCGGGCATGAAAGCATGGTACTTGATGCGTGAGGTGGAACATATTAATGAAACGAAGAAGGAAAATCCTCGAAAGCTCAAGGGGCCCACAGTGAACAAACTTGAAACTTGCTTTCATTTATTTGAAACAAACACATCCATAAGAAATTAATATCCAAAAGATGAGTTTTACGAAGCTTTAAGAACGTTTCAAACCAAATTACAATCTTTGAGTTCAAGAGCCAAAAATACAAAAATACACTTGAACCAATAAAACTTGAAATG
>JANITW010000236.1:29831855-29849689 GCA_027564335.1 Erythroxylum williamsii | reverse complement strand
TAATTATTAATTATTATTATAAAATTTATTATTATTATTTCGAGATAGAAATCAAGATTATGTTGGTTTTTTTAGAAGAAAGCATGTTGTCAAAATTCAAAAAAATGATGTTTTTTTATTTTTGTAAAACTGTTGTAGTTTTTTTATTTTCAGAAACAAAAAATCATTAGAGTAAACCAAATATTTCAATTTTTTTTTTACAAAAACAGCAACAAGAAATGGAGAAAAAAAACAGAAAGCGCCTGAGTGTTTCGCAATAATAATGGATTGGATTGGATATTTGTCATTGCAATTAAACAAACACATGTGAAAGAAGCAGAGAAGTGGTGTAGTTTTTTTTTTTTTTTCCCCCGAGTAAAGAGCAGTGGTGCGGTTGCTTGTAAGCAAGAGTTTCCTTTCAATTCGGGCAATTAAACTAAGCGACAATAATGGTGAAAGTGATTAGACAACGAAAAACTACATCTTAACAAGAGGAATGCATATTTCGTTTTGTAAGCCTACCATACAACATAAAAAAGAGAACATTTGAAATTGCAAGGTCAACAACAACAATGGCTCCTATCACCACCCTCTTCTTCTTGCTATTCTCTTCTTTTTCTTTCTTTTGGAATTGGAACTCACAGGTATCGGCCTTCCGAGCCTCGGCCTCCTCTGGGGACTCCCTCTTATTCTCTACTCTGGGACTGGGTTTCGTGCTTCCTGATGTCCTATAACGTGGGGAATATGAAGAAATTGATGTCTATTACTTTCGTTTACTTCATCTACATTTTCCCATATTTGATAAGTTTTCTTTTACCCACGTCTTTGTGAAACTTGCCAAATCAAAGCAAAAGCCAGAACTCAATCAGATGTCTACAAAAACCGACTTCATTCATCAGTTCGTCAATTTCTTCCATTTGAAGGCCTATTGGGCCTCACTTGCATAGAATAGCTCCTGCTTCCTAGTACTTTACATATACGACGTGTCGTTGCTTACATCAATCTCATCATTTAGTCTCCGTTTATTCTGTACGCATCTCATCTAGTTAAAGTTCTTTTCCATCTCAATTAAACTACGTTTCTTCCAAGAGAAAGAGAGAGAGAGATGCATCTATGGCCATCAATGAGAATAAGGGACTCGTTCAAGATCTCCTACTTGAAAAAGTTGGAGTGGAACCTCCAAAGAATGGATAGCGAAAAGCGCTCTCAGAGAAACGGAGACCACAGCGAGAGACTCTTGAATGAAAACTGCGACCAACAACAACAGAACGGAGTTGATGGTGGCACAACTTCTACGGACCCACCTACCTTAAAGACTCATTCTTTAGGAAAATCTGTGTCTATTTTAAGAGAATTATTGATGATTCTCTCATGTTGCTACTGTTGTTTCTGCTGTGGAGGTATGTTACCTCTTCTGTTTTCTAGCCCTTTGTGTCCTTCCCTTCGTTTCTATTTGCATAAGAATTCGTGTGGGTTCTGTTTGTTTGTGAGTTTGGTATGTGGGTATAGATTGCGTTTTTACTCTGAGGACCAACATGAAAGTGAGCATGTAGTTTGTGAAATTGGTTTAAAGAGCTTGACTTGATTGTATTTTTGATGGCTTTAAACAGTATGAGAGAAGAGAGGACCTTTATTTTTGGGAAGAGCCATCTCACTATTCTATATGGTGGTGGAGTGTCTTATAATTCCCTTTTTTGTTTTCTGAAATTGGTTGGTTTAATCTGATCTATTGTGTGTTTAACTTCTTTCATAAGTTCATTTATTTCATAGTTAGAAATTTGAGAAAAGAACTTGGTAGGACAGGGCATATTTCTTTTGCAATGCTGTTTATGACAAACTGTTTTCAGTTTTCATTTGTAAATCAGATAGAGATCATGCTGACGACCTTCCAAGAACTGTCTGAGAGCAGTTGCACTATTTTGTGGTGACTTTGAACTTTGGCGGTTTGAAGTAATTATGATTTGAGCATGTCTTTTGCAGAATATTCATTTTGAGCTGGATTATGTAATCCAGTAATGCGGCTATGAGCTGTATTGAGATGTGTTTTCACCGGACAATGACGAGATTGAAACAGTGTAAGAGAAGCCATTAAAGTTTTTAAGATGAGAAGATGAATCGAACTATCTAAGTACTTTTTAAAATAAAGCGTAGGAACCTGTCCAAAGATGAAGCTATTGAACATACAAACCCAGCTAAATTAGCAAAATGAAAGATAGAACTTATCTCTAGATAAATTTATTTCACAGTAAACACCTTATTGCTGTTTCTTGTTTCCTTTTCTGCTTCGACTTTTGATTGTTCCTAGGGCTAATCTTTTGATACTCTATAATGGCTCAATTTGTAAAAGGATTAAGACCAAGTGGGAACCATTGTACTGGACATCTTGTGTAGTTTGGGTGACTGCTTGAAGGATATTCTTCTAAAAGACTATATGTGTAATATTTTCTCCAAAAGGATTTCCTTGTTCTACCCTACTATGGATGGTAGGAGTAGCTAAAGAGCTGACTTTGAGGCTAGTCTGCTGTAAGCTTAAAACCATGTTTACACATTGTCGTCAAGAAATGGAGTTCTATGTGAACGTTTTGGACTTGATGTATGCAGAAAGATCAGTGGAGATTAGTTAAGTTGTTATCATTCTGGTGGCAAGTTTGATGTGAAAAGTATTGCTCAAAAGTTGCTTCATGTTATTGAGCTTAGACAATACACCAGTAACAATGACAAATGATGCTCAGTCTTATTGTGAACCAATCATGGACTACCTTTGGTTTACTTAAAGAGGCTTATGTTGTGATGGTCTTTTATGTGTTTGGATTTGTTGCCACTTTGTAATTAAAATGTAGTTTTAAAAAGAACATATATCAAGGAAAGAGAGGTAGTTACTTAAATGATATAGGCCAAGGAACGAGAGCTATCTAATATGTGAAAATAATCGTCTGAACACTTGAATGAAGTTATACTTTTTCTTCTGGGCATCATAAATTTTTTAAATCATGCATCCTTTACACCTTGTGTACGTCGTAGTTTCTGAACTATGTAAGTTGGAGCTGAAAGTTACTGTTACAAGCCATCTGTGATATAACCGTGAAATCTCTGTTTCAGCTTGCGCCGAAGATGATGACTAATGCGAAGGTGGAAACTATCCATGTAAATACGCAGTTTTCAAGAAGGGTAAAATTAAGGAGAATGATCAGTAATAGTTTTATTTTCCCTATTTGTGTGGACTGTTTACCGATTGATTGTGATAGTGTAGAAACTGTTCTTTTTCTTTTCCTTTGCATCGGATGTTTTCTGCAGAACTTGCAGAAATTTTCTTTCTGGTGATCAAGTAAAAATTGCTGACTGGAACTGTATTATATCTATAAAATCTATGAAGAAGGTCCTATTTGTTAAAAGAATCTGTAAACCATTAATTGATAAGGAATCAACTTGTGTAAGATGGATTCATACCCATTTTCTCAAAGGAAATAACATTCAGAAACCAAGGACCAATACTTCTTAAAGCCAAATTTAGTGTTAAGGTCAAACGTCTGCAAGGAATTTAAAGTGTGTGTTTTATAACGTAACTGCATGGATGCTAGCACTGCATGGATTCTTGAATTAAATTAATTGAATCTCTTCTTAACCTTGACAATCTTATTAACTTCTTTTACGAATTCTTACGATAGCCTTTATCCTAACCTAGAAGGATTTTGTGGTTCTCTCTCAAAGAACTCTCAATTTAACCCCCCTTATCGATATTATAACCTAAACATAATAATAAAAACGAAAACAAGAAAGGGAAATCGTCATTCATGAATCTTGAATCTTGAATTAATAATAAATCTTGATATAATCCTTGTCTCCTTCCAAGGTTGACTTTTTCTTCGTATTTGACTTTTGTAAATGGATTGTAAATGACTCTTATGATTTCAAGCTATCTTACGCCTAAAGCTCTCCCTTTTTCTGATGCCTCTTCTTTTAATAATTCAAACCCTAATTTTTAATCCCTAAGTTGGCCCTAATGCGAGTCTGTGTATACACTATGCTGCTTTTCTCCACATTCTATAACTTTTTGAGTAAAACAACACTGTCAATGTAGGACCAACAAGAGGATTGATTTGGTCTATGTTATTAATCAAGGCTCAAACAACGTGTAGGGTACTAAATAAAAAACATAATGATCCGTATTAGAAGATGACCTTAACATGGTGTTGTGTTTTTAGGTCTTTCTTCATTTCTTCCAAGGTTGCTCCTAATTGACCCTATTCTTCTGAAATTCTCTCTTTTTCCTTGAAGAGGCATAAATAAAATTTAGAATAAAATATCTCACTTTGAGTATCAAATCCATTAAAAGAATCCTAAACACAAAAATTAATACTATAAAAAACATGCCAAAAGTAAAGCTTATTTAGCATATATTATAATTCAAATGCATCATTGGAAATACTAAGAAAATTAGGTTTTGTTTTGAAAATTGGCATAACTTTAGTCCACTATACTTCTTGTAAGACTAAATATTGTTAACAGCTTCCTTAACTATTCAAACTAAGCTTACGACTACTATTATAAAGGGAGGGAAATGGAGTTGGCTAGTTTACGCATCAATAGGTTTTTCAACTATAAGGGAGAGCTTACCAATCCAAAATTCCAATTTTGAGGTAAAAGACTAATTGATCTAAATCGAGCATAAGTCTAAGATCTTTGTTAATCACTCTTATATGGACTTTTTTTTTTCTTGGTGCAAACTAGTTTGGAAGGTGCAATATCCTTATAACCCTTTTTATTATCTAGTTGGAAATCAAACATAGGTTAAGAATAAAAGATAAGCTCAAGTTCAATATTTCTAGTCTCTTGTGTTCCATCTACAATAAGGAGGAAGAATCTAAGGACCATTTATTTCTCAACTGCCCATTCTCTTCTACATTATAGAAAAGGATCCTACTCTTTTTGAGCTATGATAAAGATAAATGGTATGATATAGTTGAATGGGTATGCAAGATTTAGTGCATAACGAAAGATGAAATTGCTATAGCTAGAAAAGCCTTTTATTATATAGTTTATGATGCATAGAAGGAAAGGAATCATAGAACTTTTAGAGGCAGAAGGTAGGATGAGTACACTTTAAGCCAAAGAAACATTATTTGGAATAAGAACTTGCTAGTGGAAGGGAAACTGTTATCCATGGACCGAAATCATTATTGGTTTATCATAGGAAGAAGAAGCAGAACGCTGGGGGGGAGAATGATGAGTTGGAGAGTGAGGTATGCTTAACCGTTAGGGAGAATAAGGGAATGATTGTGTAGGGTGTACGGGTACTCTAGGTGGAGAATATAAGTTAGTTAGAAATGATAACGAATTCATCTTTTTTACTCTTGATATCAGTCATTGTACGGCCTTTGGCTGGGGAGCTATAGCTCTACGGAGTCTTATCAATATACATTGTCCATTTTCTGGAAAATTCCCTATCCTTACTCTATCAGAAACAAACACCAGCTACTCCCTATTATAAAACTGGAACTTAACCTAGCTTTTAGTTTATAGCTTCCAAAACCAACTCTACCATTTGAGGTTTAGTAGTTTGTGTTAAGATTTGTTTTAACAATAGATTTTTATTTTTAAACGCTACATAGTTCTTTATTACTCTAGCTAAGTAACTAAAAATTATATAAATGTTCCTTTTAGGCATTCTTAGGCCTTATATATATAGAAATTGAAATTGTATATATCCTTTAGAGTTTTTAATTTATTCATTTTCAATTTCTAGAAAAACAATAAAAGAAATTGAATATAAACATAAGCTCTCTTTTTAGCTTTCATTGTATTATACATGAACTAATCAATAGTGTAGTACCTTAAGAACCATATATAGGCATCTAAAACTAATATGATCTTTGATTTGAAGCATGAGATTAAGAAGATTTTATGATTATGGCATGGCTATAAAACTTTTTAACACTAGAGATTAGTGATACATGTATGTTATGTGCCATTGCTAAGGATATTTAGGATGCATTCTAATGGACATATTTTAAAATTAGAGACATAAACCAAGTGTAAAAGGTCAAAGTAAAACTGTAGTTGCATATCAATGGATTAGGCCAATCATTGAATATGCCAATTAGTTGAAATTCCTATGATAGGCTTGTAAGAATGAAGATGCCTTTAATCTTTTGAGTTTTCCAAGAAAACTAATATGTGACTATTGAAGAAAAGCTTCAAGATGCACTTAATAGGGGTGGTGAGAGAAGTAGCTACATGTGCTAAATCAAGCCCAATTAAAGGGCAAGTATTGGTTGGCTTGATTCAAGCTAATGTTAAAGAAGACTTGAATGTGAAAATGGCCTCTAAACTTATTGTGCATCGGTCCATTTAATTTGTTAGACTAGTCAATAGTTATTTTTGGAAGGTTTTATGGAGAAGTTGGGAATTAAATTATCCTTTTTAATTACTTTGCATCCTCAAATGAATGGTAAAACTAAGGTAGTAAATAAGACTTCTACTATTTTATTTTACACATTATCATTGGAAATATTTTAATAGATTGGGAAGATTATTTTTCATTGATTGAATTTGCATATAGGGTTGTTCATAGTACTACTGGTTATTCATCTTTTACTTTTGTTTATGAAAACTCACTAACTTCATTAGGTTTGGCTAAATAGTTTGGGATCGAGTTAGGAAGGCTAAAATATTTCCTTAAAATAACAGTAGGTCACTCTAAGTAGGGTGTTTTTATCTCACGACAAAAATACGTTTTTGATTTCTCTAGAGAAATATGCAAGACAACTTGCAAACTAGTTAATACTTGAATAAACCTAAACATTAATATGGGAGGGAGATATTGTTGTTAATAAGGAAATGTATCAACCTTTGTGGGGAGGCTCATTTATCTATCTCATATACAACCAAGTATAAGATATGTAGTGAGTGTGATAAGGGTTTATATATAGCTCAAAAAGAAGCTTATTTGCAAACACCTAACCAAGTATTGCATTATTTGAAAGCGCTACCAAGAAAGATATTCTACCTAAGACAAATGAAAGTCTAGTATTCGGGGCACATACATATGTTGACTATTTTAGATCGATGGCTAATAGTAAATCAAATTTAGGATATTTTACCTGTATTGACAGGAATCTTATAAAATGAAGAAGTAAGAGGAAAAATGTGGTAGGACAAGAAGAAAAATGTGGTAGGACAATCTAATATAAAGGCACAATTTCAAACAATGGATCAAGATGTGTGTGAGCTAATTCAGTTGGAAATTATCACAAAGGACTTGAAGATTGAGTAGGATGATAAAATGAAACTTTATATTAGTGTAGCTTATAATTCGGTACAATATGATCAAACAAAGTAAATCAAAATTGACAAACACTATAAAAAAGTGAAAGTGAATTGATTTGAATACCTTATATAATTACAAAGAATCAACCTATTAGTGTAATTTTTATGTAGGTCAAGTTTTGGGAATATTAAATTCAATTTGAGAATAGTGAATAAGTGAGTGCGAGAAATATGATTGGTTTATAATTTTTAAATTTTTATTCATTTAGAATACCTCAAAATCATTAAATATGATTATCTTATTTAGTTGTTTTTATTTGTCCTTTTAATATGATAACTGTATAAAATTATATCATTATAAACTAATAATGTAGAAAATATTCTTTTCAATCTTAAATCTTAATTTATAAAGTTCTAAGGTTATGTCAACCACTTGTAAGCAGTTAAAACTAAAAGGCACAGGTGGAGGCAAATCTTAACTGCTTTGGTTGCTACTTGTTCGCAGTAACTCAATGAAAGAAATGAACCCTGCTTTGGTTGCTATTTAATGATATGTTTACTTGTACCTGGATTGTTGTAATTCGACATACATATAAGGAAGGTAATTAGTGTGTGAATTGGCTAGTTAATTTTGCAGATCAGTTCGAAGTAGGAGTCACTACTTTTAAACTCCCACCTAAGGGATGCTTACTTGGCCGCCATTTGATTCGTAAAAATGATAACATGTTTCGTCGCACCAGCCACAGGGATCCAAATCAATCTCTATTAAGTCCCCAGCTTTCATTTTGACTTCAGCATCCTTATCAGAACAGCATTTACTCCCAATCTAAAACGTGAACCACCAGATTCCCACCCACCAGCTCTGGAAAATATAACTCCAACGCAAGCCCAAACACGCTCAACATATTTCCAGTTTCTCTTAACACGCTCGTCAAAATTAACGCTTGTTTCCTCGCAACCACCGCACATGGCGGCGGTCCAGCACCCAGTGTCCGACGCCAATGAGAACAGCCCATTTGGCACGCGCTCCCCATCTGAATTCTACGCGCTCCACCATGTCACCTACTCCTCCGAGTATATAACCAACTCCCGAGGCCTCAAACTCTTCACTCACTCATGGTCTCCTCTTCCCCCGACCAAACCCATTGGCTGTGTCGCCATGGTCCACGGCTTCACTGGCGAGTCTGGTTGGTTGGTTCAGTTGACGTCAATACTCTTTGCCAAATCAGGCTTCATTGTCTGCGCTATTGACCACCAAGGTCACGGCTTCTCCGATGGTCTCGATGGCTTAAACCACCATATACCAGATATTAACCCCGTCGTCGACGATTGCATCCAACACTTTGCTAAGTTCCGTGAAAACCACGCGCCTAATTTGCCGGCGTTTTTGTACTCCGAATCACTCGGCGGTGCTATATCATTGTATATTACGCTCCGGCAAAAAGGAGCGTGGGATGGACTGATTCTGAACGGTGCCATGTGCGGGATCAGCGCCAAGTTCAAGCCTCCCTGGCCGTTGGAGCATTTGTTATTCGTCGTCGCGGCGGTGATACCGACTTGGCGCGTGGTTCCCACGCGTGGGTCTATACCTGACGTTTCGTTCAAGGTGGAGTGGAAGCGCAAGTTGGCGGTAGCGAGCCCGAGAAGGACGGTGGCAAGACCACGCGCGGCGACGGCACTTGAGCTGATGAGAGTGTGCAAGGAGCTACAAGGGAGATTCGAGGATGTGGAGGTGCCATTGTTGATAGCTCACGGGGGAGATGACGTGGTGTGCGACCCAGCTTGCGCCGAGGAGTTATATCAACGCGCAGCTAGCAGGGATAAAACCCTGAAAATTTATCCAGGCATGTGGCACCAGCTGATTGGTGAGTCGGAGGAGGACGTGAATAAAGTGTTTGGGGAAATGGTGGAGTGGCTGAGGACAAGAGCTGAACGGGGTCAAAAGGGCAAGGACAATGCGATTGCGTCGGAGGAAAGTGGCGCGTGACAAAAGCTGTAGGTTGAGTTTCGTTGTTAAAGCCGTCGGTTTGGAGTACCTGATCACAATAATGTCATGAAATTTTAGGTGGGAGGAGGTGACGTTTCGTGTTGATAATGTCATGTGTTGGTTGTTCTTCTCATTAAATTATCAAAAGCGTGTCCAAAATCAGGTTTTTAATTGATACCTACGATTCAATAGTTGCCAAATTCAGCAAGTAAGTCTAAGGTTTGTAGCCTTATACAGCAAAAATGGAACGGAAAAGGTATAGTCTTCAGTAAATTTATAAGAAGACGTTTTTGGATCGTAGTCATTATTATTATTAGCCGGTAAACCCGAAAGAAAATATATATGTAATTAATGGTTTAGTGACAAAACAGTTGATATCGCAATATTGGGGTAACTGCTCTACTACGCCCCACTTCGTTTGGATAATTATCTACAAATTCTGCGTCGTTTAAAAACTATTATTTAGTAATATATTCACTTTATCTTTTAACATTAACTCCCGTTAACTTATTTGAAGCACTTAAATATAAACGATTTCTTTTTTTTTTCCCAAGTTAGGAATTTTAAATTCTCCAAAACCGTTTTAAATGTTGAAAATTTAGACCTCTCAAACCCACACCTAAAGATATTTAATAGACAAAATATCAAAAAATAATAACACAAGAGAATTTACGTGGAAACTTCCAAACTGGAGAAAAACTACGGGCACCGAGAAGAAAATTCATTATGTGAAAAATTTTTATAATCACACAATTTTTCCTCTCTCCCAATCCCTCAATACACCAACACACTCAAAAAGAAATATGCAAGACAAACTCTCCAACTCTCACCTCAAAAGAGGAATTTAACTAGAGTCAAGCTTGTACTACAAATCTTTGACTTTGTTTGGTGCACTAAACAAGGAAGTAACCACCTCCTTATATAGGTAAGAGTCTTGCACCAATTGTTGTCTCCAACTAATATGGGACAACAAAGGAGCCAAACCCAACAATCTCCACCTTGGCGACTTTGATTGATCCCACAACCACGCTCCACCTCAATGAAGATCTCCTGAAAATAACATAACTCTCAATACAAAGAATTATCATGCTTCACAGCATCATGCTCCACCATAAAAGCATACCCACTCAGAATAAACCCATTCTAAGCCTTTTACATCGACACATGTCGAAAATAACCTTGCTGAAAAATTATGGTGCAACTCCCATGTTTGGCTTTCCTGGAAATTCATCAACCATCGACATAAATTTCACCACACACCTTGCATTAATGCCAAACCAATGCTCGTGTGCAAACCTGTGGGCTCGCTTATAGTAACACATCCTCTATCATGGCAACTTTGGGATTAGCGGCATGCTATGAGGATGTACATGTCCCCTTCTTAGAGAACAAGATCATCATCCATGGAGACAATGTTAGCGACATTGTCAGTTTCTCCATTAACTGACCCAGAGCCTCTTGCTGAACCCGCTCTACCTCTCGGACAATTTTTCTTCACGTGCCCAGATTGTTCACAATTTCAGCATACTACATTTTTCTTCATGGAGTTCTTCTTCCGATATCTAGCTACCATCAAAGCTGAGTTTTTAGGAACATTTCCACTACTCAGTCTTCTCTCTTCTGAAAAGAGTTTTCCGGCAACTTCAGAAAAAACTATCTTCTCCATCCCATGAATCAAAATCGGTTTCATGTGTTCATATGAAGGTGGAAGAGACCAGATAAGTCTCAAAGCTTGATCCTCATCATCTATACGAACCCCAATTGCCTCCAGTTCAGAGACGATCCCATTGAGACTGCTCCTTTAGCTACACCCGATTTAAGACGCCCTTTATTTGATACAACTCCTCGAGCCTTTCCCAAAGCTCCTTTGCTGTAGATATTCCATGCACATTTGCAAGGACATTCTTAGCCAAACACAATCGTATCCCACTGGCTGCTCTCAAATCCAGATCCTCTCAATCTTCATCGCTCATACTAGATTTTCCTGTACTACTATCAGAGATTTGTTTGCCTTTCAATGCCTTGTGTAACCCCGACTGAATCAAAATATCCCTGACTTGTACTTGCCACAAGCCAAAATTGATTTTCCCGTCGAATTTTTCCACCTCAAATCTAAGAGAATTCGAAGCCTTATTTTCTGACATTTTTCTTGTGCTCTTTTGCCTTGATAAATTTTACCGTAGAAATGAATAGTACACCAGAAAAGTTTCCAGGAAAGAGAGGTGGGTCACAACGGACGCTCTTAAATACCAAGTCTTTCCTTAGCCAAAACTTTTCCTAGACATGTACTACCATACTACCACAACACAACTCCATCGCACTTAATAAACCTTTCTCAAGAAAATCTTTTCTGATGCAGAAGATCAGTCAAAACTGCGACTACAGATAATACTTAGAATTTTCAAGAAAAACTTGGCTCTGATACCACTTGTTGGGAATTTAAACCTCTCGAACCCACACCCAAGGATATTTAATAGACAAAAATATCAAAAAATAACAATACAAGATAATTTACGTGGAAACTCTCAAACCGGAGAAAAACCACAAGGACCGAGAAGAAAATCCATTATATGAAAAATTCTTACAATCACACCATTTTTCCTCTCACCCAATCCCCCAATACACCAACACACTCACAAAGAAATACACAAGACAATCTCTCCAACTCTCACCTCAAAAGATGAATTTAACTATAGTCAAATTTGTCATACAAATCTTTGATTTTGTTTGGTGCACTAAACAAGGAGGTAGCCACCTCCTTATATAGGTAAGAGTCTTGTCCCAATTATTGTCCCCAACTATGGCGATACAAGTGATTTAAACCATCAGTTGGATTTTGATGTGCAGATTAACATCAATTTCAACACGATTTTTGTCAAAATGAGACCAACTCTTTTTAACCATTATTCCAATATTGTAAAAGCTCATCACAGTTGTTACAAGATAATAAACAAATCTTGGATTTGATTTCAATATCACATGCATGTATGACATCATAATTAAAATATACACTCACAATTCAAATAGTCCATAGGCATTATCATAATTACAATTATTTATTTGAATTCCCCCAAAAAAACACAACTTCAATTTTACCAAGATAAGATTCATGATTAAGATACATATGAAACAAGTTGTATTAGATTGGTAATTAGGAAATTCAAACTTTAAGAAGATCCAAACTCAAGTTTAGATTTGACTAACATAGAATCTAATTTGCATGCTTTTAGATCTCTTCAATACTTTTGCTAGTTATATGTTAACATCTATTTTTATTTTTATTAATCTGTGAGTCTCCCTTTACAAATATAAGCCATGTACTCATTTTAAATAATCATAAATTTTATTTAATAAAAATTTCACAATTTCTAATTAATGACTTTAAATTAATCAAACTCTAAATTAATAAACCTAAATTATTTTAAATGCTTTAAAATATTAAAATATATTTTTAAAAATTATTAGTATTAAAAATATATTTTAAAATTAAAAGTATTAGAAAAACCTGGTAATTTTGTTGATTAAAAATTTGTTGGAAAGAAGTGTAAAACTAAAACCACGCCTCAAACGATAGAATAGGGAAAATATGGGGACTCTAATGAAAGAACGTGAAAATTTGGGGGTAATAAAGAAACAACAACGAGTGCGAGGAGTAAAAGGAAAATAAAGAAAAATGGATTTAGACAATATATTCTTCCCTCCACATTTATCACAAACCAAAAATTCCCTTCCCTCCTTTCCCTCTGCGGCTCTCTCTACCCTTCTGCTTCCTTGCTTGCTAACCCCCACTTTCCCCTTGAAAAGTTAAAACCCCTACCACCCTTTCTCTCTTTTCGCTAACCGATCATGTCAGGCAGCGCTAGAGCCTCCACCAGGACTTCGTCTGCGACGCCGGCGGCTGGTCCGATACTGCCGCCGTTGAGGCGGCACTTGGCGTTTGCTACGATGAAGCCACCGTTTGTGCCTCCGGAAGATTATCACCGATTTTCTCCTAGCAACAATGGCAGGATCGCTGCCGATCGGGAAGGAGAGGCTATTGTCGTGAGATCTCCAGTGAGTTCGTATCCTTCTTGTGCGGTTATTGTTTGCTGGTAATTTATATGGACGTGTACTTTGAGTTGGATTAATGCATTCGGCCTTTTGGGATTCAGATGTTGGAGGATGTGAAATGTGGATAGAAATGGAAGTTGATTTGTATTCTGTATTTGGATTGTGTCGTTTTCAGTTGGTCGCTGAGAAATGACGATAAATTGTATATTGTGGTTGGATTTTGGGTTTAATTTTCCTTTTTTTACGATTCTGGTTTTACAACTATCTTCTGGAACCTGTGTTAAGCTTTATTTGACACTTAGCCTTCATGTAAACTATACGAGTTCTGTTGTTTTTAGTTGGATTTTGAAATGCAAACCACGACATTCTTGCTAATTATCAATTTGATTGGGCCCTTTTCTTTTCTTATTTTATGCTTGCCTGCTACTTCCAATTGAACAAACTGTGTTTGAGATGCGAGAATTGAGCTTAGCAATGAAATTAAGGGAGTTGTTTTCATTGTGCCACTCTTTAGATAATTATATAGGTGGTTCTTACAGCTCTTTTGTCTGATTTGGGAAGTGATTGAACAATCTTTGCAATATCCAGATTTGTATCAAATAAAACGAAACATTGTTTTCATTGAGATATTTATATCTTCATCCTACTGCTGTGAAGTTTTTGGATTGCATAGTAACTACTTTTGTTTGTAATAACATAATTCAATATTGGTAACTTTTTGATGTCCCTCAGCAAGTAAAACGGAAGAGTGGATTGGAAAATGGTAACGAGCCTAGTGAGTTGCCTAGCAGTCCTGGATGCACACATGCATCTAATAGTCCTTTGTGCACTACAAAAGGGGGAAAAATGTACAACAGATCAAGGGCCTATAAGACCAACATGTCTGGGCCTCAGACACCTGTGTCTAATAGCGGTGAGGGACTTGGAAGCCTCATCATTCGGTTTATGTGTTCTCATTTCCCATGCAAATCTTTCAGTTTCTAGAGATTGATCCTCAGTGAGAAACTTGTTGGATAATATAGCTTAAGTTTCTTCACCCTCTTGCTGAAATGAGTCTTTTAACACTCCCAAACATTAAAAGAAAGATAACCAAATATTTTGTATAACCTTGCAGATTCACCATCTCCTCTTACTCCAGCTGGTAGCTGTCGATATGACAGTTCTCTAGGTGAAACTTGAAATGTTTACATTCAGTGTGAATTCTTGTTATGGATTGTGGGTAAGTTTTGATTTACATTGATATTGACAAAAATGTACTGAAAATTTCAAGGTCTTTTGACAAAGAAGTTTGTCAATTTAATAAAGCATGCTGAAGATGGTATTCTGGACCTAAACAAGGCAGCAGAAACTTTGGAGGTGATTATTTTTGCTAACTGGAGTTAGGTATTATTTACTACTTTCTTAGAATAATTAAAGGAGTTTGTTGAAAAAATAGGTCCAGAAACGGCGGATATATGACATAACAAATGTCTTGGAAGGGATTGGTCTAATTGAAAAGAAGCTTAAGAACAGAATACATTGGAAGTAAGCAGATCTTATTGCATTATTTGATTACCCTAAGCATCTAATTGTACATGTGCTCATATGAGGATTGGTTCAATGGTTGACCCAGGGGAGTTGATGCTTTAAGGCCAGGGGAAGTGGTTGTTGACGCTTCTTCATTGCAGGTAGCTTGCTGTAGACTTTCCTTTTCCATTGTATAAATCAACTCTTTTTCTTCATCGCCACAAAATCTCATACACATACTAATGTCTACATGCATGTGCGCACATATTTATGATCGTTTCCTATATACATTATTGTATGATGTTATATCCATCTCTATTTTAATTTTTGATCTAATTTTATGTGGTCTACGACTTGTATACCAACAGTGATGTTGAACTTAACACGGTTAGAATAGAAGTGAATCACATAATGAATGGCATAGAGATAGGTTTTATGTTGTGATTCCTTTCCTGCAGGCAGAAATTGCAAAGCTGTCCATGGAAGAGCACAAATTAGACGATCAAATAAGGTTACATGTTCTATTTCTTACTAGAGGGTATCTCCATTGCTTAGAATATCTTGAGAGATGCTGATATATGCTGATATTCTAAGTTGTTGCAGAGAATTGCAGGAACAATTGAGAGGCCTGAGTGAGAATGAGAACAATCAAAAGTATAGTTTTCTCTTCTAAGCACTTGCATCCTTAGTATTCAGTCGCTATTTGTAGCTTACAATGTTCTTTTTATTCCTTGATTTTCAGGTGGCTTTTTGTGACAGGAGAAGACATTAAGAGCCAACCTTGTTTCCAAGTTAGTATTCTTTTGTTTCACCGTGTGAAGATCCATGATAAGCATTCCTATGTGAATCATAATTATTGTAACTGATTTCGTAACATTACTTGTGAAAGAATGAAACTCTCATAGCAATTAAAGCTCCCCATGGAACTACTTTGGAAGTCCCTGATCCTGATGAAGTAAGTTGAGAGAGAATATTATGAAATGGAAAAGTTCTTTCTTTTCCACATTTTGAATATTTGACTGGTAATTTTTTTATACCAGGCTGCGGATTATCCACAGAGGAGATACAGAATCATCCTAAGAAGCACAATGGGTCCTATTGATGTCTACCTTGTAAGGTGTGGTGACCTACATATCGGTGGAGTATTTATTTAATGTGTCTATGTCATTTATCATTTCTTGGTTGTGGAGAAATTGGTCTTTCATTTAAGTTAGATAGTTTGTCCTCATGGCATGTTAGAGCTCTCATTCTCTTGTGATTTTTGCTCATCTTATAATGCTTACCTTCTGTTTTCCAGTCAGTTCGAAGAAAATTTTGGGGAGGGGAATGGTGTTGAACCAGCTTCCAGCTTACCACATGCTTCTGGCTCAAAGCCTAAGGAAAGTCCAGCAGATCTAGTCCCCGAGGCAATCAGGAGGGAAACTCAAGCAAATCAACCCAACTATATGCTTCCGGATATTGATTCTTCACAGGAATATGTTGGGAGAATGACAAGGATTGTTCCTTCCGATATTGATGTAAGTATGGCTGCCATAAGTTGGCATTGATAAGTAGTTTTGGGCAGGATCTATTTTATATATAGGAAAAGAACTAATTCGTAAGTAGGAATCACAATTTTTGAAGTGGCACTTGACATATAACTCGTTAGATGCGCTGGTGTTTCCCTAATGGCTTATATCACGAATCATGACTGTTGGTTCAAATTATCTTTTATAAGAACCAGTCATCAAATTAGAGGTTTCCTCCTATCATGCTCATTTTTTAACCCATGGACCTAACGAATTAAAACTATCCGCTCATCTGTCTGTACTAAAACATTTTGTAGCCTGTCTTAAAGATACAAGATAGTTGTTTTTCTTTGTAATCTCCGGTATTAAGACTTCTCCAAATCAGTAAAACGTTGATGTTCTTTGGACAACTGTTTTCCTGGTATTACGTTTGGTTGGCTGTAACATTTACTGTTTTGCTTTTGTTGCAGAATGAAACAGATTACTGGCTTCTTTCTGATGCTGACGTTAGCATTACAGATATGTGGAAGACGGATTGTATCCTTGCCTTTGTTCTTGTTCTTTTTCTGTTTTACAATCCCCATCTTTCTCCTGTTCACCTATGCGGAAAATTAATCGTTTGTCCTTGACTTGTAAAAGCCAACGACGAGTGGGGCGGAATGAGTATGCTTCCTGCTGAATTTGGAATGAGTGATGTCCACACTCCTGGGCCACATTCTCCATCTGATGTTATAAGTTCAACTAACAGATAAATAATAATTTTGTTTATCGGAGTGAGCAGTTTAGGGTCCATAAAATAAGCAATCTTGAGTCATCAGTCGATGACGGTGTAAGTGCTAATAATTTCTGAAGACCGAAACATGGTAAGGCATGGAAAGAAGGTACGGTAGAGGCACATTGCTTTATTTGAACCTTTGAAGGTCTATTTGCTAATAAGCTTCGAAGGAGGTATTTAAAAGAGAGGGATTTTGTTGACCCGTGGATGCTGAGGTAGAATGATGGCTAGTATTAGAAATTCACAACAAAGCTAAAGGTTCAATTTTCTGTGATTCAGCAAATACGCCGTTGCCAGCACTTATGATTTTATCTAGTTTTAGGACTTGACAGGTCGATAGAAAGCATGCTGCAAGTACAGTGTTGAATGTAGGCCAAGACTAGGAGTCTGGGACTGGGAATTCGTTTTCTTGTATTTGCTCAATAATTGTGATTCAAATTGTGGACATTCAAATCTCTCTTTTTTGTTAAGAGATGTATCTAACGAGTCAAGTCGGACTCAGGCTTTGAGTAGTCAAAGGCCCAATTAAGCCACATGGGTTGGGTTTAAGGTTTGAACTCAATCGGCCTCAGGTTGGTTTGATTATTTATTTTTTAAAATTTTTAAATATAATATGAGAAATTGAATTAAATTTTTTTTTGAGGGGAAAACAAATCATATTAAAAGTCAAAGCAAGTGCAAAATACAAGGAGGAGTTTCGAAAAAGCTAAAACTAGGAAAAAACAAAGCGGATCTAGCTAATCTATGAGCAATGTCGTTGCAT
>JANITW010000236.1:29771697-29809810 GCA_027564335.1 Erythroxylum williamsii | reverse complement strand
GTCACTGGCTCATGGGATTTACTCACAATGTCGGATCCTGCACCCCGCTCGACGCAGAGCTCTGGGGCATACTCCATGGCTTGACCCTGGCACGCCGACTTGGCTACACTCTAGTCCAATTACACTCCGACTGCAAAGTGGCCGTCGACCTCCTCACCGTTGACGGCGATGACCATTGGGGCAACACCATCCTTCGTCACATTCGCCTGCTCCTAGATCAGCATTGGCATGTTGATATTCAACATGTTTACCGAGAACAAAATAGCCTCGCCGATGCCCTCGCCAAACTTGGCTTCACTTGTCCCTCCGGCCTCCACATTTTACCTTCCCCTCCCCGACAGGTGGAGCGGTGGCTGTCTCCGGAGCCTTCCCCTCTCTAAGCATTATCTTGCTTCTTACGTATGTAAAAAAAAAAAGTTCGTTAAATAATTTAGCGGAAGTTGACGGTAGGCGGTGATGATGTGAAAATTTAAAGGATTAAGAGAGATTTCAAATTATAAGGAAGTTTTTGATGATTTGAGCAATTAAGCTACAATATTATATTAGAGCCGTACCACAGGCTTACTGAGGTGTGTCTCGGGCCTATGTTTGGGAACTTGAGCTAGCTTGGACTTAACTTTTTGCGAATACACCCATTGATGAAGCCTGGTGAGAGCACGGTTCTGTCCAAATCAATACAGAGCCTGCTTTAGCTTCTATTTTGGTTAATCGCAGGTAACTGCATCGATAGGTGGGCAGCAGAATATTAGGACTGTATAACCGCTAAGAAAATTTGGCTGGATCATCCTCTAATCAAGCTATAAATGACACATACATAAAAAATGAACCAGAACAAAAGAGAGAATAGGGATATTGCTCACATTTTCTGTTGACCGACCCTTTATCGAATTTCTACACTTGATTAACTTAACCCATCACTCAGGAATTTTCATTTAGTTCGATGATCCTTTCTTTTTCATGTTTGGCGTTCTTTCCAATCATGGATAACTGAGAACAAAGATTGTAATTTCACAGAAAATTGTTATTTCTTTGTTGTTCCTGCATCTGTGAGAGACTTCCGCGTCCAACTCTTGCTTTTGCTGATGTTATCTTGAGACAATGGAAGATATACTTGGTAAAATGGGAGGTAGATTCAAAATCTCCATAACAGATTCCACCATGATGTGGATTTTACACTCTGCAATGAACAAAGCCTACGAAAGGGTTCAGACCAAGGACGGTGCAATTGAACGTTTAAGTGAAATTTCAAAGTTCTATGAGTTGGCTGTGATGCAATTAGAGGGCTGCCTGAAGGTTGTTCACGAGGAAGCGGAGAGCGGTCTGGAAAGCAGCGACGAAGAACTGCTTGCAGAACTCTTAGAGATTCGAGACCGTCTTGAAGGACGCCTTAAGGAGACAGAGAGAGCCATTTCAGAAAAGGACAGAGAGTTTACAGAGAGATTAGAAAATGAGTTGAAGAATAGACGCACTCTGAAACTCAAAGAGAGAGAATTAGATTCTTTACGTGCCAATCTCCAGGTCGAGAGGACAAAGGCAGGGGGCATTGAGGAGCTTGTTCATGGGAATTGGGCAAGCAAAGATGAGGATAGAGACGAAGAATTTTCAGAGCTGAAGAGTTCAGTGGATCAGCAAGTGTTGAATATCAAGCAGAAACTTGACCCTCAATTCAGGTTCGTCGATAGAAGGCGCAATAAAAGTTTTGATTGCATAAAGATTGAGCAAATGAGTTCTGACATAGATATCTTGAAAGAAACGATGGACATTGCTTTTGGAAAGATGCAAAGTGTTGTGTTCTTCCCTGAGTTGGAGCCAATAGAGCAGCTATGTAGGTGGCCTATTGAGAGAGACGCAATCTTTATATTAATCAAAGGTTTTATGAGGGATACCAAGAAGAGATTCAATTCAGAAATGAGGAAGGAACAGAAACAAGTGTCAACTGATTTGGGCAAGCAACTGTCGAAGTTGTTGCAAGAGCTCAAATGCTTGCATGATCAACTTGAGCCTTTCAGCGCATCAAAAACAAAAAGTACAAATTCATTAGAACATGACAGTTGTGGCAAATCTGATAAGTCTAGCCCGATTATAGAAAGATCACATCAAAATCAAAGGAACCAGCTTGGCGGAGAGGATTCAGACGATAAGGGCAGCAATCTTGTCGCAAAAATGATTAAGAGTCACGAGTTCTTCATAAAAAATAAAAGCAAAGAGGTAAATTCGGTTAAGAGAGAAGTTGTTACTTGCCCATCCCCTAGTAAAGAAAAGGATCCAAGTAGCCCAAGAAGAACGATCCAAGAGGTTATAATAAGACTGGAAAGTTTAGTCAACTGGAACACAAGACTTGGTGATTCTCTTCGTGACTATGAAGGCGATGACAATGATGAAACTTCTTCAGGAAGGGGCTTGAGTGATCTAAATGCGGAAAAACAGATCAAATCTCAAATTGACACTATGGGAGATGTCTGGAAAAATTTGAACAAATCAGTTTCTCAGACAGCATATGAAAAACTAAAGAACAAAGTATGCCTGTTGAGAAAAGATAGAGAAGATGTAAATTTCCAGATGCTGATCATGGAACACACTTATGGTGCTCTTTTAGAATGTGTCATGAGTCAACACTATGCTGAATTATGTCGAAATGACTTGGAGAACTTGGTCCGGGACTGTGTATGCAAAAGTTTCTTCAAAGAAATGGCCAACGAGTGGAACGAGACAATGGAAAAAGACAAGAATGAACTTCAGATTAAAGAAGAGATAAGTAACACTGTCTTCAGCGAGTCACTGTATCAAATTCGCTGTGCTCTTGAATCGGCTTTAACGGAAATCCGAACTTCAGAGTTTCAGAGAAACTGCTTCTTAGATCTTCATATAGAGGACAAATTGAGTGAAGTCATCTCATTAGCTTACTTTGAAGAAATATGTAGAATATGGAATGAGGTTATACAACAGTGCAAAGCTCAAACTGCTGCTAAAGAAGAGCTGCAATTGATAGCCTTTAAAGAGACCATCAGAGATTTATGTGATACGGCTAATCACGTAGTAAGTGAAATCAGAAAAGCAAAAAGTTGGCAAAGCGATATGTATGGCTGCCCACTGAGTAATGATTCGTGCCAGTGCATAGATTGCTGGATGAACGAGGATATCTGCATGGTTTTCTTTAAGGAAATGTTCAAGCTCTGGAAAGAAGAGATAGATGCCTATAACTTAGAAAGTTCCATAAGGGAAGAAATTTTCCTACTTGTGGTTATTTACGCAATGAATGAGGCAACTTCTGTTCTTGCAGAAGCTCAATCCCAGGACCACTTCAGAAATTCAAAGGATTTCGTCTCTTCGAAGAAGTTGCATAAAAATCTAAAGGTTAGTGGGGAAGAAATTTTGACTCGAGATCAAAATTCTTCATCGAATATTCAAGCTGAGGATAACTTGATGCAAATTGCTAGTTCAGATATCAAAGAATGCAATCAAATGCCAGGCATTGTGGGACTAAAACAAAAACAGTGGGACAAGCTCAAGGTATCTTGTAGATTGTTGATTGAGATGGATACCGCTTCTTGTTCAGTAAGCAGCACAGTTCACAAAGCTTTGGAGAAATTAGCAATGAGTAAAGCAATCTTGAGTAAGTTGACATTTGGTTTAGGCGTAGCACTTGAAGACATGGAAAGTTTTGGTAATTTAATGAATCCCGATGTACATTTCTTCAATAGCATGGAACATCCCTCATTCCAAAAGGAGAAAACTGAAAATGCGACCTCTGATTTTCTATTTTCACCCATCCTGGAACTTTCACAACTATTTATGCACTTCCAACGCATAACAGAAGAAAAACTCAGGCTGAACATTTTGAGGTACTTGGTTTTATCCTCCCCCAACCCTCGGCCGTCACCAACCACTTAATTCATGAACTCTTGTTTTGCCACTTCTTTCACAGGTTAGATAAAACATTGGGTTATTTACATGCAGTTGCTGACCATGTTAACACTCTGAAAAGAAAGGAACGGCTTTACAAAGAGGCTTTTATTAGAAGATGTGAGAACCTCAGAAAGGCCGAAAATGAGGTGTTTGAGCTACATATACTAGTATTTCTTTCGTTTTCCTATCTTTGCTTGCGATGTTGGACGTGTAATTACCTATCCCAGAATCGTTTTGCTATGGATTACTATATGTAGTATCGAAGAGAGTAATGTCGGCTCCCTCCTAATCATTTTTCAGGTTGATCTGATGGGAGATCGAGTGGATGTACTTTTGGCTTCGCTTGAAAAAGTATACAACACTCTTCATCACCGTTTTCCAGAGTTGCAACAATATCAGGAGGTAAGGCTATTAATTCTTGTGATCTTAATATAAGATGCTCTCTTTACAATATCCGCATCTTCCACATTATTCTGATCAGCCCCTGTTCATCATCTAGATACTGCATTCTGGGTTTTGATTATTTGATAATGTTTCTGTTTTTGCTTTCTAATACTCCTTGCAGGTGTCGGACCTCCTGGAAATGATAGGGAAAGAATTGGGAGAAAGTGTCCAAAAATATGCTAAGTCAGGTTGAAACGTTAATCTTCAACAAAGGTTAACGACCAAATTGTTAGCTAAGTGACTGTTTTCCAGCCCGGGACGGGGGTAGGAATCTGAGGTGAACTACCCAATAAGAGCAACACCAGTAGTAGAGAATTACATCGGATATTTTTAAGCTGCGTATCAGGAGTTTCTGAAAGTTGAGACTTTTAGCCATGCTGGATATGAGAATAGATCCGAGATAACAGAGAGGCAAATAAGTGTTGAAATAAGACCAATGATTATGCAAGGTAATGAGACTTTTCGTATCAGTTACCTAAACACTTACAATGCATGAGTTTTGGGACCTCAAAAGGCACTCCATTCGTCTTTTCCTCTTCATATCGTATGTATCCTCAAAGTAGATTACGACTGTTGCTTTGATTTAAACGTATAAATGTTCATTGGAAGCTCTTTTGTTAACTTACAGCTCTGTTCCATATATTACGTTAAAATTGGGCCCTCAAAAGTCTTCTTCACTTTATGGTGTAATAACAAAAAAACTTGCACCTTCTGAATCTTGCTCCTATTATGAAAAATGACTTTCAGACCAACGAATTGAAAGCTGATTTCTCAAATATTTACTTCTAATAGATCCAAGTGTAGGGTGGTATTGACTCTTGGGGTACCGCCACTTAGCAGATTGTATTTAAAAAATGGGAGAAAGACAACTTGCCAATGCAAGTTGTCCATAGGTTGCATATCAGTTTGCTTATGCAAGCCGTGGCTGTGGAGGGTCTATAAAAAGACCCTTCCTTTCACTTTCTCATATACATATATGTGCTAATGTGATATGCGCTGAGTTTACGACAGAGTTTTAAAGAGCCGTTTCATGCGTTCCAAAAGATTGCGAGAGAGTGACTTTTATGATAATTTTAGGTAACGTTTTCCTAAAAAGGATGAGTGACAAAATAATAAGAATATTATATTAGGGATAGTAAATTTGGAAAATACCTTATATGTGAGTGTCACTATTTTATCGTGTCATTTTTCACTCTTTATACCCACTACTTTCATTAGTGGAAGATTTATTCAAAGTTTGCCTCGTGGACATAACTCAGATTAGAGATTGAACCATGTTAAATTTGTGTATTATTTTTTTGCTTATTTTACCTATAGGATTTAATTGGTAGTTTTTCCAAACAAATAGTATCAAAGTCAGGTTTAGTTTTGTGTCAAAAGATTTATTATCGAAGATGAAGGAAAAAAATAAGCAAGATGATTAGCCTAAATAGCTCAAACTACCACATATGGAAGAACAAGATAAAAGATCTTCTATTCCTTACGAAAATGCATTTACTAATGTTCACCACAGCAAAACTCAAATAAAACTTGTATGAGGAGTGAGCTTTTGAGCATGAATATATATGCAGTTTTATTTGATAATTTGTTGATGATAATGTGTATAACCATATTTGCAATGAGACTCACACATGGACGTTGTGGAAGAAACTCGAGGAGTTATATGTCTTAAAAATTGGTAACAATAAATTATTTGACTTGACAAAATTAGTGTAGATAAAATATCAAGAAGGTCCTTCTGTGGTAGATCACGTGAATGAAATTTAAGAGATCATGGATCAATTATTAGGAATGGGCATAAAGTTTCATGATGAGGTACTTGTCATTTTCTTGCTTATCTCCTTGACAAAGTCTTGGGAGACTATGAAGATTTCAATTACTAATTCTGCAATTGACGATGTTGTTAACATAGAATATGTAAAAAGAGGAATTTTGAATGAAGAGAAGATGCGAAGATCACAGAGTTCGGGCTCTTCAATATAGTAAGAAGTTTTGGTCACAGGTTCCAAAAGGAGGAGCAAATATAGAGGTCCAAATTCCAGAGATAAGAGTAGAAGAAGATCAAATAAATATGCAAACCTTGAATGCCATCACTGCAAGAAGAAGGGTCATGTCAAAAGGTTTTGCCAAAAGTTCAAAGAAGAAAAGAACAAAGGAAAATAAGTTAAGAAAGATGATAACAATGATGGTAAACACGCATTGACGACTACTATCATTGATGACTTTAACATCGTCTCACATGATAATGATGTGAATAGTGCATTAAGTGAGTTCAACTAGATAGATGATAGTGGTGCCACTATTTACGTCAAATCACATAAAGAACTCTTCTCATCATAGGCATTCGGAGATTTTTGTGTCTTTAAAATGGAAAATAGTGGTTTGGCAAAATCATCAGAAAAGGTGATATTTACTTGGAAACAGAAAATGGCATAGGATTGCCTTTGAAAGATGTCAGACATGTTCCTGATCTTTACCTAAATCTGATCTCTGTTAGTATACTTCATAATGAAGGTTTTTCATCACTTTCAAATATGGTAAATGGAAACTTACTAAAGGTTCCTTGGTAATCACCAAAGGTAAGAAGTGATCAAAGTTATACTTGATGTAGACAAAGTTGTCTAATGATATTGTGAATCCAGTGGAGAAAGATGGTGCAATAAAATTATGGCACAGGAGATTGGTCATATGAGTGAGAAAGAAATGACTTAGTTGGTGAAAAAGAATGCATTATTTGGAATTGACCAGGTGCATTTAAAGAAGAGTGTTGATTGCCTAATAGGAAAGCAAAATAGATTCGCTTTCAAAAATTCCTTTCCTTCCAGAATGAAGAATGTGTTAAATTTGGTATACTCAGATCTATGTGGGTCAATGCCAAAGTCACTAGATGGTTCTCAATACTTTATGACTTTCATTGATGATTATTCTAGGAAGACGTAGGTATACACCTTGAGAACTAAAGATTAAGTGCTAGAAGTTTTCAAGCAATTTCATGCCTCAGTTGAAAGACAAATTGGGAAGAAGTTGAAATGCATTCAAATAGACAATGGTGGAGAATACACTGGACCATTTAATGTTTATTGCAAAGAGCATAGAATTCGACATCAGACTACTCCTCCTAAGACACCGCAGTTGAATGGCTTAGCTAAGAGGAAGAACATGACTTTGATGGAGAGAGTTAGATGCCTACTCTCATATGCAAAGTTATAACAGACATTTTAGGGTGAGGCTCAGTACATGTATTAAATAGCTCACCCTGAATCCCTTTACAGTGTGATATTTAAGAGAAAGTATGGTTAGGATGTTTCCTATGATCATCTAAAGGTATTCGACTGTAAAGCTTATGTCTATATCTATAAAGATGAAAGATCCAAAATTGATGTCAAGACTCACCAGTGCATATTTATTGGTTATGGAGAAGATCAATTTAGTTATCAATTTTATCATCCAGTCCATAAGAAGTTGATTCGGAGCCATGATGTTATATTTGTCGAAGATCAAACCATTGAAGATTTTAGCAAAGTGAAAAAGGATGTTCCAAGAATTGATGGTAACTTGGTGGATTTAAAGTTAATTCCTCCAAAATTGGTGCTAAGGTGATTTGGAGATGAAGTTGAAAATGGTCAGCTAAACATAGTTGATGATGATGCTCCCATTCAAAACAAATCAATCAGATGAAGATTCTGATGAAGATGATGTTCAAAATCAACCACTAGCACTAAAGACTGCCCAGGTTTCAATAAGGACATCAATATAAGTAAGATAAACCTTTACTAGATACTCCACTAATCAGTACTTATTACTTACTAATGGGGGAGATCCTGAGAATTTTCAGGACATTATGATAGATGAACATAAGATGAACTAGGTTAAAGTTATGCAAGATGAAATGAAGCCCTTGCATGAGAATAAAACTTTTGAGCTGGTGAAGTTGCTAGAAGGCAAGAAAATTTTGAAAAATAAGTGGGTGTTTAGGATTAAGCATGAAAACACAATCCTCATCTAAAGTCCAAAGCTAGATTGCTTATTAAAAGATTCAACCAATAAAAAGGTATTGATTTTGATGACATATTTCTCACTAATTATGAAAATGACATCCATTTGTGAAGTGCTTAGTTTAGCAATTTGTCTAGACCTAGAAACTAAGCAATTGGATGTCAAGACAACCTTTCTTCATGGAGATTTGAAAGAGGAGATATATATGGAGCAACTAGAGGGTTTCAAGGAAAAAGGAAAAAATAGGACTATATGTGTAGATTGATGAAAAGCATTTATGGTTTAAAACAAACACTGAGACAGTGTCGCACCCCACTACCATAGAGTACATACCGGAACACCCAAAGGATATTCCAGTATGTAACCTATAATAATGGGATGTTAGAGCAATCATTATAATCACTTAATCATGGAATCATCATTTATATCCTCTTATAAGACATCATTTATAAAGACATAATATTTTAAAACCAAATTCCTCATTTCATTTCTTAAAAATCAAAATTTC
This sequence comes from Erythroxylum williamsii, assembly GCA_027564335.1. Lineage (NCBI taxonomy): Eukaryota > Viridiplantae > Streptophyta > Magnoliopsida > Malpighiales > Erythroxylaceae > Erythroxylum > Erythroxylum williamsii. The sequence continues at coordinate 29,800,956 of JANITW010000236.1, read as the reverse complement.
ATTGTACCTTTTTTCAATATCATCTGAAATATGTACATGATCCAAACCTAATACAAACCAGCTATAAGAAAGAGGAATTATACAAAATCAATATAATCCTTCAGTCTTAGCTGACCAGCCTTTAAGTCATTTCTTCTTCCTCCCAAATGTACAAGACTATATTTCTTATAGCGTCTCTCAGTAGCTAATGTCCTCTTTCGATCCTGAAAAATCAACGTGTAATTTTGGTGAGTTTTGTGAACTCAACGAAGTAACCATCATTGATGATACACTCAATTCATAAATCAGATCACACAAGTAGCATATATTTTACATCATTGCATTTCAGCATAAAGTATCACTTATCACTTTCAGAACAATCATACTGATCATTTCATTAATACAAATACACATATCAATTGTAAATGCAATGCACGTGAGACTCACTTTCATTTATTACTACCGTTGTGACCGAGTGCCATTTTACTAGCCCATATCCCTTGTAGATACTGAGCTGTATCAGATAATGTCCTATATCTCTTAGTGGATACCGAGTACATTCAGAACTGAGCCTAAGGTTCTGATCACAATCTAAGCATTAAACTCTTTTTACTGGCGACTTCAATCACAACCTTTTTGTATATATTCACTTAATAATTTGATTTCCCTTACATAATCATATTACATTCACAATACCTATTTGTCATCAAACTCTAGGTTCGACATTCAACAATTTGTTAAGAATCATGTATTTCGTCACATTCACATACAAGAAGCACTTCAAAAATCACATTCATACCTCAAAAACCTCGGACCTTCATTGTCCAAAATCAAACAATCAAATCAAATTCGTAAGATAATTCAAAACAGAATTTAAGTAAACAAATAATTAAGTGAGATTGTCTAGTTACTCACAGATTGCTCCAGAAAGCTATTACTTTGAAGTCTCAGCAACATCTGGATGATGGAGCTCAATATGCTCCTCTATATCATGCAATACATACATATTGGTACACATCACAACTTTGCACAGTTATAAGTATTTATTAATGCACATATATATATATGAAATATGCATAATGCATGTTCAATGACAATCCCAGGTATTTTTCTGTTATTCCAACTACATCATCAATCATATATCATAACTCACCTAAGTATAATTTGTACTTAGGTTTACACCTCACTAAAACCATTAAAATCAAAATTCATAACTCATTTGATCAATTCAGGTTTTTCTTGAAACATACTTTTGGGTCAACTTTGCATGTTATTTCTGACCAAGAAAATGGAGTAATTTGAGAAAACTTTCTTCTAAAAAAATTGTTCTCCTATCTCTTAAGTTTCTAATGATACCAAGATCATAAAATTTGATTCCGAAAGTTATACTCAAAATACTTCAGACTGAGTATGTTCAAAATTTTGGCTAGTGCATGATCTTGCACTCCAAGTTGTACAACTCATATGTCTCAATTACAATATCCAAAAATTAACAAATTTATGCCTATTGAAAGCTAAGAGAATAATCTACAACTTTTGGGAAGATAACTTTATCTGATTCAGCCTACATCAATACAGTTTATTCGATAACTACAAGACATGATTTTGTTACAAGTAGTACTACTGCCTAAGTCAAAACTAAACTTCAAGCTAAATTTCAAGACCTTTAAGGATAGAATTCAAATTCAATTTCTTTTAAAAGTTGTATCTGTATGTCTCAAGTTTAATTTCAATAAAAAATCATTCCATTTAGAAATCTACAAATTAAAATATAGTCAAAATATCGAAGCATGGTCAGTGAAAATATTCCATTTATCAAAATTCCAGTGCTCCTTATCATTTTCATCCCAAATTCATCACCCAATCTCTTCCAGAATGGATTCATATGGCCATAATTTTTCAATGGAGATGTCAAACAATGTGTTTTGAGTCTATTGGTTCAATTTTCATGTCATTTGGAGGTCGGGGGCATAATTTATGGTCAAAAGAATAAAGGATGTTCAAAACAGTCTCTCTTTAGTAGCCATAGAAGTCACGATCATACAGAAGCACAATCTTGAGATTTTAGTTGCATGCAAAACGTCACAATTGTGTAGTAGCACGTTCGTGCTTTTCCAAATTCTTTCACTAACTACATGATCATGCTTTTTCTCCTTTTGAAACTCTGCATATTTCTTCTTCTTCATTTCTTTCACTTAAACCAACAATTTCTAACTTATTTCTACCCCCATTTCGATTCTCATTTAACCTAAATCATTCTCAAACAAATCCAAAATCCATTACTTCTTATAAACATCAAAAACAGAAAAATCATTCACTCATCTTCTTCATTTTCTACATTTCTTCACTATTGCAATTCTTCTTTCATTTTGCTGCATATTTATTCACTACACATTCTTCTTTTTCTTCTTACTTTCATTTTAATCATTCTTCCTCATATCTCGACATCGCCTTACACCTATTCTTTATTTCTAAATTCATTTGAGTTCATTCCTAAATCACCTTAAATATTTTATGCACATGGCAGTGAAGAAAACAGAGCATTCACTTCTTCTTTAAAAACTTTCTACACCAATTTATACAAGTTTTCATTGCTCTTTCAAACTCAATGATCATTTCAACACTCTCTTATAACATTTTTATCCTCAAGACACAAAAACAAAAATATCAATATATTCATCCTATCCCCACGATATATATGAAAAATAACCATTTTCTCATAATCATTTAATGTCAAATCAATCACCAAATTTATATCATATACCAACAACTCATAAGGATTCACATGTACTTACTCGATAAAACTTCAAATTCTTCAAAATCTCAAGAAGCCCTAATTCCTTATGCAACTTTGTATATCATCTTGAAGGTGGTTTGGGTTAGGTTTTTCTTGAGGCAAAAGATATAGATAATAAAGTAGGGGTGGTAATAGATAAAGGAAAGCAAGGTTTAACTTTGGTGAAGGTTCGGTAAATCAAAGATCAATGAAGAAGAAAGCTATGAAGAAGAGAACTAAGTCAAGAGCTTAGTCTTTCAAGTTTTAAAAAAAAAAAGTGGATTTAAAACTTGGATACTTGTCCAATTTCTAAAGCTTTAACTAATTTCTCATTTAACTAGTTTAATCTTCTCCAAAATTTACTCCAAATTGTCTCTAATTTTTCAATATCATTATCTCACAAATTCTAAAATTATCTCTAAAATTTCTTCATATCATTTTTTTTTCTATTTCCATTTATAAATTTACTTGCCACTTGGCATTTTTCCTAATTCAATAATACCCTAAATTTTTGAAAATTTTTCTAAAATTCATCAAAAATTCTAAATCAACACATAAATTCTCCACATCGATTTCAATACAATTAATTCACAATTTCTCAATAACATCATGTATCACATATATAAATCAATTATACCTAAAAAAATGTCAATCAATGCATGTACAATCATTTTAGTGTGCAAAAATTAATATTTAAGTGTAAGTGTATGCCATATTATGCATGAGTATAAAATGCACTTTCTAATTTCTCAATAAACTCTCATATACACTATTCTAGCTTTAACAAAGGTAATGGGATGTTACAATTTTCCCCTCCTAAAAGAAATTTTGTCCTCGAAATTCTTACCTGATTGTTCGAACAGGTGGAGATATTGTATCCTCATATGCTCTTCTGTTTCCTAAGTTGGTTCCTCAGTCGAATGATTCCTTTAGAATACTTTCACTAGTGGAATTACTCAATTTTTCAGCTGTTTTATCTGAGATCCCACTATCTTGATAAACTCCTCGACATAACTTAGATTACTAGCAACCTCAATCTCTTAAGCCGGTAACACATATGTCGGATCTGATCGGTATCTTTGGAGCATACTCATGTGAGATACATTGTGTAATTTAGACATCTCATTCGGTAAAGCTAACTTGTATGCCAATGGTCCTATCCTCTCAATAATCTCATAAGGACCAATGTATCTTGGGCTTAACTTATCCTTTTTTCAGAATCTCAATACTCCTCGCTAAGGCAATACCCTCAAAAACACTCTGTCTTCTACACTGTATTCCATATCCCTTCAATGCTGATCTACATAAATCTTTTCTATCTTGAGCCGCTTTAATCCGACTCCTGATCAATTTCAACTTATCCACAGTATCTTGTATCAATTCTGGGCTTTGATCATTCTCAAGCCCTTTTCATCCCAATATAGTGGCAACCGACATTTTCTGTCATATAGTGCCTCATATGGTGCCATACCGATACTACTATAATAGTGGTTGTTGTATGCAAACTCAATCAAAGCTATATACTAATCCCAAGCTCCTTGAAACTCCAATACACATGCCCTGAGCATATCCTCAGCAATCTTGATTGTCCTCTCACTCTATCCATCCGTTTAAGGATGAAATGTAGTACTGAAGTTTAACTTCATGCCTATAGCTGACTGCAAACTCTTTCAAAATCTCAAAGTGAATCTGGGATCCCTTTCTGACCCATGTAGTCTAACTACCTCATTCATATACCTCCAGGCTAACTGATCAAGTGAGTTATTTTCTCTCACTGGTAAGAAATGGGTCAACTTAATTAATCGATCCACCACAACCCATATAGCATCATTCTGCCTCAGAGTCCTTAGCAATCCCATAATGAAATCAATAGTAATTCGTTCTCATTTTCACTCCAGAATAGGCAACGAATGTAATTTTTCAACTGGAGCTTGATACTCATCCTTAACCTGCTGGCATGTTATATATTTAGCAATAAACTCCGCTATTTGATCCTTTATTTCGGGCCACCAAAAATGCTACTTAAGCGTATTATACATCTTGGTGGTACTAGGATGCATAGCACAAGCAGCCATATGAGCTTACTCGAGGATTTCCTTTCTCAGATTATCCACATTAGGCACACATAGCCTTTGCTTTAACCATAGCGTCTCACCCCTCAGTTCAAACTTAGAACCCGGGTTCTTTTTAACTTCCTCAATGAGCTTCACCATATCGGGATCTTTACCCTGAACTCTTCTAATTCTATCATGCAACATCAGTCTCAGCTTCAATGTAGCTATCAATGCTTCATTATGCTCTAAATTCAACTCCACATTCAAAGCTCTCAATTGAATCAAGTTTGGTAACCTGGATTCTTGAATCTGAGCTACACTGGTATTAAACTTCTTACTCAAAGCATTAACCACCATATTAGCTTTCCCCAGACAATACTCGATCGTGCAGTCATAATCTTTCAACAACTCTATCCATCTCCTCTATTTCATGTTTAATTCCTTCTGACTCAGAAATATCTGAAACTCTTATGATTGGTATATATCTGGATTGTCTCTCCATCCAAATAATATCTCTATATCTTTAAAGCAAAGACAACTACAGTAAGCTCAGGCTATCACCTTACCATACTGCATCAATACACATCCCAATCCTTGATGCGAAGCTTCACTATATACCACACCTCCTCCAGTTCCCAATGGAATAGTTAACACCGGTGCCATAGCCAATCGATGCTTTAACTCCTCAAAGCTCTTATGACAATCATCATTCCATCTGAATTCTACATTCTTCCTCAAAAGTTTAGTTAGAGGGATGAGATCAAAAAAACTCCTCGATAAACCTTCGATAATATCTGGTCAATGCTAAGAATCTTCAAATTTTTTATATATTTCTTGGAGCTTCCCAATTCATTACTGCCTCTATCTTCTTAAGATCCACTTGTATGCCTTGTCCAGTCACTATATGTCTTAAAAATAACACTTAATCTAGCCAAAATTCACGCTTATTAAATTTGGCATACAGTTATTTATCCCTCATAATCTGTAAAATCACTCTCAGATGCTTGGCAGGTTCTTCTTTATTCTTCGAATATACCAAAATGTCATCAATAAACACTATCACAAATCGATCCAATTAAGCTGAAACACCTTATTCATCAAAGCCATAAATGCAACTGGGGCATTAGTTAACCTAAACTATATTACTAAAAACTTGAAATGCCCATACCTACTCTTGAATCCACTTTTTGGTACATCAGCTTCTGCTATCTTCAACTGATAGTATCCAGATCTCAAATCCAACTTAGTAAACACCTGAGCCTCTTACAAACTAATTAAGAAAATCATCAATTCTAGGAAACTGTTACACGATTCAGTTGCCTATAATCGATGCACAGTCTTAGAGTTTCATCTTTCTTCTCCACAAGTAATACTGGAGCTCCCCAAGGTGAAACACCGGGTCTAATGAAACCCTTTTCCATCAACTCTTATAACTAAGCCTACAACTCCTTTAGTTCCACAAGTGACGTCCTATATGGATGAATAGATATAGGAGCAGCACCTGGAACTAGATTAATTATGAACTCCATTTCCCGATCTAGAGGTAAGCCAGGTAACTCGGCGGGAAACATATGCAGGAATTCCCTAACCATGGGAATATCTTGCACATTCTACTCACTTCAAGTATCAATGATATGGGCCAGATAAGCCTCACATCTTCCTTGCATCAACCTCAATGCATTAATGAATGAGATCAACCTAGGTAGCACTGCTTGGCTAATACCTCTGAAAATTGCTCTCTGCTGATTAGGAAATTCTAACACCACCTCTTTAGTATAGTAGTTCATGATAGCCTTATGAGTAGTAAGTCAATCCATGCCTAAGATAATATCTATTTCTCTCAATTATAATATAATCAAGTCTACCTATTCAATTCGAATTAAGCATCTCTTACAGACTTCTCCTATAACGGTGGTACTAGATATCGATGTACTTACCTCTAATCCATACTTCATTTTTTCTCTATCACAATGCAACCTAGATCGAAGATCTAGCAATGCAAAGGCTTCATAATCGAAAATAAGTAGCAGACCTAAAAACGACATCCGGAGAATCCTGAGCCTCCTATCTAGTCATGGCATACACTCTGGCTTAGGACTGCGGTTGGGTGCTCCGACCCTCAGTCCTTATAGAAGGAATCCCACCACTCATTCTACCTTTACCACGGCCTCTCTATCTAGACCCACTAGCTCGGCTCTACTGGATAGTAGCTTTACTCGCTGATCCCCCTCTTATACTAGAGTGAGCTCCAACAACAACAGGACAATCTCTGATTCTATGCTTTAAGGAGCCACATCGAAAACAAGCTCCTGATAATGACCAACACTCTCCACCGTGCCTCTTCCCATAATGCTTATAAGGGGTTAATTGTCCCAACACTGCACCTCTTCCACTACTAGACTGTATGAAGTTACCCCTCTATCTGAACCCTGACTGTCTCAATCTAGCCAGTGGTTTGAAAGCTCGATTATGACACTTACTGAATCTTTTGCCAGAACCACTCTGAACTTCACTAGGACTCTTCATTCTAGACCTTTTCCTAGATTCTGTTTGTCCCTCTCTCAATAGCTGCTCAATTCTAATCGAGGTAGCAAACTGCTCAGGTTAGTGATTGCTATCCTTGTTCTAATCTCCATGTTTAGCCCATCTTCAAATCTCCTATACTTTTCCTCTTTGATAGGAATCAAAGCAGTAGCATACCCTATCAGCTCATTAAACTTGATGTCATACTCGGCCACTAACAATCTGCCCTATTTCAGATCCAAAAACTCTTTTATTTTTCTGTCCAGGTAGATTTTGGGCATGTAATTCTCCTTGAAGACCCTCAAAAAGTCTTCCCACTTTAGATCGCAAGGCATTGTGGTACTGCCTAGAACAGTCTTCTACCATTGATAAGCTAGGCTTTGTAATAAGGAAACTGCATGGTCGAACTTCTCGTCCGACTCACAATCCATCCGATCGAAGTTCCTCTTAGTTCTCTCCAGCCATCCCTCAGCCTCTGTAGGGTTTGTACTTCCATAGAAGTCCACAGCCCCCTATTTTTGCAATTTGTCATACCTCCTCTCCCTTCTCTCAGGAATTTTGGGAGGCATTACCTCAAGTCAAGGTACGGAGGACTCTCTATTGGATTCTACTGATCCTAGGTCAGCTAATTGTCCCACCTGATCACCAATGGCGGATGGACAATAATTTTAATTATTATCCACATTTCTAACAATATTCCATGCTTAACATTACTATATGTCCCTATGGATACCAAACCATGCTCTAATACTAAAAATTGTCGCATCCCACTACCATAGAGTTCATATCGGAACACTTGGAGGACATCCTTATATGTAACCCATTATAATGGGATGTTAGAGAAATCATTGTAATCAGTTAATTATAGCATCATCATTTATATCCTCTTATAAGACATCATTTATAAAGACACAATATTTTAAAACTAAATTATGCATTTCATTTCTTAAAAATCAAATTTTCATTTTACCTTTTTTCAATATCGTCTGAAATAAATATGTACATGATCCAAATCTAATACAAACCAACTATATGAAAGAGGAATTATACAAATTCTATCTAATCCTTCAGTTCTAGCTGACCTACATTTGAGTCATTTCTTCTTCCTTCTAAAAGTACAAGACTATACTTCTTGTAGCGTCTCTCTATAGCTAATGTCCTCTCTCGGTCTTGAAAAATCAACGTGCAACTTTGGTGAGTTTTGCGAACTCAATGAGGTAACCATCATCTATTGTTCACTCAATTCATACATCACATCACACATGTAGCATATAATTTACATCTTTGCATTTTTGCATAAAGCATCACGTATCATTATCAAAACAATTATATTGATCATTTCATTCATACAAATACACGTATTGATTGTAAATGCAATACATGTGAGACTCACTTTCATTTATTATTTTCTTTGTGACTGAGTGCTTTTTTACTAGCTTATATCCCTTGTGGATACCGAGCTGTATCAGCTAATGATCTATATCCCTTAGTAGATACCGAGTACATTCACAACTGAGCATGAGGCTCTGATCACAATTTGAGCTTTAAGGTCTTTTTATTGGCGACTCTGATCGTGACTCTCATTACTTGATCAAGCATTCATGTACAAAATGCATCACATTTGTATATATTCACTTAATCATTTGATTTCCCTTACACAATCACATTACATTCACAATACCTATTTGTCATCAGACCCTAAGTCCGACATTCAACAATTTGTTAAGAATAATGTATTTCATCACATTCACATACAAGGGGCCCTTCACAAATCACATTCATACCTAAAAATTCTCAGACCTTCATTGTCTGGAATCAAACAATCAAATCACATTCATTAGATTATTCAAAACATATTTTAAGCAAACAAATAATTAAGTGAGACCGCATAGGATACTCACAAATTGCTCCAGAAAGATATTGCCTCGAAGTCCCAACAACGTCTAGATGATGGTGTTCAATATGTTCCTCTATATCATGCAATACATACACATTGGTACACATCACAGCTTTGCACAATTATAAGTATTTATTAATGCACATATATGTATATGAAATATACACAATGCATGTTCAATGCCAATCATGGGTATTTTTTGTTATTCCAATTACATCATCAATAGTATATCAAAACTCACCTAAGTATAATTTGTACTTAAGTTTACACCTCACTAAAACCATTAAAATCAAAATTCATAACTCATTTAGTCAATTTAGATTTTTCCTTAAACATGCTTTTGGATCAACTTTGCTTGTTCTTTTTGAACAAGAAAATGGAGAAATTTGAGAACAATTTCTTCTCGAAAATGGTTCTCCTATCTTTTAAGTTTCTAATGACACCATGATCATACAATTTTATTCACTATTCTAAAAGATATACTCAAAATACTTTGGACTAAGTATGTTTGAAATTTTGGTTAGTGCATGATCGCGCCCTCCAAGTTGTACAACTCATATCTGTCAATTAACATATCCGAAAATTACAACATTTATACCCATTGAAAGCTAAGAGAATAATCTACAACTTTTGTGAAGACAATTTTATCTTATTTGACCTACATCAGTATAGTTTATTCAATAACTATAAGATATGATTTCTATTATAGGTAGTGCTGCAGCCTAAGCTAAAATTGAATTTCAAGCTAAATTTTAAGACCCTTAATGACAGAATTCAAACTCAATTTCTTCTTAACAATTGTAGTTGTATATCTTTAGTTTAATCTCAATGAAAAATCATTCCATTTGGAAATATGCAGATTAAAATATGGTCAAAATATCAAAGTATGTTCTGTAAAAATATTCCATTTATCAAAATTTTAGTACTCCTCATCATTTTCATCCCAAATTCATCACCCAATCTCTTCTTGAATGGATTTAGATGGCTATTATTTTTTGTGGATATGTAGAACAATGTGTTTCAAGTCTACTGGTTCAATTCTCATGTCATTTGGAGGTCGGGGGAAGAGATTATGATAAAAAGAATAAGGTATGTTTGAAACAGTCTCTCTTCAGTAGCCATAAAAGTCATGATCATGCAAAAGCACGATCGAGAGATTTCAGTTGCATACAGGAAAAGATTTTCCAAAATCTTTTTTGCACGATCGTGCTTTTCCTCCTTCTTTAGAAACTCTGCAGATTTCTTCTTCTTTATTTCTTTCACTTAAACGAACAATTTCTAACTTATTTCTACCCCCATTTTGACTCTCATTTAACCCAAATCATTCTCAAACAAATCCAAAATCCTTTGCTTCTCATATACATCAAAAACAGATAAATTATTCACTCATATTCTTTATTTTCTACGTTTCTTCACTGCTGCATTTCTTCTTTCATTTTTTTGCATATTCATTTACAACGCATTCTTCATTTTCTTCTTACTTTCATTTTAATCATTCTTCCCCATATCTCGACATCACATTACAGCTATTATTTATTTCTAAATTCATTTGAGTTCATTCCTAAATCACCCTAAATATTTTACGCACATAGTAGTGAAAAACAAAGAGCAATCACTTCTATTTTCTTTGAAAATTATCTACACCAATTTATACATGTTTTCATTGCTCTTTCATACTCAATGATCATTTCAACACTCTCTTATGACACAAAAAAAAATCAATATATTCATCCTATACCTAGTGTATACATGAAAAATAATCATTTTCTCATGATCATTTAATGTCAAATCAATCGGAAAATTTATATCATATACCAACAACTCATATGGATTTACATGTACTTAATTAATAAAACTTTAAATTCTTCAAAATCTCAAGAAGCCCTAATTCTTCATGCAACCACGTACATCTTCTTGAAGGTGGTTTGGGTTAGGTTTTTCTTGAGGCAAAAGAAATAGATTAAAAAAAAAGTAGGAGTGGTAATAGATACAGGAAAGCAAGGTTTAACTTTGGTGAAGGTTGGGTAAATCAAAAATCAATGAAAAAAACATGGGTTTAAAACTTAGACACTTGTCTAATTTTAGAGCTTTAACTAGTTTCTCATTTAACTAGTTCAATCTTTTCCAAATTTTATTCCAAATTGTCTCTAATTTTTCAATATCATTATCTCACAAATTCTGAAGTCATCTCTAAAACATCTTCATTGTAATTTGATTTTTTTAATTTCTATTTTCATTTATTAATTTACTTGCCACTTAGCATTTCAACAGGAGCTTGCGGTTGGAGAAATATGGCGTAAGGAAAAGCTGGTGGCGACTGGCTTCAGACGCAAGGAGGCGAACAGTGGCAAGAAAAACCATCTGGTGGTGGCGCGAAAGGAGACGTCAACCCTAGATCAAAAACGATGCCCCACACGAAAACAACGTCTGTGGTACAGACTCTGCTGACAGAAAATGTTCCAGTACACATCTTGCATGTACAAGCAGGATGTGATATTTTATAAAAAACCTTCTTTTAATTAAATTTGTTTAATAAAAATTACGTAGGTTTAGATCCCTAATAAATTTAGAAAAGTGTTTTCTAATTATTTTAAAATTTGTTTTCGAAGGGTTATTTTATTAAGATTATTTTGAAATTTAGTTAATTTTTCAAGATGTTGAATTATGAAATTATATTAACCACCCAACACAATTCCAAAATTAAGATAATTATTTTTCTTAATTTGATTAAGATTAATAATTATATTGAGTCCTAATTAGATTATAAATATTTTAATCGAATTAGAAAGTGTTACTTATATAATCTTGGAAAAGGAGTTTTTCTAAATTATAATAAGTAAGATTAAAAATTTATTGAAATTTGTTTTCACTTAAATTTTATTAAATGATTCAAGATACATTGGAAATAGTTTCCAATTGGATTTGAAAATTTGTTTTCAAATCGAATTAAATTTTTATTTAGAATATGAATTTAATTTATTTAGGAATAATTGGTTTTAATCTAATTTAAGTTTTTCAAGGAGTTAGAAATATTATTCTAGATTATGAAGATCAATAACTAGAATCAAATGAAGGTTGATATTTTATACATATAATTTGATTATGAGTGCATATGATGCATACTTTATTTATATGATTGATATATATATATATATTTATTTATTTATTTATTTATTTATTGGATGCATATTAAATTGTATGTTTTATATACGTGATATTTTACATGCAATTTTATGTTTGATAAGATGAAAAAAATTAAATCCCTTGTTGAAATATTAAATACTCATTAAGAACGTGATTGTTGCCTTATATTGTTATAAGAATAAACCAGAGTTTTGTTTATAGTTGACTTGTTTAGCAACTCAAGGCTACTTTAACCTGAACATGTTTAGTCTTATGACAGTAGGTTCTACTTAACTAAATTTGTGTGATTTGGATGAGCAAACTCATGATCACATGAATTTAGAGACAGGGTTAGGAATAACATATACGATATATTTTGACAAGAGTTGTCACCTATTAGATCTAGGAGTCATATGAGATATGATTGATAAAGTTGTTATCTACCCAACTTAAGTTTAGGTGATTTGTTGAACAAACTCAAGATCAACTATATTTGAATGGAATCTTAGCCAAATTGAAAAATTAGAGTAATCTTTTTAAATAGTAGTGAGGGCTGTTATTTTGAATAAAATGGTGGAATAACCAAATACATAATTAAAGTCCTAATCTCATTTGGTAGTCATGACATATAATTAAGTATTTTGTTTTACATTTAATTTTTTTTAATGGAATTTACCTTTTTTAGTATAGTTGATACTCAGGTTAGTGAACTAAATTTCGAAGAGTTCTAAAATCTAGGAAAGAAAAATTGTATTTCAATTATGCAATTTTGCTATAATCCATAATTAAGGATTCAGTGATAAGGTTTTAGAGATATGTCAAAGTCATAAACTTTGAAGACAACATGTAAGATGTATGTCAACATGATAGCAAGATGCAAGAGGTTGCATTGAGTAGCACTAAAAGATATAATACCTTGATGAAACTGTTCCACTTAATTTAACCTACTAAAAGCATAATTTTGGACTACAATTAAAGGATTTTCTATAGTATGATAATGGTTTTTCATAAGAAGAAAATGATTGCATGACTTTCTTGCTTATATATGATATGATAGAGATCATTTGTATTTCTAATTCATACTTATGAGTATGTGATACTAAATTTAGATTCAACATTATTGTAATGATCAATGCATGATTAGAAATAGAATGTTAAGTAAAAATAGTTAATCCAATTTTATACAAAGAGTTTGTATCTGTTGGATCAAAGGAGACTTATGCTTAACATAAGTGGCAAGAATTAAAAGTTGGATAACCGAGATTATCCTTTTATGCCATATTGGTTGAATCAACATCACGAGAATCATAAATTTACATACTAGGATATATGTATCCTTTTGCTTATAAATCGTATGGAACTTGTGAAACTTATATAATTAAAGAATAACCAAACCAACCTTTGGTGAAATGATGATGATGGTATTGAATTGTTAAATCATATACATGTGATGTATTGGATGAAATAAAAATTCATAAAAGGATAATATTATATTTCATTAAATTATTAATGACTTTATGTGATATAGTCATATGTATTAAATGAAATAATAATTTAAAATTTTGAGAGGTTCAAATGTTTAGATCTAAGTAGAAATTAAGCAATGAGAATGTCGAAGCATTTCGATGAGATCAATTTGGTGAGTTTTAAATTTTTGGTTATTTATAGGGAATGAGATTCTTTAGTGCATACCTTTATAACTAAATTCATAAGAGTATGGATTTATATAAGGAGAAAAATACAATATGAGATATTGTATAATGTAATAGTATTTCTTTTATAGCAATGCCTAATACAATGACTTACATTCTATAGTTCCAAATGAATCAATTAGCGAGATGTCATATTAGATTTGAAATGCAAAGTCTTTGAAAGAGTCAAAGTCAATGATCTAAGGATGTGGTGCTTGGTTGAAGCATATATTTATCTATTAAGTTTAGAACTAAATTGGATAATAAAAGGTTATGAGATATCCAAAGAGTTGGATATAATCTTACAGACCAATTGAACAAATTGTTTGATTAAATGTATACTTATAGGAGAATGGTTCTCAAGATAAGTAGTGGGAGTAAGATGAAATTTGAAAAGATCAAATCTTATGACCATAGATCAAATTAGAACTATTGCCTTTATTAATACATTTGATGTATAGTTGAAAGGCTACGAGATGTAAAAATATTCACTTTCATGATGAAGTCAAAGAGTTTGTTTTAAAGATGATTGTGAATTTATATTTACAAGAAGGTTAGTGGAAGTATAGTTGTGCTCTTCTCTGAGAGTATGTGGAGACATATTGCTTATAGAAAACAACAATTCTAACTTTGAATAGTTGAAAACATAATTGTCTAAGAACAACTCTTATTTGATATGACAAGGTAACACCTTAATTATGGGAATTAGATCTATAGAGATATATTGGAAGTTGATTACTTATTCTAAATCCAAATAAATAGACAATGTCTAAAGGAGTTTAGTATTTGAGATACCAAATACTTGCTAAGTATGAACAATATTTGTTATTTTATGTATGAGTTGATATTTCAGTTCAAAGAGATAAGGACATTTAATTTAGAAGTAAATACTAATTAAGGTTTATTTACTTAGAAAATATCATTCAAGATTGGAAAGGTTCCAATATAACAATGGTTGCTAATTAAGCCACAATACATTTTTCCTTTAGTAGAAATGATTAATTAGATCAATAAGTTCTTTAGTGAACTTGATATAGTTCCTTGCTTTGTTTAAGATAGTAATGTACTGTAGAACATTAGAGCCATTGAAATGCATAAGGAGCTAATGTTTCATTAAAGATTCAAAAATGTGTTTAGGCAATTTTTCTTAATTATGATGATAAATAAGATGGGAGTTGTAAGATTTAAGCAAGTGCTCACTATAGAGAATCTTATAGAACTCTCTAATTAAGTCACTGTCCCAGTAGTAGAATAATCGTCATATGGTGATATAGTATGAGATACTAAAACTATTGGCTTAGTGCAAGTGAGAGATTGTTGGTTTATCTTCTACAGCTAATCGTTTTGGTTGTAATTTAGTGACAAATTATTAAAAGCATCTTTATCTTGTATATGTTTAGATGTACATGATAAAGTCCATAGAATAATTATACATTGCAAACAAAATTATAATGAAATTATAATTATGATATTCATATTGCATTTATGTATTATCCCTAAATTGTTCCTAGTCATTGTTTTATTAAGACTAGACATTAAAAAAAATGTAAAATGACTAGCACACATTATGTTTCTCCTTATAAAGGAAGTAGCCGATCTCATAGACTAAAGTATAGAGATACTTAAATAAACAAATGGGTGCTTGTTAGAGAACAAGTTCATTGAATAGACCCAATATTAGAAATTCATTTGGAACATTACTTGTATGTCTATGGAATTCTCATTATGATGATTATATAAGTGATTCTTTGACTTGAGGTTACCAAAGTTATCTTATATAGAGATTGCTATGTTTTGATACTACTTATGATATATTTAATCAAGGGTCATTTAATTGGTAGTCATTGGATGTAGCATGAACTATACGGAGGTAGGTGAGTGATCAAGATATGATTCATCACCCTAAAGTAATTAGGGAGAATGTTCCCTTATTCTCTATTAGTATTGATTCCGGAAATCCTTGGCTAAAGTGGAATGAAATTTTATAAATAGTTTACAAATGTCATTAATTAAATCAATAACTAATAAAAGAGAACTAATATGATTAGACTTAAAATAGAGTAGACATTAATTCGTTGTTCTATGTCTAATCAAAACATTGTATGACGAACGGATTGAATTATATAGAAAAATCATACACGAAAAGATTAGTCAAAATCACTTTGACATTCCTAAATATTTTGGTGGTTATGATATGTTGCTAAATGCCAATCTTGATCTATGATTATAAATTGTTTAATTGGAGAATTAAAGATAAATTAAAAGGAGTTTTAATTTATCTCATTTTAATTATGAATTATAATTATAATTTATAATCATTGCAAACATATTTGGGAACCTAATGGGTCTCACATATAGAATGGATTGAAGAGAGCAAAGTCAATTTAATCAAGTTGGACTTGATTGTCAAGTTTGAGAAACTTTATGACTAAATATGAGATATTTAATAAATAAGGATCAATGTAAGATATTGAATCTTATTTGGGCATAATTGGTATTTAATTAGAATTATTTGTAATTTTAATTGAAATTATAATTAAATTAAATTAAATTACTAAAACATCCTAAGCTTATTATAAATAGGCTTAAGCTCTATGGAGCTAGTACTTCTTGCTTAACCCTCTTTATAAGAGTACAGAGTTCTCTTAACCTGTTCTATGGATACCGTTAGAGACTGGGCATTTATGTGATTACGATGGTTGAGATAGATCGATTTCAAAATAGTTAGAGGGATACGACAAGATTATGATTAAGCTTCAGAATAAGGTATGAATTTAGATTCACGCTTTATTATGATTATGTGTTAATCATTTTATAAAATTAAAGAGATCTTGGTTTTTCAGGAAATTAAAAGTTACGAAAAAGTTTCATAAGTATTCAGCTACTGCTGGTTTTATATTTCAACCCAGTTTCCTAACAAATATATCTATTTCTCCTTTTCTCTAAGCGATTTGTTGCCCTTACTAGTGGTAGTTATCATTATTGGCAACGGAAGATTCACCAGCGACTAAAATCGTTGTTGGTGAAGCCTCATTGTGGCATTGATTCTCACACCTAAAAGCACACAAAATCCAAGTTCAACCAAATGCATGTTCAATAAATTCACATAAAGCATTCAATCTAAAGCCATGCTTTAATCAAATTTATAGAAACAAAAAAATTTGAACAATTTTTTAACCTAAGGAAAAAATTAAAAGGATATACTTTCAAGTTTTCTAGTAACAGAAAAAGGTATGCAATATATTTCCTAAAACTTAACAAGCACTAAAAGCAATTAGGGACATATGATTTAGTGTTTTTCAAAGACCATAAGTCACAATGGTTTTAAAAACCCAATAATAACCATAATGATAAATTTAAAAATTTTCAGAGCTAGAACTTAATTTTTTTATAAAAACAAAGTTATGTTAAAATTAAGAACAAAAAAAGATCTAATTAGTCACAAAACTTTTATTTTAGGTGCACTTAGGTCCTCCATCTTTCAGTTTTACCAAATTAAACTTAACCTTCTGTAAAACTTATCAGCGTTCCTTTGATTTACTGATAGACAACATTTGTGGTGTATGTTATACTCATGTGATCACTTGTTAAGTTACTATAAGTTTTTAAAGGTTAATTACTTTTTATTCCCTAAACCTAAACTAAATGCTTTGTCATAAACGGTGTGATATGGTTTAAAGCTGACTATTTTGTCATTAAACGAAATTTAAACATTTTATAGCAAATTGATTGCATTTTGTATGAGTTAGTGAAAACTAGTGCACACATTCCACATTTTATAAATAGAAAGGAGAAGAGGAAAACAACAAAACACATTACAGTAGAGGAGTGGAAGTCACCCAAAATAATAGAGAAATGAGAGGGAGTAGTTCATAATAGAGAAGTAGGAGGGAGAATCTTATTTATATGTTGGTTCACAATAGAAGAGTTGGAGGGGAAGTAAGTCCTTTTCCAAATTTCGTGAAACTATTAGGGGATTTTAATAATCTGAATTTATAATTGATGAAATTGGCTACGTATTTGATGTATTGAGAGTATTTTATACCACACCTTTTTTAGTTCACTCTTATGGAATTCAATTTTAAGAGGTCATAAGTCTTATGGGTACTTTGAAAATCTGCAAAAGTCATGTAATTCATTTATTGAAACATAAAACCTATCATAAGGAATCACGTTCTTTTAATGATGTTCTCTTAAACCTTTGAGATTGCAACATTTATCTAGTAATGACTATTAACTTCTTAGGAACAAGATTTTGAATCTAATATGCACTTATAGTTTATTATATTGGAAGACCCCATTCCATATTTAACATCAAGCTATTAATAACAATTTAGTGGTTAAGTCGTTAGGGTCATTAAAAGATATTGGATTGGATCTTGTATTATGATGTTGAGATGTTGAAATAAGAAATCTAATAACTTAAAAGATAAATGAAAATAATCTCTTTATGGAAACCAAGTTTATGTTCAACATTATAGCGCATTGAAATGATATTGATTTTTTTGTTCAATATTGGATTGTATTGAAATAATATTCATATTAATATTTCTCCTTGTATGAAACCTTTGAAGATCTTATTGCTATTCAATTTCTTGTTTTATTAGGATATGGAATCCCATTGAAAAATAATTACTTTCCATTACTAGAGATAAATTGCTAGAGAAAACTCATTTGAGTACATTAGTCAAAGCAAAATTTTAGTTGAAGATATTGACCTAGAAAAATTATATTATTATAGTGTTATGGGAATTGCTAACCACAATTGGTTTGATAGATTAGATAAAATGTACTATAACCACCCACAAAAACATGAAGAAGGTGGATTAATTGAGACTAAAGATGATTAAAAAATAAAAAATTTAATCTCTATTGTTTTAGAATATGGAAGAGTGAAGGTTTATTTTAAGGATAAATATAAAATTGGTGAAGAGAAAAACATTCATTATATAGAAGATGAATGCTTGTTTTGGGAGTAAGTAATGTAGATGATAGAGATTGCAATAAAGAAAAAATTATGGTGTTATATAAGAATGATAGATAATTGAAACTAGAGGGACACCATTAGTCCCTTCATCTTAGGTACTTCTAGTTTTTGAAAATTCGTGATAGTAGGATAATCCTACTCCTTTGTTGGAGTCTTAAATAATTAGAAGCAAGTATACAGTTTTAAGCAAAGAAGGATGGGTGAGAATTATAAGGGCATATGATGATGAGCTTAGATATGGGACTAAGCTGTTAGGGATAAAAGGGGTAATGGGGACAAAAGGATCAAGGACAAGAGCTACACCTTTAACTTGGTAAATCACCAAAGAACATTCTATCTTTCAACAAAATGGAAAATGCAGCAAAGAGGCTTAACTCATGCAAGGTAGACATGAACTTCTTGTTTCTGATGTGGAAATGAGTGTGAACTTCTGATTTCAGTCGTGTAAATGATAGTGTATTCAATGTATTTCTTTACTATGGTATTTTGTAAATTTTTTGTGTAGCTAGTTAGATGTGGCTTCCTAAAAGGTCATCTTGATTAGTATATTCGTGTAGGAAGGATGCTGTGGTTGGTACAATTCATAGGGAACTATTTTTTTGTAGAGTTCCTCTTGTTCTTAGGTTAGGTTACCTTTCTAGTTTTGAGAGGGGATGGCCTTCAAGGCAACCCCATGGTTTGTACATAAATCCTTTTTTGATTAATTTAAAATTTTGATTTACCAAAAAAAAATGATTGTTTGGATATTGAATTAGATGGTTCATATATTGAAGTTGGAGTGTGCATACTAAATTTAAGGGTGCATATAATAAAGCTAATTATGTCTATGCTACCACTAACATTAAGGGTTTGCATATTAAAGTAGATAGTTTGCATACTAAAGTAGAAGGTCTGAATACTAAAGTTAAGGATGAGCATACTAAATTTAATGGTATGCATATGAAATTTGAGAATGTGCATAATGAGAAGGAATCAAATGATTTTCTAAAAATGAAGTTAGTGATAGTGGTCTATTAACTAATTTTGAATATGATAATGGAAGAGATGATGATGAGTTATAGATTATTAGATTGAAATAAAAAGGTAGCAAATATAAGAGAAGAATTAAAGATGATGGTGTGAATGATGATATTGAAAGTATGAAAGTAAAAAAGTATATGAAGATGACTAAGAGGGCTCCAAATATGAAAAAGATAGTGAGTATATTAAGAGAGATGACCTAGGTTAGTACTACATAAGATCAAATGAGGATATTGATAATGTACTAAGAGGTAAGTTTAAAAACCTTTATTATGATCAAAGTTTGAAGTTTAAAGATGCTAGAGAATTCAATAAGGCATTTACTAAATGCTACCTTATAAAGATTTTGGGCCTAAAATTTAAAAAAAAGAAGAGGTCTTGGGTGACACTTAGGTATACACCACAATGCCCTTGGTTACCTTTTACAATTATTAAGAGAAATGATGACAATTTTATCATGAAGAGATATGAAACTAAGCATAATTGTGAGAATTAGGAAGCTCATCACATCCAAACGGGTCATAGGCCACTACAAGGATATGATGGAGTCATAACCAAATATCAAGGTTATAGCCTTAAAGGCCTTATTATAGAAGGAGTTCAAAAGTATATGAGATTTTCAACATATGTAAAAGAGCAAAGGTTATTGTCATCAAGATGATACGTAAGTGTCATATGAACATATTCACTAACCTTTTGGGGTACGGTGAGGAGGTGAAAAACAAGAACCTAGGTATGACATAGTCAATTAGAGCAATAACAAATGTTGATTGTTAAAAGTTGTTTTTAAAGATATTATAGTTGTTTTAATGCTTAGAAAAGGGTTGGATTAAAATTTGTGGACTAATAATATGACTAGATAGATGTTTCTTAAAAGGGATACATAAAGAATAGTTTTTAGCTACTATTGGAAGGGATAGATACAGTTAGATGTTTCCTATTTTTTAGGGTGAGATTAATTTTGAATGTACAAAAACATGGAAGTGGTTTGTAAAGCTTATAATTTCAAGTCTACAACTTGGAGATGAAATTGGCTTTACATTAATGTTTGATACGCAAAAGGTATTTTCTTATATTGTTAATTATATATGTTTGTCTATTTTATCCTATTGTTTATTCTTACTAATTTTTTTTGTCTATTTAAGGTATTCTTAATGAAATTAATTTTTTTTTGCTAAATGTTAAATATATGGAAGGCATACTTTTGCTAATTAGAGATGAATATAGAATGAAGATGATCTAAAGTTTTTGTTTTAGAGGATAATCAAGGCAATCTTTGTTCCTGGTTTCAATGGTCAGTTATATGTTCTAAATGAACTAGGACCAAATTGTGTTAAAGATATATTAGAATATCCCAAGGAGATACGGTGCAAAGCATATTTTAGTATTAATACTAAAGGTGATTATGTGAATAATAATATGAGTGAGACCTTTAGTGGTTGGATTGTGGAAGCTACGATGAAGCCTATTGTTCCGTTGTTGAAGCATATTGGGAAGATGGTGATGAAGAGGAAGCATAAAAAATGGTGATTTTTGGGAGAAATAGGAATATAACATATGACCAAGAGCTTTAATTGTGTTAGAGGAGAATAAGACAGAAAGCTTTGGTTGCTCTATCAATTGGAATGGAGTTGATAGTATGAAGTTGAGCATAAATTAGATAGATTTTATGTCAGAATTAATAGTCTTACTAGTACTTATAAATATTAGGATATGGCAACATTCCATATTCTCATACCATGGTTGCCACTTACCATAGCTATAGAATCTAGATGAATAAATTACTATATGTTATAGTAAGGAGAGTAATACACAAACATACATGTATTCCCTCGAGTCACTTGATAGGCAAAGATTTTAACCTTAATGTGAATTCATTGAGCAACCTTCAATAAGGATAATACCTAGTAAACCTAGAAAAGAAAGAAAGAAAAACTTAAACAACCAAAAATAAGAAATTGTATTAGACATGGAAGGAGAATGACTTGCACCAAATATGGATGATAGATGTATATCCAAAGATCAAGTAAAAATGCAATAACCTTAAGAAATTTCAAATTAATTTTTAAATTGACTTGTTTTTTATTACTTTCTTATTAATCATTCAATGTGTGAAAAATATTTATAAGTGATAGGATCATCTAGCACTAATATAAGAGATAGATTGAAGGAGTTTAATCTATAAATTCAACAAATTACACATCAAAATATATTATACATGTGTGTGAAGTGATTAGATAGGAAAAAAACATAAAGATCAAGAAAGTATAAAAACAATGGTTAAAGAAAGAGAAAGAGACAAAGTGAAAGGAAGAGGTTGAAATAAGGTTAAAGGTAGAAGGGTGGTGGATATAGATATACTTATTAATTGAGTACCACATAAGCTAACTAATATATAGAACTATATTACATTAATATTTGATATTATATAAACATTAAATACTATTGTTATTGTCACATATAAACATCAAAGAAACATGTTCAAATGTTAAAGTCTGGGGGCTCAGAAAGATCCACTATTACAAAATATAGTTCTCAAGCTGAAATTATCTTCCAATCTAGAGGATAATAATGGAATAATGGGAATAGCATCATTTCATCTACCTTATGTAATAAAAGGGACAAAAAGAGAAAAAGCTTATGAATTTAACCTTCAAATTAAGTCAAATTTGTATAACAGAGAAGGACATAAATCAATTTGTATAAGTTCTTAAAAATTAAGCACTACTATCTCAGAGCTTCATCCAAAAAGTTAATTACAAGTTCAAGCTAATGCTCCCTTATATTAATTACTTATTCCATTACTTATTCAATTTGACACTTGTTATGAATTACGTTATTATTCTATGTTAGATTGTTATGAATTCAATTATTACTTATTCCATTATAGATTTGTTTTAATGGAAATTGTTTAGACTTAGTTTACAATTACTTATTATATCATGGTGTTGATTAAATTATTCTTACTTATTATTGGAATTAGCTTACAACTTTGAGATGAATTTGTCAAAATGGAAGTTGTTATTGGAATTATTTGTCATTAGAATTGTCCTTTCATATATGATTAAGATGATTCACTAGTTTTTTGGGTAAATTTTGATAAGGATGTTAGAAATGCTTATAGTTACTCTTTTATTCTCTCTTATCACCTTTTTTATTACTTAGGGAACGAATAATCAACATATTTAATTGATGGAAAATTTATGATGAATCAGTTTTTCATCCAATCTCAATCTAACTACATATTGTTATTAGATAGTACCAGCATTTAGATTAACATTATGCCTTGTGCATCACATTCATTTCTATAATCAATAAATTAAAATTAAAACAAATGGGCAAATCCGACCAACTTAGCAAACATTATCTTCTTGTATATTATGTATACAGAAGAAGTGTGTATTAGCTTTTTGATTTACAAGGCTTGAATAACCATAAGAGTTAATAATATAACCATGGTACAAAACTAAAGTTTATCAAGTTCATATTCTTTAACTCTTTAGTTAATAGAGCTATAAATATTATGGTACATATTCTATAATAAAATATCTTCCTTTGCATTCTTCTTGCCTCAAAATTGTATATTCTGGTGCTGCTTTTGCTTTTGCTAATTCACTGAGTAGCTCATGCACATTATCCATCCATTTACCATCTTTTAACTTGTTGTTCTCAAATTTCAACCTTTTTTTTCAATTTTTAATTTATTTATAGTAGATTTTGCCTTTTCACCAAAATCTTCATCTACCTATCTAAAAGAATTACATCCTTCTTATAATAATGTAGTAACAAAGTTTATTAATTATCAAATAGTAAGAACTTTATCAAGCATCAACTATTTTATTATTAATAATTAACCTACCTCATAATTATAAGGTATCAATTAGATCTTATTCTACAATTGTCGTTGGTCTAAGAAGTCATCAAATAGTTTCAATTTCCACATCGATGAAAAATTTGCTCATCATATTGCTTTTCACTATAACTTGTTGTAGTTGATTTGAAAGATTCACCATTCATTATAGTTGACAAAAAAGTATACCAATCAAATATCAAATATCACTGCATCTCCCTCTTCATATAACAACATTAATGATTCAAGATAATGAAGTTAAATTAATTTAGGGCATTACAAAGATTATAACTAGCCTGCAAAGATTATAAAGAGGTAGGGGTGTTACAAAAGTTATAACTAGCCTACAAATTTTTTTATAGATATGAAGAGAATAAGAGAATAGTAACTATAGATATATTATAAAAAAAAAAAGATCAATCATCACTTAACTCAAATTTGAAGAGTATAAGAGAACAAAGGAATCAATGGTTAATCACCTTTAAAACCTAGATACAGTTTATCTTTGTTGGCTAAGATAAAGGCAATTGGCAAATTAAAGTCTAGGTTTGAGAGAGAGAAAAGAAGCTTGAAACCCATATCGAGAGTTAAAAGAGAGACAATGGAAGCTAGCCTAAAATGAAGGGGTAATGATGGAGATGAGTTCTTTGTTCGTAGTTGCTAAAATTAATAAAAACACCCTTGTAAGTCTCCCTTTTAATGAATCCCACTCCAAATGGGTAGAGTGTGCACCATAGACACTGGGAACTAGTAAATTAAGGGTTTAATGAGAAAATTTAAACAAGTTTAAGGTTAATTCTACAAAATTGAAAGATGAAGGACATATGTGCACCTAACATAAAAGTTCAAGGATTAATTTGGGCTTTTTTCAATAAAATTAAACCTTGCAACTTTTGCATTACCCTTTAAAAAATATCATTAAACAACTTTTTCAAGATAATCAGTTAAAGGAAGCTTTGATACTACTATTGAAAAATCAACCATATGATTGAATCATAGGTTAAAAAAAATTATTTTACAATGTCTTATTCGGATCTCTTTAATTAAATAACTCAAAAACTATGAGTCAAAAATAAAAGGGTTAAAACATACTTGATTTGAATTATTGCAAAGTTTATTTTGAAGTAGTCAACCATAAGTTGTTTAAATATCTGGCCTCTATGATATTAAAAAAGTAGAGAAAGAGAATTCAACCACTTTTTGGGAGGAAAAGACTAAGATTTTTTTCCTATTTATAGAAAAATACAATAGGGATTCTTTTCAATGAAAATTAAACTTTTCATTATAAATGAAGTCTAACTTAATATAATTTAATCTTAATAAAATGAAATATTTCATATTTGATTATTAAAGTTTCTTAAACTTCAAAATTAAGTCAAAATTAATTTAAATTAAAGATTTTATTTTAAATTGTTATTTATGTGTGACTCATTAGGTTCTTAACATATTGATAATGATTATAAATTATAATCATAATTTATAATTAAAATTATATAAATTAAATCTAATTTAAATTTATCTTAATTTGTTAATGAAACAATTTGTCATTAAGGGCAGTATGTTTATAACCACCTAAATATTAAAAATTTTAAAATGGTTTTAACTTAACCTATTTATGCATGATTATATCATATAATTTAATCCTTCTATCATTCAATATTTTAATTGAACGTAAGGTATAAAATTAGTGTCTACTTAATTTAAATGCAATCATATTTGTTCTTACTAATTAGTAATTAATTTATAATTGGTATTTGAAGATATCCTTTTTCAAATCTCAATTCACTTTGGCAAGACAATTTTTTAAATCATTTCTAATCAAGAATAATAGAGCATTTTTTCTAACTATTTGAGGATGACGAATTCTTTATTAACTTACTCAGCTATCGTCATATAATACTATGTATAATTAGTACATACGAAACTACTTTAAATATAATATGTTATAAGTAGAATCAAAACATAATAATCCTCACATTAGATACCATAGTGATATGAAGTTTAATAATCAATTATATAACCGTCGTAGCGAGGAAATCTGTAAACACAAAAGTACTATTCCATTTAGGATCTTTATAATCAAGTCAATTCGATCAATTTATTTTTTAATCAGCTGGCACATTTGTTTAACAAGCACTATATTTTAGTCTATAAGATCAATTATTTTTTATAAAGAAGAAATATAACATGTGCTAGCCTTTATGTTCTATTAATGTTTAGTTTTAATGGAATAATAATTATAAATATTTAAAAATAATACTATGATCTCATTATAATTTGATTTATAAAATATATTTATCCAATGAAGATTATCTTACATGTTGGTTAATTAAACAAATTGACAATAGTATATAAACTAAAAAAGTACATGTTAGAATTCTATTATGCATAAAAATTCTTGACTGTGTAGAATACAATATCTTATTTGTTTGACGGACCTAAAATCTGGAGAATTGCTTCAATTCATTATTCTCCGAAGTGGACGTTGTTAAATTTTCTTAGTAGAATTAATGCAGATAATTTATCATCTTGTGAACCTAGGAAGTTATTGCAGGATATTTAGAAATGTGGATCAAACATGACCTTACGGATTCATAATACATTTCAAGGAATGGTAGCTCAGAAAGCGTTGTAGGTTGCTCTAGATAAAGAGCGTTCAAGTTAAGTTGAATTTATTTCTGGTAAGCATACAAGATAGTATAACAACAAAAGAACAGAAAGAAAAAGACGTGAACAGGAATATACTTTCATACACATTTAATGTTTGCATAGTTTTCGTCACCGCTAATGTTGTTATTTTCCAACATGAACAACTAAAATCTCCCTAAGAAATTACGGAATAGTTAGCAGTTGAACTACTAGTTGCTACCTAGTTTATGGTGCGCGTCAATGTCAGCCACCTCTGCTATTTATGCTCTTGTTTGCTAAAAGGTCATTTGTGTATGTAGCCTTGGTAAATGGACGGAAAGCAAAGTCAAAGCGCTTACGATCATTTTTCTGCTTGGAATTATTAGATAGACAAAAAGCTAGCCGGCATTATTTCTCTTTCTAATCTTTCAAATGTCAACATTTTACACCAAAATGGCGATTGGTACTAAGTTGTCTGTGCTTTGTTCTGCATAGCTTTGCTGCCTTCACTAAATGTTCCAATTTTGCCATACTCCAAATGACGATAGATACTAAGTTTTCTGTGTTTTCTTCCTGCGCCAACGAGTTCCTTGCATCTATTTATCAATTACTGGAAGTGTAGAAATTTATAGCGTTGATGAGCTATCTTCAACAGTTTTTTGACTCCAAAAATTTCGCATAAGCCCACGACACTTGAATCTGCTTCAATCTTCAGTCCTCATGGCGATACGTTCCAGACCATGTTTCATGCTTCTCCTATGGCTTCTCTGCACAAATTTCTCCACCCCTTCAGCTAATAAACATAGACACTTTCCACTACCTGAATTATATGCTAGAATAAGTTCAACATTGGACAACGTCGGTGCACCTTTGTCACAATCCGAAGGTGCATCTGGGCCCTTTACCGCGCCTGCACCAGCTTCGTCTTACAACGGTGCTCCCTCTAGTTTATATGCACCGTCTTCCACTTACAACGGTGCTCCCTCTAGTTTCCATGCACCATCTTCATCTTCCAACGGTGCTCCCTCTTCAGGACATAATGCTGGTGCACCGTCGTCCATACCTTCTCCAGCTAAGCCGTTCTCTCCATCGCCATTGCCTCCGTCATCTCCACCTGTTGTATGGGCGCCACCAGAAGGGAAAAGCTCTTCATCATCAAGTACGCTGAATGGTGGGCAGAAGGCAGGAATTGTGATTGGATCAATGGCAGGAGCTAGCCTGCTGCTGTGCTGTGGGATGGTTTATAGGAAACGCCGCTCTAACATTAGAAGAGAACGATTGGCAAGTGAAGCTAGGAGGCCGATTTTTTGATTTGCATCTGAATGTTTTGCAACTCAAAGGACTTGTCTCAATATGTTTGGATTTTCGATTTGGAGAGCAACATTTGAGCTGTGGCAGTATACCATATTAATCATCATATTCATTTATGTACTACGATTTAAAAGTTAGTAAGGAATTTTTGATTGCAGATACAGATAAACACGAGATAACGGGGAATCTTATTTTCAAACCCAATTAGTTAGTACGTACGTTGCTAGCTCTCCAACGTCTTCTCGCTTGACAAAGTTGAACAAGTAGCAGCATTAAAAACAATTTGCGCTAGCTAGACTTTTATGTCAGTCTTCTAGAAATGCTTGATGTTAGTTGAAGAGTAAAACAACTTGCCAACTTTTTGAAAATTTGTAAGCATCTACATACAAAGAGAATTTTAATGTATTATGCGGAAGGGGAAAATAGGTGAAGCATGTGGATGAATCGTAGGAGAAGTTATAACTGAAAGGAAGAACTATAGACTAAAAGATTAAATTTAGAGCATTTTTTAATCGTTTATTTCATATTTTGCCAAGTTTCAGATCAGGTGGAGTTGTCAAAGGCCATGTTAGAAAGTAACAGATCATAAACATAACCACAAAGATTATGTTAAACACATGATCGATTTTATATGCATTGAAAACGAAAACCACATGCTTGATTGATCGTTGTATTCTACCGGTTAAAGTCCTTTTGTTTACAGTAACTTCAGAGAAGATTGAAAACAAAACAGCAACAAACCCCAAAAGACACGTAGATGTCTGTTTTTTTTCAAACGTTTCCTTCATATATGTCTGTATGTAACTACCTTTAGTAGTTATTTAAGTATGATGACAATTATATCCATCATGGGTGTATATAAGTTATCATCTCCCAATCACACATGATGGGTTTAATAAAACTCTGCAGTGTTCATACTTGTTCAATAACCGGTGTGACTAGCATATGACGAGAGTACATTGTCATATATCTGTTAGGAGTATATGACATCTCAATTTAACAAATTGATCCTAGGACTTATGAGTCATTGAGTGGACATTGTATGCTATACCCTAGGTCGTAACTCGCATTTGCAATTTTCCTTTGATCTCATTTAGTTTCTTTAAGTTATGATTGTATTCAAGTTCTCTCCTAAAGAGATGATGGCCATCTAACCTTAAATTCAATTCGCAAGAATGAAACAATTGTAGTAAGGGTATATGATGAGGTTCTTCTAAACCTCAAGGGTCTCACACAATGTAAGATCAGATCTTGCGACTTACATTAATCCCTTTTGTGGTCAGTTATGCACACATGGTACGAGTCACGTGCTACGGTATTTACCCACTTCGTTTACCTTGAATATCTTTTATTCAAGAAATACCGTACAGATGATAGCTCAAACATACTCAATGTTTAACTTGAGTTCACTTATCTACTC
>JANITW010000236.1:29671775-29695264 GCA_027564335.1 Erythroxylum williamsii | reverse complement strand
TTGGGCATGACACTTAAGTCTAAGAGTTATAAGGCTTATATTGGAGGGCAAAATGGACATTGCCCACTCATTAAGAGAATATGAATTAGAAGAAGAAGATTGGGAATGGGAAGAAAAAAAAGGAGTCGTGGGAGAAGAAAGGAAGAAGGGAAAGCTAGGGTTTGGAGATCCTTGAAGATTTTGAAGAAATTGAAGCCAAATCAAGTAAGTATAAGCATCTTTCCCCTTAATTAGATGAATGAAACATGTTTTGATGTTAGTTAAGAGAGGATTAATTGTTAGAAGTTATCGAATGAGTTAAAGCCTATGTTTGGTTTTTAAGGTTAATGATTATGTGATTTATGGATAATTTTGGGGTTGGAATGGGTTTAGAAATGAAGTAGGAATGATGATTTATGGTTAAGATGAGATATGTAAAGATTATAGACGAAGAATGTCAAAAAATCAATTTTCGGGAGGCTCAGGGACACGCATGTCGCGGCGCACACAGGCGCCCACGTCGCGGCATGCGTGAGCACCCACGTCGCGGCGTGCGCGAGCGCCCACGTCCGTGCGTGCGTGGATGCCTTCACTGCGGTGAGCTTCTAGGTTTCGCCATGGCGAGCTCCTTTCTGCCGCGGCGAGAGGTCATTTTCCTGCACAGATATGTTTTGATATTTTAGGCATAACTTTTGCTGTAAATATCCAAATGAGGTGATTTTTGATTTGTTGTAAACTAGAGACAAAGGTATACAAGTTTTAGGAAGAAAGGAAGTTAATAATCATTTTTTAAAGATCTCAAATTTTGGTCGGAAGTTGAATATAGATTATTGTTTCAGTTTAAGGATAGTCCCAACATGTTTGGAGTATAACTTTCAGATTTCTGAACCCAATTGAGTGAGTTTAGTGTTATTAGAAACTTAAAACAATGGGGAACTTTTTCTAGAAGAGAATATTATCAGATTTTGTCATTATTTGATCAGAGTGATCATGAAAAAATTGACCCGAATGTTTGGACTTTTGGAAAAGTTTGAGTTTTTAGAATTTATGGGTCCTCAAATATTGTACTCCTATTGAATGGGATTTTTACATTTGATAAAGGGAATGAAGGAAGGCAAGAGGATTAAGAGTAGAGGCATCTTTTAAGCATGTATTCAAGCAAGGAATTCAGGTGGGTAAATGTTTATAATTTAAATAAGCTACTACTGTTTTTCTTTAAATCAAAGAAATTTTCTGATTTCATTTGCATCATAAGTGCTGCATTATTGTTTATGAATGACTTGTGAAATATGCAATATGTTTGTTACATGATTTGAGTGATATTTTGAAAAAGATGCATGTTTATGAAATCATGTTCTCAAGAATGGTTTTCAAGATATACATCAAGCATATGATAAGCAAGTTTTTAAGACAAGTGCCATTTTGGGCAACAAGTTACAAGATTTTGAAAGCTATGTGTTATGTGGGTTTGTGGTAGTCCTTCAAGAACCATCACGTGCACGTTGACCCAAGAATAGGCTTCTCCCGCCTGCCCGCTAGTGGCACGGAGCTCCATCAAGGACTCCCTCAAGAAACTACGACTACACAGGACTATTTCGATGGAATTGTGTAATGCGTCATGAACTTGGGCTTAACCAAACCATTTCTGATGTGTTTATGTGCTCATGTTATGTTTGATCAAGTTTGATGCATTCATGATTTGCAACTTATGGATTTTGGCTGAAAGCCTAGAAAACATGCGCTTTATAAACTCAACGAAAATTTTCTAAGATAAGTGAACTGTTTCCAAGGTTTTTGCTTATCTTTTATTTTAAACGTGTTATCCATGAGATGTAAAGCTCACCCCCCTTTCGCCCCCATCTCCAGGTATCAAGATGAAGAGCGGATGAAAGAAAGTTTAGACATCCATTCGTTATGTATATGATTGGCTTTTAAGTTAATTTGATGTAAGATTCAGATCTCAGACATGTTGAAAATTTTTGGATTTTTGTATCATATGCATTTTGGATTGTAACATGGCTTGGAAAGCCATTAGGATTTTGTAAGCATGTATTTATTTGACGTAAATGAATTATGGAAGTGTGTATAGAATCGAATTGTGAATGTGTCTTGGATATTGAAGTACTATATGTGAATATGAATGTGATAAATTACGTTTGGATTCTAGACAGGAGGTCCGATGATTGATGTTATGGATTTGAATTATTGAAGTGCTTATATGTGTATGAATTGTGGGTATATTGTCATGTGTGATGTTTTATCTCAAATGAAATGTAAGAGTTTAAAACGATGGGATATTATTGTATAAAAAAATTTATACTGGTTTCGGATTGGTTTAGACCGGTTGTCTTATAGTTTCCAACGTGATTTTTTCTACGTTACACGTTCTCGGATGTCGAACATTTGATTTAGCTCGATTGACACGTTTGTGTGCTTTGATTCTTTTTTGATTCTTACGCCTTTTGATTTGATTTTCCTTGTTTGACTTTCGCTAATTCGTTTCGCTTTCGGATTCTTTCGCTCTCGCCAAGTATAAGTTTGCTCACATTTTGTACATGCGTTCGATTTATGATTCCGACGTTGGGTTCCCAATATTTGTGGTTGATTGATCCGTTTTGTTTCTTTGTTTCTGAAATTTTGTAAATCCGAGCCTTTCGATTTTTCTATGGCTCATTAAGAATTCGATTCGTTTTCGATTCTTTCGCCTTTGATCCGATTTGATTTCTTTAACCTTCTCCTTATGTTTTCGTTTGGATTTCTTTCGCGTTATGATATGTTCGTTTGTTTTTGCTTTTTGTTTTTCGAATTTCGATTCCGCTTTTAGCTTTCCGCGTTAGATTTCCTTTGTTTTTGCTTTTGGTTTTTGTTTTTAGTTTTTCCATTTTCCATTTTTCTGGTTAGGGTCCGGTTTCAAGATCGGATCCCAACATCTACTTCAGCCCCAGTTAAGAAGGGGAAGCAGTTCGACAAGTTGAGAAAAACAGAATGGATATTGGAGCAGATGGATTATGAAGATGACGAGAAGGTTGAATATACTGCGAGTTTGCTACAAGGGGATGCTCTGCATTGGTGGGAGAGTGTCTCGAGAAGTCAAATGAAGCCATCAGGGTTGGCCTGGAAGGACTTCTTGAATGTTTATAAGAAGAAATATTTGTCTGAAGTGAACATCTATCTAAAGAAGAGAGAGTTTTTAAGCCTAACCTAGAGGGAGATGACAGTAAGCAAGTATGAGCGCCGATTTACGCAATTAGCCCAATATGCAGCTGAGTTAATGATGAGAAAAGAGGCTAGGTACTAAAAATTTGAAGTGGGATTGCACTTGGCCATCAGAAAGAAAGTGGTGGCACAGAATTTCTGCTACTTCCAATAGCTGGTTGAAGTAGCATTGATAGTGGAAAATGTGGAGAACATCAAGAGTGTAGTGAATAGGAAGAGAAAGGGGAGAGAACAGTCCAGGAGGAGTGGTGGTACTTCTATGCCTAAGAGAAGTACTAGGACTTCCCCTGTACAGTCTGAGGAGAGGAGCAGTGGTGCAAGTAGACCTAGACCTATGAGGACTTCTAATGTTTCTTATCAAGCCTCAACGGCTGGAGGCAGTAGGAGGGGAGATGGGGATAAGCCACCCATTCCTAAATGTGAAAACTACAGAAGGTTTTATAGAGGGGAATGTTATCGTTTAATTGGAGCGTGTTTCAATTGCGGGGAGAAAGGACACATGGCAAGAGAATGCCTTTAGAATCCAAGACATGAGAGAAGTCAGATGCAAGCTTCAAAGAGGGTCGAGACAATAGGACACAGGATAGTAACGGAAGTGGGCAATAGAAGTTCTGATGTAGCCAGGAAAATAAACCCTCCAGGGAGACTGAGGGAACAAGCACCAGCTAGAGTGTTTGACAGAAGGTCAAGTCCACCTAGTGTTGTTTCGGCTCCGATAGCAAAGAAAATGGTAAGGAAAGGATGTAAAGCATATTTGGCCTATGTGGTAGACACAAAGGCAGATAAAGGAAAGTTAGAAGATATACCAGTGGCCATGGAATTCTCGGATGACTTTCTCAAAAAGTTACCAGGACTACTGCCACCTAGGAAAATTGAATTTTCCATTGAGCTTCTTCCGGGCACAACGCCAATATCGATTCCGCCTTAAAGAATGGCTCCGACGGAATTGAAGGAGCTTAAGGAGCAATTGAAAGATTTATTAGAGAAATGTTACATTAGACCGAGCTCTTCGCCTTGGGGAGCTCCGGTCTTTTTTGTGAAGAACAAAGATAGATTGTTAAGAATGTGTGTATACTACCGGAAGCTTAATCATGTCACTATCAAGAACAGATATCCACTCCCGTGCATAGATGACTTGTTTGATCAGTTGTAAGGGACAAGAGTCTTTTCTAAGATAGATTTAAGATCAGGTTACCACTAATTAAGGATAAAGGAGATTGGCGTGTCAAAGACTACTTTTAGAACACGATATGGCCACTTTGAGTTCTTAGTCATGCCTTTTGGGTTAATGAATGCACCTGCATCATTCATGTATTTGATAAATAGAGTCTTCAAGCCTTTCTTAGACCAATTTGTCATAGTCTTTATTGATGACTTATTGGTTTATTCTAAAAGTGACAAGGAGCATGAGGAACATTTGAGGCTTGCTTTGAAGACATTGAGGAAGGAGAGTTATATGCCAAATTTGATAAATGTGAATTTTAGCTAAGGGAAGTGGTATTCCTTGGACATGTAGTTTCGAAAAAAGGAGTGCATGTGGATCCGAGGAAGATGGAAGCAATTGTGAAATGGGAAGCACCTAAGAATATAGCAAAAGTGAGGAGTTTCTTGGGTTTAGCCGAATATTATAAAAGGTTTGTAGAGGGCTTTTCCATGATAGCTGCTCCACTTTCCAAATTGACAAGGAAGAATCAAAAGTTTGTGTGGATAGATGAATGTTAGAAGAGCTTTTAGGAGCCTAAGTACAGATTGACGAGTGCACTAATTTTGACTTTGCCTTCGGGCAATGATGGATACACAGTGTACAGTGATGCCTCGAGGAAGGGATTAGGGTGTGTGTTGATGCAAGGAAATAAAGTGATTGCCTATACTTCTAGGCAATTGAAATCTTATTAGATGAATAATCCTACCTATGACTTGGAATTGGTTGCCATAATTTTTGCATTGAAGATATGGAGACATTATCTCTATGGAGTCACTACTAGGGTATTTATAGACCATAAGAGTCTTAAATATTTGATAAGCCAAAAGGAGTTAAATTTGAGACAAAGAAGATGGATAGAGCTATTGAAAGATTATGACTTGATCAGAGACTACCACCCAGGGAAAGCTAATGTAGTAGCGGATACACTGAGTAGGAAGTCCACTATGACACATGTAGAGACTGCGTACCTTCCTTTGTTGAAGGAATTAGCCAGACTTAATGTGACATTGAGGCAAGTCGAGCCTGATTGTATATTGGCTAATTTTAGAGTGAGGCCAATATTGAATGAGAAGATCAAGGAGTTGCAGGAGCAAGATGAGTATTTGAACAGGCTTAGAGTAGATATTAAAAGTGGTAAACCTTCTAAAATAGAGGTAAAGGAAGATGGATTGATGGTGGTAGGAAACAGATTATGTATTCCTGATATGCATGAGTTAAAAGACGAGATTCTTGATGAGATACACAATGCATCATATGTTATGCACCCAGGAAGTACGAGAATGTATTGAGATTTGAAAGAGCATTTCTGATGGAAGGGAATGAAGAAAAAAGTTGCAGAATATGCTAAAAGATGGTTAGTGCATCGGCAAGTCATGGCTGAGCACCAAGCACCCTAGGGCAAGCTTAAACCCTTGTCTATTCCTGAATGGAAGTGAGAGAAGTTTACAATAGATTTCTTGATGGGATTGCTGAGAACTAGTAGGAAGCATGATGCAATATGGGTGATTGTTGATAGGTTGACCAAGTCCGCACATTTCTTGCCAATGAAGTAGACAGATTCTTTGAATGCTTTGGCCAAGAAATACATAGATGAGATAATCAGACTTCATGGGATTCCAAGTTCGATAGTCTAGGATAGAGATCCCAGGTTCACCTCCAGAGTCTGGGAAAGTTTACAAGAGGCTTTGGGAACTAAGTTGCACTTTAGTGCAACTTTCTATCCACAGACCGATGGACAATCGGAAAGGACAACAGAAACTTTGGAGGCAATGTTCAGAGCTTATGTTATGGATTTTAAAGGCTCATAGGATGATCATTTGCCTTTAATTGAATTTGCTTACAGTAATTCCTATCACTCGAGAATTCAAATGGCACCTTATAAAGCTTTGTATGGTAGGAGGTGCAGAACTCCTATTTATTGGGATGAGGATGGTGAAAGGAGGCTTTTAGGGCCTGAGTTAGTACAAGTCACTGTTGAAAAGATTAAATTGGTGAAAGAGAGACTTAAAGCAACTCGAGATAGAATGAAGAGCTACATGGATGCACATAGAAAAGAGATGGAATTTGAAGTTGGAGACAAAGTGTTTCTTAGAGCTGCTCCATGGAAAGGGGTTTTGAGGTTTGGTAAGAAAGGCAAGCTTAGTCCAAGATACATACGTCCATATGAGATCATTGAGAAGATTGGGCCTTTAGCCTACAAGTTAGCTTTGCCATCGGAATTATCTAAGATTCACAATGTTTTCTATGTATCGATGATGAGGAAGTACCAATCGGATCCTTCCCACATAATTCAACCTTCAGAGGTTCAGTTAAGGAAGGATTTGACATATGAGGAGCAACCAGTGGAAATCCTAGATTCGAAGGAAAAGGTTTTGAGAAACAAGATTGTAAAGCTAATTAAAGTCTTATGGAGGAATCATTCGATGGAGGAGGCAACATGGGAGCCTTTGGAAGCAATGAAGGAAAAGTATCCATACCTCTTCATGGAATCAAGTATGAATTTCGAGGATGAAATTCTTTTAGGGAGAGAATTGTTGAACCACAAATTTTTTTATTTTTAATTTATTCTTCATTTAATTGTTTTATTATTTTTAGAGTTGAGTCATTAAATTAGCAAGTATAAATAGAAATTAGAAATTAAAAATTAGAATGAAGTGTTAGCACTTCAGTCTTGATTTAATGAAGTGTGCGCAAGCACGAAGCACAATCGCAACTCCACAACTCTCCCCCAAACCTAAACACCTCTTACAATTTTGGCCATAACTTTTTCGTCCGACCTCCAAATGACCTAAGTTTTGAAGCATTAGATTCTTAACACATTACTCTAT
Organism: Erythroxylum williamsii; assembly: GCA_027564335.1. Classification (NCBI taxonomy): domain Eukaryota; kingdom Viridiplantae; phylum Streptophyta; class Magnoliopsida; order Malpighiales; family Erythroxylaceae; genus Erythroxylum; species Erythroxylum williamsii. The sequence goes on along the minus strand of JANITW010000236.1, from coordinate 29,688,037 downwards.
CTATTAAAAAACATTTATAGCTTTTGGTATTAATTTTAAAAAGATTGATTGAATCAAAGTGAGGGGATCGGTTGGAAGAGTGTGAGTTGGATATTCTTACTAAACATGCTTCAATATTTTGGTGATATCTTAATCCATAGAGTCCAATTGCGATGATTATTGTCTCTCAATAAACTAGAGACATAGACCCATACATTATCTGAAGGAATAAAATTTTAATTCGGTCTCTAAGACTATCAATTTCTGGATGGAAATTGAGTATAGTGTACTGCTTTAGTATAACAACAGTTTGAAAATGTTTAGGTTATAACTTTAAGATTTTTGAACCAAATGGAATGATTTTGGTGTCATTAGAAACTTAAGACAATGTGAACAAATGCTCTAAAGAATCAAAATTGAAATTTCGATTTAAGGTTTCCCAAAATCTGTCCCAAAATTGAAGAAATGGGTTTGTTCAGGTTTTATGACTCTGAATGTTGGGCTCCAAAAACGAGGTCCAACACATAGCCCACTTGTAATCTTTCTATCATGATCATGTCAGGCAGGCCACAATTGCGGGCTAAGTCTTATGCTTCTGTCACAACTGTGGTGATTTGGCCATGATCGTGGGCTATCTCCCTTACTTTTATCATGATCATGGCAAATGGGCCACGATCGTGAACTGTTGTTTCGGTCTAAGTCTCTCTCAATCTTCTCCGTTATTTGTTGTTGAGCTTAAAACACTAATAGATACATCAAGGTACCTCAAAGACATAATAATTAAGCTTAAATGCTTATACTAACCTATAGAAACATTGAAACACAAATAATTCACAAACTAACACAATTCTATCTAAAACACATACTAAACAATCGAATAAACAGATAAATACATATCAAACTATATCTTAAAATACGATGCATTTCACACTTGTCAACATCCCCACACTTAAACTTTTTCTTGTCCTCAAACAAACAAAACAATAATCACACAGAAATTCAAACAACACACAATGCAGTAATAAGACAATGGCTTCAACTTCATGAAATAATTTTAATTTAAAACACATTCATTCAAGTCATTTCAAATCATTAACATGCAAAATCCATGTCTTAGGGCTTTGAACTAAATATATATATATTAATCCAAATTTAAGTGTTAAATTTTTTACCTTTTGCACACACTTCTTAATAATTATTTGGCCGTTCAACTCTATAACTAATCCTAAGTACATTTTCATAAAAAGTCAAACTATTACAATTTTGGTAGGTTCCATTCGAAAACACATTTTTTATTTACTTTTTTATGAACATGGGCTTAATCTTTTAAAGCGGTGGCAAACATTGGTAATGAACGTCGATCTGGTTACTCAACAAAATCATGTTTTTTATTAAGCTGCTTGGTAAGAATGTCATTCTAGCCTTTTTATGTGAAGGCACGCATGTGTCGATCCAGTTACTCATCTATATCACGTTCTCAACTAGCTACTAGTTCTATTCATAACCTAAAGGCCAGTGGAATAGTTACTTATTTAAAAAATAACAACCTTTTTTATTGCCTACCTTGTTGCTTTAGCCACTCGTTTTCATAAAAAGTTACTAGTAAATCTACTTAGGTTAAAAGGTCTCAATTTATTAATGAATGTGACAATTTAGAGGGTCACACTTAAACACTAAATTCTAATTAAGTGGTATATTTAATTAAAGAACCCCAGTCTACTTAATAATTATCTACAACCTAATCAAACATGTTCAAAATTAAATCAATTTCAATTCATCTAAGCCATTGACACATTCACACGATTCACAAAAAGCAACCTAATAACTATAATATACAAAATTCACATTCAAATAAACACATAACCCTCCCCACATTTGAACAACACATTGTCCTCAATGTGAGAAGGTGATAACAAACACACATAAAGACATAAAAAAGACAATTTAAAGTAAAACAAAAAAATAACAATAAAAATAAAGACTAAATTTAAAAAGAAAAAAATGGTTTATAATAAGGTTTATGGTGATGGAGGTGGTGATTGGGTTGGAGGTGGTAGTTGAACACCCTGAGCCTCAAAATAGCACTGAATACAACATATGTCCCGGCTTTGATGTTGTTGGGTTCGATTCATCTCCTTCATCCTTTTGGAGTTCTCTGCAAGTGTATTTGTAATTACCTTGTTGTGTGCAGAGATTGTGTTAAGTACCTTCTTCCAGACCAACTCTTCTACATATTCTTGCTCTTCAGACTCCTCACTAGTCGAATCCTCTTCTTGTTACTGTTGAGCGCTTGAACTTGCTTGACCAGTCCTGCCCTTAACATGTGTCTTAGCAACAATATCCCAAAGTTTTATATTATAGGACTTTATATTATAGGACTTTAGGATTTTAGGCCGCCATAGATGATGATAGTTCATGAACTCAAGATTGTAGACTATAAGTCTGTTGCATTCAACTCCATAGTAGTTAGCTATGGCTAAAACCAAGTAAACCATTCCTAAATTATAGCTCCTCTTCTTTTGAGCATAAATAATTGCATTAAAAATATGAGTGATTATGCAAAATGGGATGCTATGATCCATGCACCACAACATAAACAGTTCCTTCATCGAACACTTGTTGGTTTCCATTTTTCAAAAACAGTTTGGAACGTGAATTTATGCATCAACAAGTGTTCATGACTCCTAATAATTTTGTTGTGTTCGTTCTTAACATTAAAAATGCTCCAATCTAGTTAGTTCTGTCCAATAGGGATTGATACATAATTCATTGTGTTGACTGGCTATAGAAGACTTGGGGAAATCAAAAATTTCATAAATGGTGTCATAATCAAACCCATAGGGTTATCCCCATAACCTAAACCACAATTCCCTAGGTATGTTGGATTCATATTGAAGAGAAGTAAGAAATTTTAAGGTCAGTTCTTCGTTAACTAGAATTAAATTTGAATGAACTGACCCATTGAATTTTCTCAACTAAGCTCTTCGACCTTGTCTCACAATTCTAATCTATCTAAATTTTTAAATTGAAAATATTTTGGAACCATAATTTGTTTACTATGAAGGGAATGGAAATGAGTACCTTCCTCTCCCGAGAAGATCAAAGAAGGTGCTTTGTAATCAGCTATTTTATTCCTTTTCCCTCTTCCTGAGACTTGTGTTCGCCCTGTTGATTGATCACACTTTACTGTTTGCTTGATGTGTAATATGTTAGCTTGTGAGTTTATGGAAATCGAAAGAAATTTAGAGGTTTGAAATTTTGTAGAGAGAAGTGAGAGTGATTGGAGAGATAAAGTTTAGAGAGATAAATTGAAAATAAAAGTGACTAAAAAAATGAAGTTAGAAATGTATTTATAGGTGACTGGATGGTAAAATGGTAAAAATTTTAAGTGAAATGCTAGTGTCTATCATTTTTACCTTTCCACAAGCCACAATTATAGCCTACAATTTTTCACCAATTTTAATTTTTCTTCTTTAGTCCTTCTCCACTTTCTGAAATCCCTTCTTAACTCCTTGCGGCTCTTTTACCTCTCTTTGCTTACTTCATCAACCATAGAATTCATGTCGACATCCTATGCCTTTCGATTTATTTGAAAACAAAATAACCTAACTACGGAATTCAAACTTTCTAAAGAAAATTTAAGGAAATTAAAAATCCATGGATTGACCCTATGTAACGCTTCTTTTATAACCAGTAGATCGACGCTTTTCTTTTGCTTATGGTGGTTTAAATGAGTGGTGCAATGGCAATGTGGTTATTAATCTAACAATTTGCACATGAGTTACCATGCCCTTGATCCCACCTTCCTTGTGGCTCTCCTTCTTTCTCCTTCTTATATGCGATCGCTTCTTTCTGAAGGCACTCCCAGGATCTGCAATATCTTCCCATTGCACTCGAGGTTCAATTTCCTTGTCATTAGTTGGAGGTAAAGGAGGATTGTTGTCTTTTTTTGATACTTTGAATGTTACTTGTTGCTTACTTACCCTCGGAGTTAGTTCCTCCCCCCCCATCAACATCAATGATTGAGCAACAGTGGCCAGGAATGGTCTTCTAAGGACCATAGGGGTTTCTACATCTTCTCCAATATCTAATATATAAAAGTATTTGGGAAAAGTAAAATTATCAACTTGTAGTTGCACATCCTTAATAATCCCCTTCAGTTGATGGACTATTCTATCGGTCGTCTTTACTAACATCTTTGTAGGTACTAACTCTCCTAACTCCAACTTTTGACTAAAGGTGTAGGGCATCATATTGATACTCGCTCCCAAATCCGTGAATGCCTTGTCTATGTTGACTCCATTTATATTACAAGGAATGTAAAAATCCCTTAGATCTTCTTTCTTATATGCTATGTTGGGGTTTTCTTCTACTTCGCACTCCTTAGCCTTCTTCTTCACCGATTCCATTAATGTGAGCCACATTTGTTGATGTTCCATTATGTTCTTAACCTTGTTTAAGTCAACCTCCTCAAAATTTCTCGTTACCTTACTTGACAATGATTTTTGTTGTGCTAGAATAGGGTATGGTAATTTGGGTCGAGATTCCTTGATTGGCTTAATTTCGAGTTCACTTGGAAAGAGTTCCACATTTACTTGTCCTTTTCCTTTATCTCTATTATCCTTTTTATGATCAATTTTTTTTCCTAGGTCTGAGTGATGGCCATGATCGTTTCCTTTGGATTAGACTCATTATTGCTTAGAATGGTTCTTGCATTCTAAGTAGACATTGCTTCAATTAGTTGACCTACTTGGACCTCTAGATTATGTATTGAAGAGGTATGGTTCTTGGTAACTTGCTCAAATTTACTTTCAAGCCTCCTAAATACATCATCTAAAGTACCAAGCTTATCTAGAATCTTATCCAACTTAGATTCCATTAAGGTTGGTTTATCTTGTTGGAAGCCTAATTGTCCTTAAGGTCTGAACTGTCCTCCTGCATTGTTCGTCCAAGAGAAGTTAGGGTGATTCTTCCACCTGGGTTTGTAAGTGTTGGAGTAGGGATTGTTTCCCCCTCCTCATCCATACTAGGCTCCCATATAATTCACTTGCTTTGGATCACCTTCCTTCATTAAGAAACAATCTACTGTGTTATGGTCCAATTGTCCACAGAGTTCACACTTAAGTTGTATGGCCTTCACTGGAGTTGAGGACAAAGTCTTCATATTATTGACCTCAACAAGTCTTCATATTATTGAGCTGTCGAGTCAAGTTATCAATCCTCGCTTGCATTTTTTGTCATTTGATCACTAGCCACAATTCCTTTTTGTTCACATAATGTAGCAATTTGTCTACTCCGCTCATGCATCCATAAATAATTGTTACTTGTCATCTCCTCTATTAATTCTTCTGCTTCATCAACTATCTTTCTCATCAATGATCCTCCTGAAGTTGCATCAAACATGACTCTCATATATGGGGTAACTCCATTATAGAACATTTGCAGCAAAAGATCCTTAGGTAAGTTATGATGTGGGCATTTCCGCTGCAAATACTTATATTATTCCCACACTTTGTAGATCGATTCACTATCGCCTTGTTGGAAGTTGGTAATTTCATTGATGATCTTAATGTTATTAGTCGAGGAAATATTTATCTAAAAAGACATAAACTAACTGATCCTAAGTGGTAACATTGGCTAGGTTAAAGGAGTGATACCAAGTATTTGCTCTATCTCTAAGGGTAAAGGGAAAGAACCTAATTCTAACTGCATCTTTTACATCTGATGGTATCTAAAGGTATCACAGATTTCTAAGAAGTTCACTATGTGTGCGTTGGGGTCTTCGTTTGCTAATCTATAAAATTGCAAGTTCTGTTGAAACAAGTTTAAGAGAGCTAGTTTAATTTCAAATGATGCAGCTTATACTGGTGGTCTAGCTACTCCTTGATTAGTTGCATTGAACCCTGGTCTCATAAAGTCTATAAGGGTCCTCTGTTTTCATCCTTGATCCGCTCCTGGTCCAAATCATGCTGAAATTTCTCGATCAGTATTGTCTTCAGGATTTCTTCTTCTTCGTTACTCCGACCTTTCCTAATGGTTCATTCTAGTCGAGTGATGTCTAAATATAATTTTTCAACTACACAACTCCAACTTCTTATGACTCTTGTGTTCACGTAAAAGCTCGATTTCAAAAATAGAAAAGAAAGAACAAATTTTAAAATTAAAAACTAAACTAAATGCCTTAAATTATAGAACCAAACTAATCGCCTCCCAAACAACGGAGCCAAAACCTTGATAGTAGTTTTTCGATATTTGTAGTTTTAATATTTTAACCTCGATATTTTGTAAGCATACGGGTCATTCACGTCATATCGAATGTGTCGATCCCACAAGGAGGGTTAATCTAATCCTAAACTCTAAAGTCAAAACAAATTGCAGAAATTCAACTATAACTAAGCTAAAACAATAACGCAATTCAATCAATCAATTCAATCGACCAATTTGAATAAAGAATAAATCATGAAATATTAACAAATTCGTAAATTGTGATGCACACACCAAGAATCAACCTAAGGAACTACTAATTGAGAGAAAGGGTAACTTTTACCTATCTTCAACACTAACCTAATGAATTATAAAATGTTGGATTATTAGTCTTAGACTATCTAGGGTTGATTAGTCTCTCTTAAGTTATAAACAAAAGCTTTAAATTATAAACTATAATTAGATTATGAAAAATTGCAATTTCTCAATTCACATTTTATCCAAATCCTAATTAGATCTGAAGTTTTCCACTAGACTACTAGGAACCTATGTGAGATCTCTTATCACACAATTATCGAATTGATTGATTTCTCCTTCTTATAAACTTACCTAACTCTTATTAGCCCAATTTAATTATTTTTCATCGATTCACCCTCTCAGTCTATTGTTGATTTATGAAAATACAGAAATCAATCACAATGAATCTAATTCATATAAACAATCAAATTTTTATTAAATCAAAGATAAAAATAACTTGAAGGTAAGTTTAGACAATCCTTTACATTCATAAATCCTATCTCAACAACTATTCCAACTCTATATATATATGAAAATAGAAATACACTAGAAAATAGATCTGAATGGATGATGGAGGAAGCAACAACAGGAAACCTCCTGTTTTGGAAAGTACTTCATGTAGGCTTCTTCTCCACCCCTTCTTCCTGCGTCTCTTTCTTAATCTCTCAATGAACTCTCTCTAAGGTTTCGTGATAGTGGCTGATGCTAAAAACTCCTCATCTCTTTTGTTTCATTCTTTATATACTTGATGTGTTCTAGACATCTATAGAGTTTTTCTAAGGTTGAAAGATCCAATCCCTCAAAACTTCATTTTTCTATGTGTTTGTGCGTCTGCTCGACACAAGCCACTATCATGGGCCACTTGTAGGCTTTCTAACATGACCGTGGCAAGCAAGCCATGGTCATGCGCCAAGTCTTATGTTTTTCTTCATGATCGTGGCAATTTGGCCACAGTTGTGGGCTATCTCCCTTGATTCTGTCACGATCGTGACAGATAGGCCACGATTGTGGGCCATTATTTCGATCCAAGTCTCTTTGAAACTTCTCTGTTCTTCACTGTTGCCTTAAAACACTAACAAATACATCAAGATCCCTCAAAGACATAATAATTAAGCTCAAATGCTTTTATTAACCCATAAAAACTCTTAAACACAAATAATTCACAAACTAACACATAATTCTACCGAAAATACATACTAAACAATCGAATAAATAAATAAACACATATCAAACTATACCCTAAAACATGATGCATTTTACACTTATCTTCTGAGCTAGCTTAAACTGTGGAAAGCATTAATAATGCTAGATTTGTAAAACATGGATATATAACTTCTTCTATACAACCTTCATATAGACCTTGAACCTTGTCATCATTATACTAATGAAATTATTGTAATTCTAATTATTAAAATATTTGATAACTATAATAATAGCCAATTATGCCAAACATAAATTCATCAATTGGAACTTTTGTGCCTACATCTATGTCAATATCTTAACCCTCAAGCCTACCACCTCATCCTCCAGTGTTGCATTCCTTTTCTTTAACTTGTTAAGGTAATTTAATATTTGTTACGCAACAACATTCTTCTCATTCTTGAAAGCCTTAAGGTCATTATAGGCTGTCAAGGTGGTACCATCAGCTTATTCCCTTTCCTTGGCAATTCTATCAAATTCTTTGTACACCTTTTTATAGCTCGTGACTAAGGAAATGATAGCCTATCGATAGAAAATAATCACCTATGTGTAAAAATAAATGATAAACTTGTTAAGAATAGTAAACTTATGTTGGCAAGATATCTTTGAAAGAAAATATTGATATATTCAATATCTATCTCTACCAACCTCTAGTTTTCCTAAGAATCGCCATCCAACATACCATCTTAAACTCACTCCAACCTTGTTAAAGATAGTAGCAATCTTCTTCAGGTTAAAGTTGGGGAAGAAATGCTCTTCTTCCCCAACTGGCCTATTTATCGCTCTCTTTATACTAAATTACCTAGTTGGTAAAAAGAGAGCAACAACTTTGTTCTTTGGTTGGGATGAGTGAACAAGAGAGGGATGAGAAGGTTGAGACTCATAGTTGGATAAGAGACCTTTGATTAGACCAAACTACACTAACAACGGAGAGTCTCTCGAGGTAGAAGAGGGAAGGTTAGATTAACTAGTTTTTGAAATAGAAACTTTAGGATTGTATTACTCCTATCCATAATGTAAACCTCTTATCTACTCCTCTTTAAGCAACTTAGACCTACCTTATCTGACAATATCAAAATTTTTCTTATTCATATAGCTCATGAGGAACTATTAATAAGCAACACCTACTCCTCATGCTCAAGTTGTATCATTTGCTCTAAGTCTTAATAGATTTACACTAGTGCATAAACTTAAATAGCTCAAGAATAAAGGGCTCTTCCTAAATGAAGTAAGCAATTATGAATATAATTAACAAGCTCCATACATAAAAGATGTACTAGACTGGGATTCATGCTTATAACATTAATGATCTAAAGGATTACAGAATGGATAAGGAAGCGAATTTCACAACTTAAGGCTTGGGATAAGAAATACACTGTTCATCCTCCACTCTTCAAGGATATGAAATCTACTCTCCTAAGTTTGTTGTCTTTATTCACACTTTAAAGTTCTCGCTGAAGTCTCCAAATATAGAATCCAAATAAGAGTTGTATAAGTGAAGCATATACCTAAATTTAACTGATCTGGACTCATATGATACACTAAAAAGACCATAAGCATTATGGGGAAGGGTGACTTGGTCTTATTACACAAAAAAATATAAGGTTGCTAGGCTATTAATCTTACATCACTATATTCATTAGAGTTAAAGTTATTGCCTCACTCTTAGAAGTTCTCCTATCATTCTTATTACTCTCCATAATTTATAAAATTTAAAAATGAAAAGGATGTATTCTTCCCTTTAGAAAACATACAAACATGTCAAACATCTTAATGTTGAGCCTTTTAAAGAAAGGAAATTAACGAATAAAATAGATATAGCTTCTCTCTTAAGAATGTCATCAAACTAATAAGAGATAGTGGTGGTTTCTCTCTCAACAACTCTTGCAAGATATTAAAAGTGAGACATTTTCCACATTTATATATAGGAATGGATGATTTAAATTAATTGATGATTCGTTACCTTACAAATAGTGAAAATGTCTATACATTGTGAGGTATAACTATATTCCACAACATATATTATTAAGTAATTTCATAAAAGGTGATTCTTATGAAGCCATTAACATTGATCATGTAGGTCTAAGCAATGAAACCTAATATGGACGCCCATAGGTTGATATTTCTTTAATGCCTATCTATAACGGGCTTATATGGACTTATTAACTAACATTTGAAAAGAAATTTTGGACTATTTTAACTTATCCATTATAGACATGATGTATTATGATTATGGATTATAATATGATCCTTTAATTATCCTGAAAGGTTATTTTGATTAAGGAATCATCTTTGCACACTTGGTACTAGAAGTTTCATCCTTAATTCTCTTTAATTTAAACGTTAAAATGTCTTTTATAATAAAATACCTAACACTTTGAATAATATTTTTTATAAATATATAGGCCCAAGACAAACTTAAGAGACATATACCAAATTTAGTCTACATTAGGTAACAAATCTCATCTCTTTTTATATTAAAGGTTGAATCTATTCTTTCATTATTTTGCTCCATTATGTATGATTAAGAGAGATAAGGATTAGATGATTTGAATATGTTAAGAGGAGACATCTTGATGTTTTAGTGAGAATATGCGAGGAAATTGTATTTAGACTGCAAGATTTAAAAAAAGGCCTAAGAAGAATTAGGGGAGGTAATCAAGAAAGATATGATTTTGTTGGAGTTTATTGAGGACATGACCCTTAATAGAAATATCCCTTACTAGGATAAGAGTAAAGTATTTCACTTAAAGAGGTCTTTTTCTTTCTCATAGGTCTTTTAAACATTTTTCTTTAAGGTTTCAAGGCTTCTGTCTTGTATTTAGCTGAAACTTATAAACTAAACATTCTCTTATATAGCCTAAATATGTTCTTATATTAACTTGTTTGATTTAGTTATTTATTTACTTGTCTTCTTCTTTATTTCTGTATTTATTTACCTATTTTTTCTTTCTATTATTTTTTAACGGTGCTCTATATCTATTGTAATATTAATTATATTATTTATTTATTTATTTATACATATTTGTTTGTATGTTTGTTTTAGGTATTTATTATTAGTATTATTATCTTTTATGTATTTTATTTTTATTTTACTGTTTATTTATTTATTTATTTATATGGGTCTATCAAAAACAACCTCTCTATCGGTTAAGAGTAACGCTGCGTACTTCTAGATCTCCCGAAACCTTGCCATCAGCAAGACTTTCACTAAGTTGTGTTAATAATCATATACAGTTGACTATTTTTATTTCTTCTATTAAAATTATATTAGTATAGTTAGAATTTAGTTTATGTACCCTTGTAAATATCTTCAATTGTTTTTCTTATTGAGTTGATAGTTAATGCATTTCGATATGTTAGGAACTCTTAGCTTCAGATTAGGGAATTCGCGAGCAACTTATTCCATCCTCTATAAGGTGCTCACCTTTAAAAATGGGATGTTTCTCGTAGATTTTCTTTTAGTTTTTCTTATTCTCCTTTAAGTCTAGAAAGAGCATTGCTTCATCAAAAACTACATTTCCAAAAACATAGCAACAACTGTTGGATGAAAACATCTCTTTTTTTTATTTCCATAACCTAAATTTTTCATAAACCTTCTTCATAGGTGATTAGGAACAAATACTAAATTTTAAAAGCAGACTTATGCTTGTAAATGGCTAATCAATTATTTTTTGGTGGATAGGGAGGCATTTGGTTGTTTGACCATGTCAAACCATTAATAATCATGTTTGCTAATCAACTAATTAAGTTGGCGGATTGAAACTAATCCGTTGCTTTTAAAAATGCTCCTATGAGAGTGTTTTGCTCCAACAAATGAGAAATTAAGAAATAAAAAGATGATTGTGCCAAAAATTACAAATTATTCAAGATTCTAAGAAAGGAGAGGAGAGAGATAGAGATAGACATAGTAAGTTTATCCTCTCCCTTCCCCTTCTCACCCGCACACTCAATAAGGAAAAAAATTTATGATATTCCGATAAAGACATGAATTTCATTATTTTGATTGTGGGATACAAATTTAACTTTGTTTAATAATTTCCATATAGTAGAATTTAACTTCCTGTAGATATGATTTAATCAATCTTCCATTGTATATACATCTTGAGCATTAATTAGCAAACCAAGCTCTTGATAAGTTCTTTTAAGGTTAAATTTCACCAAATCAGGTATGTGTAGCCAATTTTTTGGTGAATACTCCATACTGAGATTGTAACTTTACTTAGGATAGGTATGTGGTGTGTAGAAATCCTTCACAATAGTCTTAACTTTGTGTTAATTAAAAAAATGCACTTTTCATGATATGCCTTTTAGATCAGCATGATGGCTTTTGTACCTTATATGTCACCAATAAGAAAAACGAATGTTATTATAGTGATATCAATCTGAATACTAGGATATCTAACTTCTAGTAAAACTATACCCAGTTTGACTCATGACTTGAAGTCTTACAACAGCTATAAAGGCATTGCCTTTAAAAGAAAGTAATAATATAGTAATGATGTGTCAAATTGTTTTGTTTAAGTTGTTCTCTTCATCTATTTTATTCATCATAAAGTTGGATTTGTGATAGGGGTAGATTGCATAATATTTTTGTGGGTAGTTTAGTATATGTTTAGTTGTTAAATTGAATGATTAGTGCATGTTTAGGTTAGGATTGTGTTATTTAGTTAGGTATTTGTGTTTCAAGTGTTTTATGGGTTAAAGCATGCTATTGATCTTAAATTTTGTTAAATTAAGGCGCCTTGATATGTTTGTTAGTATTTGAGATTTAGATATTGAAGAACAAAGAATATTTGGAGGAAGCCCAGCAGAAGATCCAATCGCACGATTGTGGCCTATAGGCCATAGTTATGATAGAAGCAAAATGGACAGGTCAGGGGGCCACAATCATGGCCTACATGACAACAGATGCAGATCCACTTCGAAATTGTTAGAGTTATTTCAAACTTTTTGGGTTTGGGTAAAACCTAAGTTTTACCCTAAATAAAAAAGACTATAAAGAGGGAAAAAGACCGTAAATTTTTTGAGTCTCCACTTCTGCAATATTGGGAAAACTTTAAGGGAGAGAAGAAAAAGAGAGAAGAGGAAGAAGTGCTGAGAAAAAGCAAGTCTTTCGATGCTGCTACCTTCCTGGGTTATCTGATCAAGTTATTTCTCCTTTCTATCTTTATTTTCGTTCAATTAATGTATGAGATGATCATGGATCTTGGATTGTTGATGTTGTTCTAACTTTTCATTTGGGATTTACCTTGATTTCATGTTAATATAGTCGTTTTTATGTTATTTTGATTAGGGGTTGTGATTAATTGCGAAACTTGCATATTTTGATAATAAATCGAGAGGGTGAACTGAATAAAAATGATTGGGTTAGATTAATAAGAGTTAAGTGATCCAATAGAATCACATGACTAATTATTTCGATTATTATACGGAGCGAGATCCCGTGTAAGACCTAGTAGTTTATTAGAGGGCTTAAGATCTAATTAGAGTTGTGAGTCTTTAGTTAATTGAGGGATTGCAAATTTCATAATTCAATTAAGGTTTATGATTTAAGGTTCAATGAATAGAACTCGAGAGAGGGTAATCCATCTTATAATAGTCTAGAACGGACACTACAATAATACATAAATGACTAGATTAGCATTGATGATCAGGAAAATCCCCTCTCTCATAATTTGGTAACTCTTCTTGGTTAAATTCTAATGTGACATTCGTGTTGCTCGATTTTAATTTCTTTTTGTGTTAAACATGCAAATTAATGTCTTGATAATCACTTTCTCATATTTACTTCTCTATGCAATTTTATTTTCATTTTATTAATTTCCTTAGCCTTAGATAACCTAGGATTAAACCTTCCTCATGAGATCGACCCTTCATATACTATAAATCATGACCCATGAACTTGCGATATTTAAGGGCTATAAATTATAAAGCTTGCCTAACAATCAACAATTTGATTAATCAAAGTTTCTAGATTAAACATAAAAACGAAAATTTCAGGTCTCATTACAATTGGAATATGCAAAGCATATCCTTTAATGACCAAACTTTTTCTATTAATCCATCAGCTTAGACCCACATCACTTCTTCCCCTTTCTATGATTCCATTTAGGTAATAGGTGGTATGACTCCTATAAAAAAGGTGAATGTTTTTTATTTATCCCAAGGTACTTTCACTTGTTTGGTTCCAAATATTCTTCTCATCATCATTACAACTAGAAAGTGGTTAACACCTCTAAAGGTCCTAAATACTGAAAGATTTTTAATGACTACACATATGGAGCCTTCAGTTGCCTCTTATACACTCCCTTCCATGTTCCTGATTTCTTTTTCCTTTTTTAAACAAGTAGTCTAGCATTTTTTTAACGAATAAAACTTATAAATTTTTATTTATTTTAAAACATTGTATGATATTAGAAATTTTGAAAATGGCCTCTCATTAATTTCAAATATTAATAATTAATTACCTAAATTTTATATTAAAATAATTTGACAAAAATGTCATAAAATTTATTTATCATATAAAATATTTTAATAATTTAAAATAAATAAAACTAAATTTAAAGTCTACTTTATATTTTTTAAAATCAATTTCAAATTTTAGAAATGTTGACACTCCTAATACTAAAGTAATATTATGCTTTTTGTTTTTGTGTTTTCTTTTTTTTGGATAATGATTTGTTGATTTGATTTCTATGAGCTTGTGATATTATGATGGTTTTAATTTGTATGAGCTTGTGGTATTACGATATCAGGTCATGCTTGCAAAAATAATATCAAAATTAACTAGTTAGATATAATTCATAAGCAAAAATTTTGTTTTTGATTTTTCTTTTTTTTTGGATAATGATTTGATTTGTATGAACTGGTGAAACCAATTGCAAATTGATTAACTAATATATAATCTTCTCTCATCTTGTGTGATTAGATGAAACCATCCCAAAAAGGAAACAAAGGAGAAAATCAAGGAGGAATAATATAGGCAGAATTCATTGGCCAAAAGAAACACTTCTTATCTTTTGTGACATTTGTAACCAATATATTCAAATGAGTAAAGAAAAATGTGGTGAATTATTTGCCAAAGGTTACAATGGAAGAAGGTGGAGGAAGAGTTTCACAAAGCGAACAACTTACTATGTGTTGGGCGTCGTTTCCGGAACCCAACTCTTAAATAGAACCATAAGACGTGAACGTACTCTAATAAAGTCTCCTTAACCATCATCATTTTTTTTATACCTCATATGTTGGATCCGTTTTCAAAACCCAACATCTGGAAACCATTCATTAAACGTGAGCGTATTAACCTGTAGGGTTATTTCATTTAACCCTCATTAGCCACCATCAGTTCACTCTCATTCTCATAACATCTCAAGCTATAAAGGCAAGCCCACACAACGAAATGACAATAACCACAATTGATTTCTTCAAAACAATTGTAGCTCTATGTATCTAGTTCATTTTGGAGCAAGAACCAACACAATCGGAGTTCTATAGAGGAAGATATGCTTGAAAATCCAAAGTGTGTTCATAGCCCAATCCTGCTCTCCGATCCGACCACTCACTTCCTTCCTATCAAAATTTTTGAATTTAGATCAAAAGGCTATCAATTTTTACGGATAGTTATAAAAACGTGTTAGGAATCTATCTCCTAAGAATCGCCTCAATCGGAGGTCGGACGAAGAAGTTATCCCTAAACAAATCCAACATGTTCATATCTTTCCTCCTATTGTACATGATTTGGTGCAAATGCCATCAGTCTCACTATAGGTATCAGATTGACTTCATTCTTAGACCATTAGAAAGTAGACTCCTACATATGCAACTTTTATGAAGATACAAAAATCGGATTCTATCATTTTGGATACGATCCGTGTGATTTTACACGGGCTGGCCGTGTAACCTTCGGGTGGAATGTGCTCCTGCACCAGAAACACACGGCCCGTGCGATTTTACACGGGCAAGCCGTGTAACCTTCGGGTGAGAAGAATTTTTCACCCTCCAAGACCCCTCTAAAGGATCCTAAACCCATTCTATCATCCTCTTTCCTCATAATCTTCCTAAAATCAACAATTTCTAGTGCGATATCACTTCATATGCTCTAATTATTTGGGATACACGTCCTTTACGACATCCTAACTTGTAATAGTTATAACTCTCAACTCCAATATCCAAAAATGTCATGCTTTATATCGTTGGAAAGATAAAAAGACAAGCTACATCTTTCATGAAGACATATTTGTCTAACTTCTCCTAGATCGATTCAGTTTTTCCTTAGAAGTTAGAATACACATTTTACCCTCATGAAAAACTTAAAGATTGGCCCAAATTCACTTCCTCTATTACAACGTCATTCATAACAATTCAACTTCTAATTGGAATTCATCCAACTCTCACCCTCAATTCATTTGACTCCTCATATTCAATACCATCTCATCATTCACCAAACATCCTATCTTTCTTTCCCATACTATCTCACTTATATATATATAACAATAGTTCAAGCTCAAGACTCATCATCTCAAGTTGATAATTTCAAACATACCTAGTTTCACTTCACATCATCCATGCACAAATCATAC
>JANITW010000236.1:29651371-29671675 GCA_027564335.1 Erythroxylum williamsii | reverse complement strand
GCTAAAACACCGAAGCATACTCAATGATCATGTTTCAACTTATAACTTCCAATATTTCACATATAACCCATCTTGCACATAACTATCTTTTCTACTTCATTTCAAATTTAAGAATTCTTCTATTCTTTACACTTGAATAATTGCCAAAATTCCTCATTTCATATTTCTAAATTCTAAGAAAAGTTCGAGGTCTAACAATTCTCCCCCTCTTAAGGAATTTTGTCCTCGAAATTCTTACCTGAGTAATCAAACCAATGGAGGTAATGTTCCTCAATCTGCCAAGTACTCTCTTCACTCGAATAACTTCTTCCAAATGATCATAGTCAATAGACCCACTCGGTCTTTCAATCACTCATTTAATCATTCACTTTCTTTAAAAAAATTCCTCAATATATATATACCTCATATTACTTACCATTTTTTTTCACATTTCGCATCAATAAAACCAATATCAAATCATATCGATATTCCTTAGCATATTCACACGTAACATGTTATGAATTTGGGACATCCTTGTTAATAATACTAACTTATGACTCAATGGTCCAGTTCTTAATAACTTATATGAACCAATACAATTCAAGCTTAGTTGCTTCTTTATCCTCAAGCACATCTTACATTCAATCGAAGCACACCTTGGGAACGTGATACTCTCATTTGCTTCATAGATTACATCTCTATAGCGTCAACCCACTTAATTTTCATGTCTATCTCACTGTATTCCATACCTTTGCTGTTGGTCCACCAAATTCATTCATTTTTTGTACAACGCTCTGTATAATATTCTAATGACCTCACTACTATAATGATTGTCATGTTTAAGGTCAATCAAGTTGTACATTGGTCTCATATTCCTATGAACTCCAAATATAAGCTTTAAGCATATCTTTGACAGTTAAGACCGTCGGCAAATTCAAACATATAGTCACTTGAGTCTATATTCTCCGCCACTAAATGTCGTTTCGGTGCATTCCTACTAGGACATATAGCTTAAGTTACTATTTGTGCCTTCTCTAGTAACTTCTTTGCTCAATCATCTTTATCGGTATATATACCTCTCATTTCGATCGCAAAGCGTCATTTTCCAATTCAAACTCAAAATTCATATTCATTTCTCAATTCCATAGCAAGTTTTACTTGATTTTGCTCAAAACTCAACTTCACATTCTATGCTTCCTTTTTAACATTAGATCTGACAACCTTAATATCTGAATTCATGCTTCACTGCTATCGGGATCTCTGCTTAATGTGTCGGATACAACACTAACTTTACTAGGAAATACACATTTGTACCATCATAATCTTTTAGTACTTCTATCCATTATCTCAGTCTCATCTTTAAATCTCCCAACTCAATAATTACCTCAAACTTTAATGATCTGTATCTTTATAAATATCGAAGATGTTTCTACATCTAATGTCTCCAACTTACCAGCAATCACTATTGCAGCAAGTTTCAATTCATGTATCAAATAATCAATTCATGAGGTTTCAATTGTCTCCATGCATATTAAATCACTTTATCATGCTGCATTGTATTTTATCCCAATCTCTTATACATCATCATTATATACTATAAAATCTTCAAATCCAGACAATATAATTGCTATCGGTATCATAGTTCCTCGAAATTCTCTTTACTTTCATTGCTCCTCCTTACTAATCACTCCATGCATTTCAATTGATTTGCAAACTCAACTTTTTGTGTTGGTAACACATTCATCAAAATCTAGTTTATATCTCCTATGCATACTCGCATAGGATATAATGTGGATCTAAGTTCTCCTCATGTTAGCAATATTGTTACCTCAACTTCCAAAAATCCACTCAGATAGTTGGATACACTACATTGACCTTAATGCATACACTCTTAGTAGCATACTCTACCTCTTATGCTTGAGTTTCCACTGAGGATATAACTTCAATATTCCTTTGATTCAGTGGATATTCATTTCTGATTTGTTCTTTCATTAATCATTCTTAATATAAGCTATCTGATCTGCTTAACCTAATTCAATGAAATCCTTCTTCAAAAGACGATTTCTTGCCACTATCATCCATACTATTCATACAATCTTTATCAATCAACTGTTATCATCATCAATGTTGTTTAAGCCATTCTTAACAACTTAGTGGAATCAATTTCAACGACTCATGAACTTTTAATAATTTCAATTTATGTCACACTTTACATTATCAAAATATCCTTCATAATAAACTCAATGAAATAAGAGGCATATTCGTTTACTCTTATCTTTTGCCATGTACCATCAAGATCATTACATCTTATACACAAAAAGAATCTCAGATAGGATGTCAATTTTGGAGAAAGTGTGTTTATTCATATATATCCTAAATAAAGGTACCCTTAACAGAGATACCCAAGAGCGTTTTCAAAATTTTGGTAAAACTATTAGTACAGTTTTTAATGAAGTTTTGAGTTATGAATGGATTTTCAAAGGATATACTCATGTCAAAAAATCCCAAATTCAAGGAGATTCCACTACAAATTGCCACTGATGCTAGATATATGCCACATTTTAAGATAATTGAATATGTTCCCCCTCCCTTTTCATTATATTTTTTGTTGAAAATGATTGTTTTATCATCTTATGATTATTGTTTCATATTAGGATTGCATGAGTGCTATTGATGGTACACATATAGTAGCAGTTTTTGTCAAAGAGGATCAAATGCGATATAGAGGACGAAAAGAAATAACGACTACAAATGTATTGGCAACATGTGACTTTGACTTACTATTACGTATGTTTTAATACGTTAGGATGGATCAACACATGATTCTTGTATTTTCCTTAATACAATCAGTAATCTGATACTCAAATTTTTGAAACCACAGACAAGTAATTTTAAGATTTGCAGGATTTTTTATTCATAGTTTAGACTTTTTATGATATCATTCATACTAATTATATTGCCTCTATGGACACTTAGGTAAACCTTGGTTGGTTGACAAAGGCTATTCAGAAATAGAAGAATATTTGACACCTTACCCAAAGACAAGATATCATCAATTGGAGTTTCGTGGTGTAAATTTAAGACGATCTTGAGAAATTTTTAATCGAGTTCATTCATTATTGAGAAGTTATATTAAGAGGAATTTCAGTTTTTTTAGGGCTCGTTAGAAAATATTGGAGAAAATGCCTAAGTATTCGTTGATGGATTAAAATGGAATAATTTGTGCAATTTTTGCATTGCATAACTATATTAGAAGAAGACCCGACTTTTAACATCATCGATCAAGAACATAAATTTATTCCTCCAGGTGTATTTGAATATGTTGAAGTTAACTCTACAGAAGAAAGTGTCGAAGAATCGAGAACTTGGGAGATGACAGCTATTCATGATAATATTGCTTCTAGTTTAACGACAATTAGACGTCTTTTTCAGATTGTTATAAACCTTTGCTTTAAATGATAATGTTGACTTCTTTTGATTTATCTAATTTCTTATGAAAATATTCAAAGAAATACTAAGATATAATACTTATGTCTTTATAAATATTTTTTAAGTAATGCCCTTGTAAGTTATTTTTACATATAAACAATTAATACTAAATAGTTAATTTTACCAAATATCTTTAAATAAACAACTAATATTATTTGATAGTTAAATTAGCTATATTAGTTCTTCAT
Source organism: Erythroxylum williamsii (assembly GCA_027564335.1). Lineage (NCBI taxonomy): Eukaryota > Viridiplantae > Streptophyta > Magnoliopsida > Malpighiales > Erythroxylaceae > Erythroxylum > Erythroxylum williamsii. The sequence continues at coordinate 29,668,019 of JANITW010000236.1, read as the reverse complement.
CAGCTAACAGCTGATAGAATTAACTAACAGCTAATACAACCTATTGCTTGACAAACAAAGCTTTAGTCAGTTAGGAGGAAAGAAGAAAATTTTATAGACTTAAAATAGAGTTGTTTAATTTATTGAAATCTAAAAGATTGTAAAAATGTATTCCTCCTTATGTACTATGAAGCAATCTCACAAATGAGTAAAAAAGAGAGGAAATCTATTTACTCTTCCTTTCAGACTGTCATAAGCTCAATTGAAAAAACAAAATGAGAAATATAATCGCTATTGATACCAAAACGGTAAGGGGCAATAATGGATAATCCAAGTTTGCTAGAAGGGAGAGGCAGGGGTAATATAGTCATTCGATCTCGTTTTTTTGTTCTATTAAATTCATAAAAACTATTAAAGGAGTGCTTGGTTTATAAGTTTGAAAATGAATATAGATATAGAATGAATACAAGTGGTTGATTTTATATTATGATTATAGTGCATGTCTTAATACAAGTGGTTGATTTTATATTATGATTATACTGCATGTCTTACTTTCAAGGAATCGTTCATACTTCTCATATATATATAAGGAATGAGTTTTATTCCTCAGTAACTCCTTTATCAAGTTAGTAACATATATCTTTTTGTTTTTTTTAATTAAATATAATTAATTAATTAAAATATAATTAATTCGTTAAAATATAATTAATTAAAATAAACTTATGCATACACATCTTTTTTGTTTTTATTAAATATAATTAATTAATTAATCAAAATATAATTAATTAATTTAATATAATTGATTAAAATATGCTTAATTAATATATAATTAATCATATGGCATTTAAGAAAAGAGGCTTCCTCTTTTTCTTATTTAGCTATTAAAGAATTGACATACGGTTTTTTGTTTTTTAAATTAAATATAATTAATTAATTAATTTAATATAATTAATTAAAATACACTTAATTTAATATAATTAATTATAATATATTTAATTAATTATATTATTTTATAACAATTAAATATAATTAATTAAAATATATTAAAATTTGAGATAAAACAATTTTTTTTTTACAAATCAGTCATTATTAATAAGAACGATAATTATTCCTTCCATCGTAATTATAATATTATATTATTGTGTATTTTCATTATATTCGTTGTCGTTCGCCTCTGAATATTCGTTGTCGTTCCTATTCCCTTGCGCGCCTCTGAACCAACCGCCACTTAACTCATCAGGCATCCGTCTTGCAGTTCACTTCTTGGCCTATCACGACAGTCTTCACTCGAGTGTGTATTCTCTTTCTTTTTGCTCATTGTTTCTCGACTTCGGGCGAGTATTCTCTTTCTTTCTACTCATTGTTTCTCGACTACCGGCTATGTTGCTCAAGTTACACTGCATGCGTTTGTTTTCATTGATTTCTGCTACGATCTCTTAAAGTTGTGGGCACCCAATTTTTGTTTGATTTCATGTTACTCAGCTTCCTGGTGGCATGGATTAGTCGTTCTGGTGAGTGAGGATCTAACTTTCTTTGATCTTCATGGATTATTCCCTCCATGATTAGTTTTTGGATCTCCGGGATTGTGGGATAAGCCACCCTTTTGCGTTTGGACGAAAAGCTGTTTCTTTCGACTTGTTTATTGAATATATCTGAGGGAACCTTGCGGTGTTTTTAGCATGATCAAAATTTTGTTCCTTTTTTCTTATTTTTTACCTGGGCAAGTTAATTTGTGGATACTATCAAGTTACAATTTGCTTATTAAGAATTTGAGGTGGAATTTTGGAGACTTTTACTTTCCGGGAGATAACTGTTTTCTTAGATGCATGGTCTCTGGGGACAGTTGTGTGTATTTTTCAACCTTTTGCCAGAGTGTTTGACCTCTGGCAGATTTTGGATCTTTCATTTTGGTGATGTCGAGTGTTTTGTTATTCTGTATTGGAGGTAGATTACCTGCCATGTTTTCCTTTATATTGGGAATTCAAGGGACAGTTTTATCTGCAAAGGAATAAGGTTTTGCCTACGTCTGCATGAAATTTGCTTTTAATCTCTTATTTTACTCTTGTTTGTCTATAAGCATGTCAAATTGACTTCTTTCCCTGTTTTTGATCTCTTTATTTGTGGATTTCCATGAATAATATGTTTAAGGATAACAATTGTTTCTACTTTTATAAAAAATGGGGTAGAATTTCCTGGTAAACAGTATTTCTAGAAATGCATCCACCATATATTGCTGCTAGAACGAGCATATGTTTTAATACTGTCGCTTGTTAATGTCATCTGGGTTGCTTCTTACTTTTCAGAATAGCTTTGAGAGATCCAAGTCTATGGAGTCTAACAGGGGTCAGAATGGAATTCAGCTCTTGCTAGCTGCTGAACAAGAAGCCCAGCATATTGTCAATTCTGCGAGAAATGGTATTCTATTTATCTTCTTCTGCAAATTTTAACTTGGACGACATATGTCCTTCTCTTTTACTCTTTAATTGGTTTATTTTCTTTATGTGATTAAACTAGTCGTCCCCCAGCCCTCTCCTGGCGTTCAATGGGTTGCTTAGCTAAAAGTAATTTATCTTGATGCCTTCTAGGTCTTTCTTTCTTCAGTTGAGTTACTAAAGATTAGTTCTTAAGGTGCAAGGCCCCAATTATGCTATGTTGTCATATCCGGGCAGTGACCAATTAATTTTAGAAGCTTTTTTTCTTTCTTTATTTTTTCTATGGCAAAAAAAAATAATTAGGACTTAATTTGTCTTACTTCTGCTCTTTTGATGAGCAGAAAAAATGGCTAGATTGAAACAAGCCAAAGAAGAAGCTGAGAAGGAGGCTGCTGATTTTCATGCTCATATGGAAGCTGAATTTCGGAAAAAGCTTGCAGAGGTAAACTATACCAAAATATTATTTTCATCTGCTAACATTTATTATGATATTCTTTATCTCAAATAGATCAATTTGAGAGACCTTTAAGTTTTTTGGCATATTTATTTACAATCTATAGGAAGGCATGATTAATGATCCGCAAGGCATTGACACGTACTTTTTTGCTGCTTGGGCAGTTACCCTATATTTCTCTTATGTTATTCTTTAACATGTTTGCCAATTGAGTTATGATAACTCTTCTTAACTAATGTTTACTTCTTCCGAGTAAAAATCAATGCTTAATATCTGACCACTAAATACTCACATAACACGAAACAGAGGAGTGGAGATTCTGGTGCTAATGTCCAGCGATTGGAGCAAGAAACAGAGGCAAAGATCGATCACCTAAAGAATGAGGTCTCCAGAATATCACATGACGTGGTCCAAATGCTTCTGAAGCATGTGACGACAGTTAAGAGCTAGAGTTTGCTATAGGCTGCTTATTAAAGTACTAATGTTTTGCATCTATGCTTTTCAACTCCAACGCTGGCTCTCTAGCTTGGCTTGAACGCATATTGTGTGTCTTTCTTTCCATATATTTGTTGTTTCATTGTTTGACTATGGATATTGATGAAATAAAATTCCTGGCATTCTCTGTTACATAGACAAGTTTTCATTCAGAGGATTCCTTTGTAGAGTCAGTACGACTGCTAACTGTTGTTGAACCAACGCTTCATGTGTGATTACCAAGGAGATGAGCAGGCCTATGTACTTTTTTCATGTATGATAATGATAAAAAAGAATAAAAGCTCCAGTGGCGAGTAATTTGGAGCTATGACTAGAAAGGAAACGCTGTAACGTTGACCTGATATGGTGTGTATTTGTGCAACCATCAAGGATGCTATATAATACGGTCTTATGATCTTGATCATTGTCTGGACCTGAAATCTTGTAGTTGCAGTTAAGTTAGGAAGGAGAAGAGTTAATTGAGCTATTGTCTGGACGAGAGATCTTGTAGTTACAAGTAAGTACAACTTTCCATGAAACTGGTGCAATCGGCTTATATAATTATTAGGCAATTACATCTTGGCGTGTAAATTTGTTAAGCTGATATTGATGCTGAACTTCTCAGACAATGATCGTCATTTTCTGCATATACCTATATTGATCAAGAGCAAAAACCCCCGTTTTATTGGTTATCATTTTTCAAGGGTACAGGGCTGACAAATCCTGCAAAATCTGCTGTACCAGTATCCCACATGCGAAAATGCCTATCCCGAGAAGCCTTGAAAGTATCTGTCGATCGTCTCTGTTATACATTGTCCATGCCATAGCCGGTGGAAGAACTCCATAAAGCATTGTCATACAGTAGCCTCCCTGCTCCATCATTGACATGTTAGTAAGAACTCCATAAATAGCGTCACTGCATTAAAATGTTAGTAAGAACTCCATAAAGCATTGTCATAGATCATTAACATGTTAGTTAATCATCCACGACAAGAGGCAGCGCAAATAATCAAAGACCGGTTGATGAGGTTGAAAGTTGAGAACTTGTATTGAAGCTTTTTTATTCTCAGCTTACAGCTATGTCTGTAGCAGCATTGAAAGCATCTGGAACAGTAGTTGAGATGAGCAGTGTTGGAGCTACTATCATTGCCATTGCAGTGAAGCTGAGTTTATTTGTACCCCACCACTTCCTAAATCCCATGTTTTCCTTTGGTTCCTGCAATATTTTGACATAGTTATCTAAAAATATTGGGCTATGTTCTAAAGAAGTTTTAGGAATCCTCCCTACTGCTGCACTGATGATCTAACGATTTCTATATAATACTGGAACTCAGGAAACAATGCCCGCCTGCAATAGTTGTGAGGGGGGAAAGCGCCAGGAGAGCTTCCTTAGTTGCTCCTTGAAGAATTCAGAGAAGCCCAGGAGGGTGCCAATCATTGACGTCCCTACCGCCAAAAGCGAGAAGGCTTCTACCATGTACGATAACCCACCCCACCTCACGCTTGACAAAGGATCCTTGAGGGTTAGCAACTTTAAGATAAACAATCTTAGAACAATCAATGTAAGACTGATGGCATGTCCCAACAAGAAACACAAATTCCGACAATCAGAACAGATTCATAAAATCAACAAGTATTATTACATTAAGGGCGGAACAAATCATTTTTTGACTTTTACATCTATTGAAAAATGAAATAAAAAAATCAAGTCCTGAAGTAGATAATTACGCTTACTTACTTTATCAACAACTCAACAGGATCAACAGTTTGATCAGCTTGAGAAGCGATACCAAGAGCAACTGCATCCCATACAAGCAAAGCAAACAATGGAACAAGACTACCAAGCAAAACTGATACCCTCAATCTTTTCAAATCACCACCCAAATAAGCACAAAGAACTGCAGGAATATCAAACATCATGAACCAGGTGGGATTTAACTGCTTTAATTGAAATTGGAATGTATTACATGTTTACCAGGTATTAGGTCGTGATACACCAAAGAAAAGATCATTACAGGAATGGTAACTGGAACTTTTCCCCAATCGCCACTTCCCTCCAAACCTGACCACCCTTCAAACACAACTGCTAGCACCTCAATAGCTAGCAGTAAGCCTGTGCGTGCGGAATAATATCAAGAATATGAATCAGCTACTAGGAAAGTTAGACAATTCGAAACAGCAATTCAATGTTTTGCACTTATCATGATAGAAGTGAGCCACTGGTTGACTTGATCAGTGATTTCAGTGCCACCAATAGAGATTAGCACTGTGAAAACAGCAGTGAACAAGCAGGCTGAGACAGGTTCAGAAAGGTTAATTAAATGGAAAAGGATCTCCCCAGACTTGGAACTGTAGGCAGTCATCGAAGTATAACAAAAGAAAACATATGTAGCTGTGGCCAGAGTTCCACCCCAGTGTCCAAGTGTCTCTTGAGCCATGGTACTAATTGATATGACCTCCAATTCATTCTCATCCTCTCTTTTGCTAATCTTCCTCCTCAAACCCACATTGACTTCAATAAGCAGAAGTGCTTCAATCAGCAGAAAAACCCAACATAATATCATGGACGCTGAACTTGGAATAACTCCCTGCGATTTAAAAATACGTCTGATGACTACCTAAAGTAGCATATTCCAAAAACAAACCTCATCTTAAAAACGATAGTAATTTAAGTAACCGTAGACACTTTCCATGTTAGCTTTGATTATGCTATTAAGAAGGAAAAGGAAAGGGAAGGATTTACAGCAGGAGAAGCTTTTCTTGGGAGAGCAAGTATGCCTGAACCAATACTTGTACCAACAATAAGAGCGACTGCCCCAGCAATTGTACCCTTCTTTTCAAATACATAAACTTGCTCCTCATTTCCTTCTGTTGCATCTTTCTTCACTTTCGCCATAGAGCATCTCTGAACTGACAACTTCTGCTTTTGCTGCCATTTGCAGTCCCAAGCAAGGTACCCACAACTGGAAAGAACGGAACCCATTAGTAACATCCATCACTGAAACTTAGTATTAGATAAGAAAGTTCGTTCCTAACTCTCATACTTGATCTTTGCGTGCTTCCGATGCCTTGTGCACCATGATGTGATCAATTTGTCATTCTTGTGTGTCTGAGGAAACAGAAAAGCAGCTAAAGGCACGCACCGTGAGTCCATGAGAAGGGGAGAGAGAAGCTACCTGCTATGGCAACTTCTGGACAACAAATGAAAGACGTTCCCCAAATATCTTGGGAGTGGACCACATTGCCAACATCATCAAGTGGGTCCCGCGGGTATCGTTTCTGACAAAAACAGGAAAAGGAACAGAGGTAATGGGCGACATTCTACTCGCACTCCCTCTCTTTCTAAGCTGTATTGTATTTCTGGGTCTCAACCAAAAACCACGAGAAGTTTGTACACCTACAAATAAGTTTGGCAGAAGGTTCGAATTTGGCTTATGTATACATATGCTTAGTTTTGGGAAATCAGACTTAAGTGTGGACTCAGTCAAACTTGAAACTTAGATCTCAATTATATACGAGATGTTTTATTTATATAGCAAAACAAGATTATTTTATGATTGAATATAGACTCTCGATGTCTGTTGCTCCTAGTGCTTCTCTCTCAACTCTCCTCTTTTTCTCTTTGTGCCCTAGCCACTCGTAGGCTGCTTCACCTTGAGCAGGCGACAGTAGCAGCACCCCAAGGCTTATCCAAAACACTCATTGTGGCTCTTGCTCTCGCTTTAGTCGTCCTCTTCTTCCTTTTCTATGTAATTGTTCAAATTATTTCTACTTTGTTCCCTGCTGTAATGGCATAGATACATATTCTTTTCCTTACAACATATGTTTTTATATTCCTTAATAATCAAATTATTCATTTGTGCTCTCACTATTGTAATATGGAAGTAACTCGCTAATGTGGTAAATGGAACTTGAATTTGTGTCGTTGGACTTTGTTGCTTTTTATGTTATAAGTGATTCAGAAAGTATCCATCATCATCCTACCATCCGCTTATGGCTTTAACGACCTAATGCTTAATTTCTTTGAGGCTCCATCACTCATTAACTTAAATTCGCATTTAGTAGCTAGTTGCTTCTTAAAATAGTAAAAGGTAAGCTTTGTTTTTATACTTGTGAATCAGGGCGCCATATTCTGTTTTGGTAGGCTACAAACACTTGACTTTGCAATTTCATTATTATTTTTGTGATACCATAAAGCTGTCCATTATATAGTCAAACATGAATATTAAAATAGTGTTATACAAAAAGGCTTGCTTGGAGGGCTCAAATCATTTTGTTTGTTATTTTTTAGCTTGAAGTAGTTCCATAAGTATCTTATTTATAATTATTTTGGATGGATTATCATAATCATTTAACAACATAAAGGAACATAATAAAGAGTTCTAAAATAGTATCATAACAACAAACCAAGTGAACAAATAGTTCAATTGAACGAACCGGTTCTTTAAAGACAAGAAGTTAGGTTTAGAATCACTTTGTTAAATCAAGAGAGGTTATAATCTATATTTTTATAATAACAAAAGGTAACTACTACTAATGAGTTTATTTTTTTATGAAAGGGATAGTAGTCATTCACAAATTAAGATACATCTCATGAATATATTAGAGAAAGTTGGAGTTTAATTCATTCAAGCATAGAGCAAATTAAGACTAAGGAAGAACAAGGCACAATAAAAGTATAAATGAATGTAATGTTTAGTCATTTTAATATTTTAGAGACTCATCATGTATTAGTACATCGTTTCAACTCGTTGACTGAGTCTTTGCAATGATCAAGAGGAATTAATGTTTTGAACTCAAAGAAAACCCTCTTTGTCATTAAAACATTATTTGAGGAACATTTGAGAAGTATTTAAGTTAATTTTGCATCCATAAGATTAAGTTTGAGGACTTAAAGATATTAAAATCATGATTTTAAGTGTATTGGTCAACCTATAGAAGTTAATGGTTAAACAAAGTAGATTAAAGTTGCTAAAAATATGCATAGAAGCTATGTAATAGACATATTGGCCGGCAGAATATTGTGTTGTTAGTTGATCAATATCTCGCTAAGATACATATCAGTTTAGCAATATTCCTACAGCTAGTCGATCAACTAATATGTAATAATGGTTGACCAATGCATAGAATCTAGCTATTAGAAATGACTAATTCTTGTTTCTAGTGACTAGTTTGACCCCCAAACTATACAATATATAGTTTTAATAGGCTTAGACATAGGAAAATATTTGGGGTGTCTTATATAAACATTTCTAAAACTCTTTTAAAGTTGTGTGAGCATTTATTGTTGTATTTTTAAGTGAGTGAGTTTTTAAAGTTATCAAAGTGATCAAGCAAGATCTTTTCCGTTGTAATTCCTTTTATGAGTTGGGTTACTCTTCACCTTAGAGAAAGATTTTATAGAGATTTGTTTTTTACTTATACAAAATAAGATTATTAGAGGAAGGTTCCTCTTAACCTTGTTGAAAGAAGAATTTAGTAGAAAGTACAAATTTTATGAAGTATCTTAGAGAGTGGATGTAGACAAAGATTATTTACCGAGCTATTATAAATTAGTTTGTCTTTCTTTTTTCCAATACTCTCTAAATTACTGTTTGATTATGTTATTTATTCATATTAAGTTATTTTTATCATATATTGATTACTATTTAATTGCATTCCTTAGATAAGAAATAAATGTTTAAATTTATCAACACCAAATTTACCCTATCTTAGGTGCCATTAGGAACCAATAATTGGTATTAGAACAGGTATTTTAAGTTAGCATTTCAAAGAAAATTCTAGAGTAAAGATTGCAATGGCATACTGAACTTCATTCTCATACAACCAAGGGAAACAAAATATTAGTATATCTCTTTTTATTAATGCCAGTGACCATCTTTATTAGAAAACTAGGATAAAGTCCTTAATAATTGAGAGTGTTGGTTTGTGGGAAATAATCTCAAATTGTCCTTTCACTCCCACAAAAATCATGAATGATAAAAAGGTTCTTAAACTTTAAGAATAATGAGATCCATAAGATATAAGACTTTTTTTCTTTAAATAGAAAAGCCAATCACACATTTATTATGTGCACTAGGTAAAGATGAATCAAATATGGTATCCATATATGAAATTGCTTGCAAAATTTGGAAACACATGACATCACACATGACCATACTAATCAAGTTAGTGAAATAAATGACAAGAAGGAGAAGAGGGATAATAGGAAGAATGAGGCCTTCAAAGCATTAACTTAGATAGCACAAGTGATTCTAGAAGCTAATAATCAAAAGGTTAAGTAGCTCATATGTACATTATGGCAAAAGATGATGATGAGACACGTTTTAACTCTAATCTTTGTGATATTTATAGTGATTTGACATATGATTAAATAGCAAAATCTCTAAAAAATTATGAGTAAAAAAAGGGAAAAAGCTATCTTCCAATCTCAAAGGGATTCAAAAGCATTTAGATATATGAATAGATGAAAATGAAAATGTGAATAGAGAATTGCATGACATAAAAGCATCTAAGAATATGATCATTAGTGAAAATCATACATTTGATGCATTAAAACATAAAAATGAGACATTGAAAAAGGAGGTCAATACTATCAAAGATCATATGTTGTTCAAATTCATTGAGGGAAGAGAAAAACTTAAAAACATGTTGGGACTTCAAAAAAATGTAATAACAGGCATAAGATTAGATATAACTAGGAAAGTAGATCCAATGCCAAAATCTATATTTGTTAAAATAAAATGTTTACATATTGAATAACTACTCCTTAAGATGCCAAATAGGCATGATGCATCCACTTTTAAACAAACACATATATCATGTAAACATGCTACAACTTTTAAACCTTACCCTAAAAGAAAACCATATGATCTTGTATATGGATCTAGACCTAAGTATAGGGCTCATTATTCTCAAGGCAAGAATAGGCACAATTGTTATAAAAAGATTTATTATAGCATACAATCCCAACACTTCTTTAGACCAGAGCATCAACTTAGAAGCAAGAATCAAATTTATACCCATAATAAGTATCACACATATAGTTTTTCTACGCCGTCATACTAAACAAAATGACTAGTTAATATTCAAAGGAGGGATTCCTATTATGCATATACATATAAAAGACCAAGCAATACGTGTGTGCATTAACATCACTACAACACCAACTCATGTCTAGCATATAACATGATATGCTATTTTGTGGCAAATATGGACATATTGATAGATTTTGCTTCCAAACATATAAAACAATAAGTAAACCCTTGAAAACATAAGTTGAAAAGAAGGAGACTAATAATATATCTCTTAATGTTACTTGGGTACCTAAATCACATTAATTATTTTGTTTTATAGATTTCTAAGAAAAATCATATTTGGGTACATAATGGATTTTGAAGGTGTATGACTAGTAATGCATCCCAATGTACAACTCTTAAAGACAAAGATGGAAGATTTGTTACATTCAAAGATAATACCATGATTAAGATATTTGGCATTAAAAAACTGGTAAGAAAGGTCATATTATAATCAGCAATATGCATTTAATAGAAGAATTAAAGTATAATTTATTAAATGTAAGTCAACCATATGACAAAGATTATAAAATATATTTTAAAGGAAAATCATGCATTATTTCTAGAAACATTAATAATAGCACTGCATTTTAGGTGTAAGAGAAAGTAACAATTTGATCTTATTTACCTCTCTAACCAAAATAATTTATATAAATAAGATGTATATATATGGTATAGGAGGCTTGTACATATAAGTATAGATCTCATCTCTAATCTTAATTCTAAACAACTTGTCAATAGACTTTTGAGAATTAATTTTGAGAACGACAACATGTCTAGAGCTTTAAAAAAAGGCAAACAAATCAATAACTCATTTAAGAACAAAAAGTCAGTAACCTCTACTGGATCTTTGCAATTACTTTGTATGGATTTATTTAGTCACATTAGCGTTGATAGTATAAGTAGAAAAAAGTTATACATTTGTCATAGTAGATGAATTCAATATATTCATATGGGTATTTTTTTTAACTAGTAAAGATGAATACTTTAGGACATTTGTTAAGTTATTAAGAGGCTTTAAAATGAAAAGGCCTCTCCATTGCATTAATTAGAAGTGATTATAATAGGAAATTTGAAAATAAATTATTTGAATCTTTTTTGTAAAAAATGGAATTTTTTGTAATTTTTATACTCCTAAAACTAAAAAAATGGATCTATTGAAAGAAAAATAGGAAATTATAAGATATAGCTAGACTAATGTTAAACGAATATGATCTCCTAAAGTGTCTTTTTAGGTAGAAGTTTTAGTAACTACATGTCATATTTCTAATAGATTCTATATAAGACTCGCCATAGATAAAACTAATTATGAGATTTGGAATTAAAAGATGCAAAGATTAGTTATTTTGAACTATTTAGTTGTCATTGTTATCTTTTGAACACTAAAGATAAGTTCAAAAGCCGAAGAAGGAATTTCTCTTAGTTACTCCTTAACTAGTAAAGCATATATACTATTTAATAGGAAAAATGTTGATATTGAAAAATCAATGCGTGTAATTTTTTATGAGTCTAACTATCTTACCTCTTAAAAAAGCTTTAAAGATGATGATATAGGTCCCTCTAAAGATTTAGATGAAGTAGCCATTGGTAAGCCTATGAGCTAGTGAACAAAGAGTTGGTTTGAGGAGAGTAGGTTTTACTAAGATATAAATTGAAGTAAACAAACTAGCCAAATTACTTGACTCCTTAAAAATTCTTAGACTTGGTGTAGAAGGTAAACCTAGCGTAATTGAAATCTTTATTCACTATCTCTACAAACCTTATCAAACTCCTTAGACCAAGGTTTGGAAACCTAAAACTATCAATACCAATCCCTCCTCCCAGTAACTCTCCAAGCCCTTTGGTCTTTCAAGACCCTATTTAATTGCACCCCTCTTAAAATATATTCTTAATGTTCCCTCCCGTTTTATAGATCCCACTTCTTCTACCCTTTAAGTTACTAATAACTCCCCTCCACCTTCCCTCATTATTCACACATAATATGAATCTCTAGAAGATCCCCTAATCTCTACTAATGACCATTGATAATAAATTGTATTCTAAATCACAAGTGCGTAATGTCGCTGTAGCTAGCAATAGAAAGTATGGGTTAATCTCACAAGGACTAAAATTACTAGTAGTTACCATCTTCCAATTATCTGACAAAACAAATTATATTGTTTAAGATAAATTAAATGCAAAACTAAAACAACAAATTAAAATTGATCAACACATTAAATGAACTAAAATGCAGATTAAAATAAAAAAATAAAGGAAAACAATGGTACCTTGATATTGAATCCCCTTAACATTTCCCATGCAATTTTGATTTCATTATTCAATTTAATCTATAGATTATTGGACCATGAAAATTCTTATATTATGTTAATATCTTTCTTAAGACTATTAACATCTAACTCTTAGTTGATTAATTGAAATCTCCTTATAGTTAAATTCCTTAAGATTGCATTAATCAGTTTATGAATTTCTCTATTAAGTTTGCGCCTAATCTAAAGGATTTATATCAAACTATCTCTAGGTTTACATGCAACTCCTTTCAATTATGGTAGATCCATTCATACAAAAGAATTTATTAATCTCATTTGCATGAAATAATATGCTAGCAATATTAATTCAAGAGTAATTAAGAACACATAACTAAATCTCAATGAAACTAAGGAATGAATAAGTTTAAATAAAATCACTATAAGGCCTATGCAAAGGTTCATATAAACTAAGTATCAACAAAATTTTGGCTCAGAACCATAACATGAAAACTAAAGAAAAAGCATAAAAATAAGAGAACCATAAAGAGACCCCCTTTTAATCCTTATGAAGTCCACTTTTGACTTATGGAAATCCACTCTAAAATATGTTTCCTTGCTTGTTCTTTGTTCTTTCTATCATTTTAGACCATCAATATATGTTTCCTTAATCTTAATTTGAGCCTTCTATGAACCTCTTATGAACTCCTCTTATTTTTTCTTTATTTTGCCCTTTTATAGCTCAAAATTGAGGTCTCTAAAGTGAATAAGGTCACCCACGTGATTACGTCTCTCAATCTTTCTTAACTTTTTAAAAATTATAAATCCCAAAAAACTATAAAGTTACCCATACAATCATGTAAACTTATATGTGCATGTCCTTCATCTATAAAAGTCCCTCTAAAATAACTCCAATTCTTCTATTTTCTGTTTGAATTTCATCCTAATTCTTCTCCTTTTATCCATAAAGGCAAATATGGCCTAGAAAAATAATAGACACAAGATAAGTTCAAAAAACAATAAGAAACTCTTAAATAAATAAGCAAAATGCATTAAATACAAGATTAGAAATATATTCTATTTGGCATTTATCAAAATCAACCACACTTAAGCATTAACTTATCCTTAAACAAATCAATTTCATTACTCAACAAAATAGGAAACAATTCTAAGAAAGCATTAAACGAAAAAGATATCTAGCAAGATTCTCCATTATTCGTTAAATTACAATGTTCATTTAAATTAAGCATTTAGTTACTTGCATCAAATTATAAATCAATAAAATTTAATCCACAATTCTTCAAATTTCAACTCAATTTATAGCATTCCATTTAATGTGTAAATTTAACACACATAAGAAAAATGTTAAACCTTTAAACGCTTAGAACACTAAATTTAAACAACATAAAAGTATTTAGAAGATTGTCTGAAAAGTCACCTAGACTTTTACGTGAGAGTAAACACCTAGTCATGAATACCCTTTATTACTTAACTAAGATCACTATCTCAAATGGCTACCAACACCACTCTTTAACTTTGACCTTTTTATGGAACAAAATTATGAATGCTCTTTTATTTACATACTACTATTTTTCTTTTGTTTTTTAATATATGGGTAATAAAAATGTTCAAAATGAATTCATAGTTAACTCAATGTATGTACAAATTATATATAAAGTATCATAATGCAAAATTGATTATCCATTCTCAAAATTAATGAACTAAATTAAAATTAATTTAATCATTAAAACTCATAACTATTTGCCTAAATAAATCAAATCACAAACATAATCAAACTCATAATGAATCAACTTGATCAATATCCATTTTTTAAGAAAAATTCCCTAGTTATTCATTATTAAGTTAATTATAACAAAATTGACAAGTTTGACTGTTAAGTCCCTCTGCTATTGTTAAGTTATACATTGTCCGTAATGTACAAAACAAGAAAGAATAATGAAATCTATGAAAAATAATTGAGGGATAAGGATAATTAATACTCTCCTGATAGAAAAAGACTTTTGGTATTGTTTAATGTCATCAACATCTATCCACTACCAGTGAAATCTGTCCTACCTTAAAGCAAGGGATGATATTGCCTTTATAACCTATGGATATCTATCAAATCTCAAATAATAAAGTCAGGGACATCAAACTAAAACTATGAAAATCACTAAAGTACTAATGACATCCTAAAAATACTCAATAAAATCAAAAACACCTAATTATTCGATTGCCTCCTAACCAGTGCTTCTTTATAAGTCTAATAGTGACTTTGTAGTAAGAGTTTTTTCAACTTGGATTTATAATTAGTAGCTTGTTTCCACCAATTTTCCCACATAAATTTACAGTAGCCTACAAATAGTTCACATACTATAAAATAAAAAGTACATAAGGTATTAAATTAATAAAACTGATTAACTCCACTAATGCGCTTTTTAGTTACAAATTGTCAATATAATAAGGGATAATAAAGTCCCCTGGATCTTCAATTGACTCTGATAGTTTGTTTTGTGGGAAGTACGAGCCCTCATCTATATTTGGCTCCTCCTCTTTACGTTCCTTTATATCCTCTTCCTTCATTTCTTCGTTCTCTTCTTAAAAAGTAGCTTCCTATTTTTCTTCAATCTATTTGTCTCTAATAACTCCTCTTGCTTCTTTTGTTGATCCACATCTTCCTCTATATATTCAACCTCTGGCTCCTCTCCGCTCTGAAAAATTAATGCACTTACATGACCCCTTAAATTTAACTTGGTGTATTTCGATGAAGCAATCAGCTCTTAGAGTCTGTGGAGGGTAGCCTCACTTAAACCAATGCATTTCATTAAGATATCTCTAAGATGTTCCTCTTCCTTTTATTGCATTTATTCTACAATTCCAAATGAAACATGATCATTTCACTTAAAGTCGTAGTAATTGTTTTACTATAGATTATAAATATTTTCATAATAGTTATCTTAAGGCCATTTCTCTATGCAATTCAGATGCTCCCATATAAATTTTAATGCCTGACATTCATGATTAAGGTGAACACCGCCATAAATTTCATAACACACTATGGATATCAATTGAGCTTTCAAATACATATCATTATGCCTCTCCTTCTGTGCTTCTATTGTTATCATAAGTGTGATGGCATACTATGGTCCCTTTGAGAATACTGTCCTCTTCATTCTTCCGTTGTGTTTAGTGGTTGGAATAGTGAATATCAAATTCTTTCAAAATAAGGAACAAACTTAAGATCAAGATAGAGAGAGCTTTAAGGATAAACAAATAAGCAAGATATCTAAAGGGAATAAAAAATGACTAGATTAATAAAAAAAGATTTTCCTAATATTTATGTTGTTGGACCCCGTTTCCGGAACCCAACATCGGACATGAGAGCGTGATGCTTGATGAGTGAGGTGGAACATGTAAATTAAACGATTAAGGAAAAAGACCATCGGAAGCTCAATGGACCCACCGTGAACAAACTCAAAACTTACTTTCATGATTAAAACAAACACATCCATAAATCATCAGCCAAAAGATGAGTTTTACAAAGCTTTAATAACATTTCAAACCAAATTACAACTTGATTTTAAGAGCCAAAAATACAAAATACACTTGAACCAATAAACTTGAAATGTAACTAAAGCCTTGACTTTCAAAAATACATCATAACAAAAAATGGAGTGTTGTCATAACTCGTGACTCACTCGGTCTCTTGCTCGTCACCTGAATGGGGTAGGATAGAGGGGGTGAGCTATAAAGCTCGTGGGAACATATTCATAATATAGCAATAAGCAAAAGTATTCAAAAATAACTCATTGTCGTGGTACTTGTTGAAATCATAGTAATTGAGCATGTATGAGTCATTGCTTGAAAATGCTTGATTCTTGAACAATTCATGATGCATGATTCATAATAACAAATCATAAACACATAACATAACATAATGGTTTGGGTTGTCCCTGGTTCATGACGTACTACACATGCCATCGAAATGTT
>JANITW010000236.1:29603186-29615663 GCA_027564335.1 Erythroxylum williamsii | reverse complement strand
TTTAGACTGTAGGGGACTGATAGACTGGTCTATATTTTGGGATTGATATTTTGAAATGAAAGAAATATTGTGGTTTTTAAATTTTAGTGATTTGCTTATGTGGTTTTATTATAGTGATGCCATGCGAGTGTTTAGTGATTGTTTCGTTAGTAACACTTCCTTGCTGTGGGATACACGTCGGAACGACCTACAGGCGTCCCGATGTGTACCCTACGGTAAGGGGGCGCTACACTTATTGCATGAGTTTTTTAAATTATTAAGAGGAATTAAGGTTTTGATCTCAAAGAAAACTTTCCTAATCCTTAAAACATTATTTGGGGAATATTTTGAAAAGTATTTAAGTCAATTTGTTATTAGAAGAAAAAATTTAAGCATTTTAACATGTTAAATCATAATTTTGGGTGAATTTGTCGATTTATATAAATTAGCTGGATAATAGACACATTGGTCATCCAATGTGCTATTATAGTCAACTGATATGTCACTAGGATGCATTTTAGTCAACGAGTATATGATATTAATCTATCGATATACAACATTAAATGGTTAATATATCGATCAATTGGTATACAGAAACTAGTTATTTATGATAACTAGTTTCAACCCCCAACGTATAAATATATGATTTTTCATAGGTTTAGATTCTTTTATGAGTGTGTTTACTCTTCATCTTAGGAAACAATTGTAAGAAGACTTTCTCTTTACTTATAAAAAACAAAATTGTTATAAAAAGATTCCTTTTCTCGTTGTTAAAAGAAAAGACTAAGTGAAAATTCTATAAGTGTCTTAAAGAGTGGATGCAGGCAAGGGTTATATGCCAAACCATTATAAATTTGTTTTCTTTTCTTCTTCCTTATACTCTTTAAATTATTTTTATTATATTATGGATTTACATTAAGTTATTTGACATAATTTATTCATTCATATTTAATTACATTCATTAAATAAGAAATAGTTGTTTAAACTTACCAACACCTAATTCACCTTCCCTATTTTAGGTGTCATTAAACACTAACAACTTTATAAGACTAAATTCAACAATGGATATAACAAGACAAAATACAATTATTACCATAAGATTTTGTCCAAACTCCTGTAATAGAAGAAATAGGTCAAATTTATTGATTCATATTTAATTACATTTATCAAATAAGAAATAGTTGTTTAAAGTTACCAACACCTAATTCACCTTTGCCATTTTGGGTGTCATTAAACACTAACAACTTTGTCAAGACTAAATTCAACAATGAATATAATAAGAGAAAATACAAGTATTACCATAAGATTTTGTCCAATGATTCTAGAGATGGAACATCTCATTTGAAGAGACATATAATCTCCTACAATAGAAGAAAGAGGTCAAATTTTTCTGTCTCTAACCTAATGAAAGGAAAGAGGGAAACGACTACAATTTCGTATGATTTTAAGAGATATAAGCATTTACTTGCGAACATGATTATAGAGAATGAATATTTGCTTTTGATTATTGATAATCAAAACTTTAGGATGTTTGTCAGTTGAATTCAGCTGACTTTCAAGATGCCAACTCATAATGATATGAAAAAAGACATCTTTAAGATTTATAAAGAATAAAATAATTTGATATGGAAGACATTTTCAAATAATCATATATAAGTTATCATTATATCAAATATATGGAGGACTAACAATTAAAAGAAGGATTCCATGGTGGTGATGACATATTACATTAATAATGACTAGACTTTACGTAGTCGAAACTTAAATTAAACATTATTCTTTAATTTTATTATAATTTTTATAGATTATAATATAATTAATCTTTTTATTTTTTAAAATTACAAATTATTTATGTTTTGATTTCTCATACAAGTGAGAGGTTGACAATTGTATCGTTCGATTGCTTAATGGATTGGAATATTGACACGAAGCTCTCAATCATATCTTTAGATAACTATAACACGAACAATTCTATGATAAAAAAAGTGAAGACTAAGTTACATGCTGGGAGCTTGTTAATGGATGGAAAATTATTCTTTATGTATTAGTTTATGCATATAGTGATTTTGATAATGAAAGATGGCTTAGAGATAATCAAAGAAGGGTTAGAAGCAAATTATAACAGCTAAGTAGACTGAAGTCCAACACTTAAATAGGTTGAAACATTTAGAGTAAATGTATGGCAGCTATGTATTACATACACAAATGTATTGATCTTTAATTGTCCAACAAGATGTAATTATACATTCAAAATGTTATAGTCATTAAGTAAGTATACTGAGGTGTTTATCAGGTTGAGATAACAATGTTATCAATGTACTTAACATAAGAGCAATAACAATTACCAAAAGTAAAATTTTTAAGTTAGCTATGTTTTGAAATGTTATTCAGTTACTTTATATAACAAAATATCCAACTTTAACACTTTTTTTTACTAACATACGTAAGATCAAAATAACATTATCTAAACGGATCTTTGATTTCAATGAGGTGATTCAAACAATGAAAAGTAATGATGGGGGAATTTGACACTTATTAGTTTATGCTTGGCATTATCATGGAAGTTATTTTTGTATTAGAATCAAGGTACAAAATGGAGGGGCTTTAATTTTTTTATCGACAGTTGTATGGTGATTAGATAAAAGACATATTAATATCTTTAAACGTGTATAGTATGCTTTGTTTAATGATTATCAATTAAGAATATATATAGAGTTGGATTAAGTAGTTCAATATCAACTTCATCTTTTGTTGATACATCAATTTCAAGAATAGTTGGAAGAATGATTATTGTTTTAAGGAATTCATAAATGAAAAAAGGGTTAAGACTTCTTATGGTAGAATGGAGTTGTATAAATATCTGAAAGTAGGTATTGTGACTATACTTAATGAGCATTTTGATTTATTATCTTAGTTGAAGTCGAGTGGAGTTTAATAGGCAATTAATGAAGTAACTACATGATACATTTTAGCGATTCTATTGTCTAGAGTTACATCCATGTCTGTTTTAGTACTGGTGATCAATCGACTTCATCCTAAAACTATGAAAGTTTGATGTTTGCTTGAAGTTGGTTAGGTGTTAAAAACGTTCAAGGTAAAATTTATATTTTATGATATTTTATATTTTTAGTTTTTATAATTTTTAAATAATCATTTGTCATTTTTGTCTCATATTTTATTTTTTAGGACTATTTATCCAACACGAAGTCTTTTTGACGAAATATATGATGCTAAAGGTATCTCTTTATTGATTATCATGCATTTGTTTTAAATTATTGCACAATTGGGTATGATTTACATTATAAGTAGACAAAGTGGTGTGAATTATTGATGATACCAAGTAAAATGATTAAGTATTTCATTTCTTCTATTGTTGGCTTATTTTCTTTAAACCTTACTTTTCTTTTTGCTTTTCTATGCAATAAATTGGTTTTTTTTTTACAAGTAAAGAAGTATATAGTTAAACTTTCGTATACTTATGAGATTTTTTGTAGATCAATAAAGAAGGTTTCATATCATTTTCTCTTCACTCTAGCATTAAGTTAAAGTTTTACTCCAACTTCTTCAATTACAACAATTGGTCTTTAGCATGGCATATTGAAACATTGTTTTTTAAATTTAATTGCTTTCTAATGCTAACTGATTTCGACTTTTGGCAACAGTTGGAATTATAAAACCAAAGAATCTTTCGCATCTCAATCTGTTATTTTGTTTCCTCTTCTCAAGTTTAAAGATTGCATTGCTGTTAAGCTTCGACTATTTTTGAATTCTTGTAAAAGAATTAGCATAAATGGAGTAGTTTTTTTATACAGATTCTTTCTTTTCTGTAGGGGCTTACGTTTCAACAAGTCCACACCAAAATTATATGTGTAACTCAAGTGGTTATTGCTGATGAGTTTAATGATGAACTGGTGAACGTTGTAATATGCAAGGGCACCGGTGGACGTTGTCATCCCTCGCTGTGGACTGTTTCTTCATTTTTAAAACTAAAGAAAGGGAAAGACAGTGAACTTCAAAGGATAGGAAAGTAACAACTATTAATTAAATCATTTTCCTTCTCAGATGTTAACTTGACCGACAGACAGCCTAACGTCTGTAGAAACCTTGCGCTGTTCTAGTCCCAAACTGTAGTTCATTTGGACTTTGTGTTCCTTCCACTTGCATAGCGGCACAGGTTCACTAACAAGTAACATCAACCAATTATTCAATGTCTACTTTTCTTCATCCACAAATTTTGTAACGAGTGCAAGGCAGTAAAAATTTAGGAACACACAGAAATTACTACCTCAAGAATCCAAATGAAACATGAAATAAAAGCAAATCGAAAGAATGAAATTCCATGAATCTCTGTTCGTAATGTGCGCCTGGGACGCCATGGACCGTGTAAATTTAAGTCAGAAACAAAGCAATTTTAGCCCATACTTCCTTGGAATCTATTTCAGGTGGTGGCTCAAACGGCGATCGCTGTCGACATGTAAAGGTCAGACTCGTGAGCCTACAAGGTATGGACATTCGATCATATACTGGAAAAAACAAAAAAAAAAAAAGGAAGTTAAAACCAAGTCTCCAATGCAGAACGTTAACCGTGAAACGGACTTTTTAGGAATTTTTGTATTTTGGCCGATGAGCAACTTCTTCAAGTCTCGTTTTCCATCTCTCCGCTTCTAACGCCGTGAGATCAAAGTTGTTTTTTTTCCTTCTTCCCCCTATCTTGGGCTTAAAACATTTAATTCTGAAAGTACTCTTGATCTAACCGGAGTTAACTGTCATTATCAGAATAGAAAAGGTAGTTTAATCCGAGTTAAAATCACAATAGATCTAGGATGAATAGTATCCAATGTGCAGTAGCTAGGGTGGAGATGTGACTAGAGAAGGGTTAACACTTTTTTTTAAATTAAAAAGATTAGTCGGAGATTAATTAGAGAAGGGTTAATACTTTTTTTTAAATTAAAAAGATTAGTCGGAGATTAATCCGCCACAGCGTGAACATCTCAAATGAAGGAGGGCTATCACTAACTCAAAAATTTGCTGCATTTTTAAGAGTCAAACCTTCAACCTCTTGGTTAATAACAAAGATATGTGTCACTTACATCAACCCCTCAAATTAGAGGAGGGTTAATACTTAATAAGGGGGATAAGAAGCAGTGAGTTATGGAGGCAAAGGACAATATAATATTTTGTAATATATTCGGATGCAGAGCTAGTGAGTGGTGACAAAACAAGATATCAACGCGAGGCAATTTTGAAGTTAAGCAACGGCATGGCATGGGAGAGAGTGTTGTTTCCCAGCCATTAATAAGTTTCTTAGCCCATTCCCTGCTCGTTATTTAACTCTGGTGCTGGCGCTGGCGCTGGCGCTGGCAGGACAAAATGTCTCGTGGGAGGGAAGCGATTAGTTCAACGATATACATAATTAGTAACTAAGGTCATCTCCGTAATTAGCGGGGAAAGTGCTCTGACGAATGTCATATGACACTCACGTCATTACATCCTTCCTTTCCTTTCCCTGTATAAAAGAATTAAAAATAGGGACGATCCGTTGAACCAATTCTGATAACAACCATGAAAAAATCTGTTCCTCTGCTTCAAATAAATCAAAAATAGACAATTGAGAGGAAAGATCTTGTTCGTGGAAAGAGAGCATTAAACCGGTTTCAGTACATGGGCTCATGATTAGCAGCAGAGATGGTAGGTAATAGGGGCAAAAGTTGAAGCGTTGCAGTTGACACTTGTCAAGGTCAATGTCGACTTAGAACATTATCCTCTCCTATCTCCGTAATCAACTACTCAAACTGATTGAATGGCAGTCATGATAGAATTGGGGGGCTACTACTACTCTTTAGGCATATAATATTTAAATTCCATACAATTCTTGTCTCTTCTGTTACACAACTGTTGTTGTGTTTCCCACGTCACATATACATCAACTTCACAGTATTTATTTTAGTTTCACATTAAACAATACAAAAGTAGATCTAATAAATACCATATCCCACGCGGATGAGTTCAATAGTGACAATTTTCTTTCATGACTTTAAAACTCAGATCAAGAGCCTGAATTGTGGAGGGTAATCTCGTCTATAAAAAAAGCTTATCCACTTAACGTAACGGATCAGTAGTGCGCTTCCATTGTCCTGCCGACGGAGGAGACGTTGGGCCCCACGCGCAAAGGGCGGGAGATATGAATAATAGAACAAAAAATATATAATATTTTAATATACAAAGCCAACCGTTGATTACGGATTAACGGTGAAACCAATCTTGACCGTTCCATTAAATGGAGATGTTAAGAAGATAAAAAATTAATAAATAAACAAAAAGGGAAGAGACTCATTGATGAAGTGCTGACGTGGCACATAGAGAGAGAGTTTGAAAACGAGGGTCTGGTCTTAAAAGGTCAATATAAACAGACATGCTCTCTGCAGTTACCGTGTTCTTGCCTCCTATACCTCGCCTATTTTCCTCTGGTTCTTTAGCTTGTTCTGTGCTTTCGGTTTTCGGTTTTCGCTCACTGTTCTAGTTTGTTGGTTGGTTGGTTTGGTAAATTCTTCTTTTTATGTGTTAATCTAAGATTCTGTCTTTGATTAGCGTGCTCTGTCTCTGCTAAAAAAGATATAATACCATACATCACAGTACAAATTCCCGCAGAGAGAGAGTGAAAGAGAGAAAGGGTACAACAGAGGTTATAGGAGACCAAAAAGAATTAGGATTGGGCAAAATGGTCTTCCAGGGAATGGTGCTTTTCATTCTTTCTCTTCTTTTCTTGTAAAGATTTTATGATTGGTTACAGGATTTTACTGGAGTCGTGAAAGAGAGTGTTGGGAAGCCAAAGGTTTTCGCGGGAAGACAAAAAGAAAAACAGCGATAAAAGAAAGTCCTGATTCTCCGTCAAGATTTTCTGGTTTGTTGTTGAAAATATTGCCGGTAATGTGAGTGCTAGAAGGGATTGGTTCCTTGAGCATGTGCTTCAGAATATGCATGCTCTCTGAAGCTTGAAACCGGACACCAACAACAGCCATATGGGCGTTAATTTCAAGATAGAGTACTTATTGCCTTTTCAGATAAGAAACCCACAAGCAGGAGCAAGTATTCGGCTTGTTTAAGGATTCGCTGCTGTGGTGAGTAAATCATTTTCTGGTGCGAAAGAGCCATTCTTGAACACGAAAGTTGATCAATTTTTTGTCGAAAATGGAGTCCAAACAATCATCAGAAATGCAAGAACCGAGCATCGACACTGACAAGCTGAGCTACGAAATCTTCTCAATCCTCGAAAGCAAGTTCCTTTTTGGCTACGACGATCAGAAGCTCTGGATTCCAAAACAAATTGCTCCACCAACCATCGACCAAAAACTCGAGCATTTAATACCACCAATCACAGACACCAACAGTGTTTCAACAATCAAGAACCAGCGAGGCAAAATCTGCATTCTGTCAATTGATGGTGGAGGAATGAGGGGTATTCTTCCCGGAAAAGCATTAGCGTATCTCGAACAAGCGCTGAAAACTAAGTCCGGCGATCCTGATGCAAGAATCGCCAACTATTTTGATGTCGCCGCCGGAACTGGAATCGGCGGTATCTTCACGGCGATGCTTTTTGGCTCAAAAGACCACAGCCGTCCGATTATGAAAGCCGATGATACTTGGCGATTTCTCGCTGATCAGGGCAAAAGATTTTACCGGTCTGGTAATGGTGGTGGAGGTCTTAAGAGGCTTTTAAAAGTCGGTTCAAACGGATCGACTGCGGCCACAATCGGTCTAGAAAAGGTCATGAAAGAGACGTTCACCGATAAAGGTCGGAGCTTAACGCTCAAAAATACGTTAAAACCGGTTTTAATTCCATGTTATGATCTTTCAAGCGCATCACCATTTTTATTCTCGAGAGCCGATGCATTGGAAACTGATAGTTTTGATTTCCGGCTCTGCGAGGTTTGTAAGGCGACGTCCGCCCAACCGGGGTTGTTTGAACCGGTTCCAATGCGGTCCGTGGACGGTCAAACCAAGTGTTTAGCAGTGGATGGCGGGTTGGCTATGAGTAACCCGACGGCGGCGGCAATTACGCATGTGTTGCACAACAAGCAGGAATTCCCATTTGTGAGAGGAGTTGAAGATTTGCTTGTATTGTCACTTGGAACAGGTCAACTTCTTGAGGTAAGCTATGAGTACGATCAGGTGAAAACATGGAGGGCCAAGCATTGGGCTCGACCCGTGGTTCGCATCGCTGGTGATGGTTCGGCTGATTCGGTGGACCAGGCGGTGGCTATGGCTTATGGTCAATGTCGGAGCAGTAACTATGTGAGAATACAGGTAACGGAGTTTCTTAGTGAGTTTGGATTTGATTCTACGCAACTTGATATGCATGAGACAGAATTGGCCAGGCTGTGTTATGGAGTGATGTTCTTGAATCAATTTGTCTTTGTTGGACAAATATATACAGCATTGTGTAACCATAAATAACACTTATTTCTCTAAGGTCTTTTTTTGGGGGTGTCAGCCGACAGGTTGCAGAGGAGAGTGATGTATTTTAAGATCTTTTCATGTAAGAGGCAAATAGTTCTGGGACCTGGCCTATTCTTTTGGGTGTGTGTCCTTTGATGCTAAGTTTCTTGGTTGGGTACTACATGTGCCGACCTTGGTGTCTGGATGGGTTTGGACACTGGACTTCTGGCTCTTAATGTCCTTACTTGCTATCCTTATTTTTCAACTCCCCTTTTAGTGAGTGGAGGTGAGTTGGTATCTATATCACTGACCTATAACAAACAAGGACTACGTTCTAAAAGCAGAGCAATGCGTAGATTATTTGGAAGAGTTGGTTTGCTTAGCAATTACTTCATTTCCTCATCTTTCAACCGTCATTGTTAACTTCTTGTCCGAAGAAGTAACTAAAACTGAACTATACTTCCAGGTAAATTAAGGAAAATAAGTTTTGTTGGCAGAATAATCAGAAAAGGGATGATGGTAGTATCCTTGGGAGATACCTTTTCCCCTTCATCTTCTTAGCCGAGTTGATTGCAAATGGGTCTTGGATTTCTACAGCTAGAGTTGGGAGGTATCATATTGGACAATGATTGATCATAAAGCATCACTCGTCTTTTAGTCGAAGGATTCAACATGCTTACCGTAATCAGCTTTGCTGTTGTCAATTATGTTGCTCTTAAGTTATAGTTTTAAGTTCGTCCCCATACCTATTCTCTGTGATCTTCAAACAGCTGTAGACGTTTTTACTAAAGGAGCAAATAGTACGACACTGTTAGTTCCGATGGTCCCATTCTTTTAATGATTGGGCACAGGGTCTAATTAATTTTGATGTAAAAGTGAATGCATGGTAGGCTATGTATGGTAGAAATTAGGATTACTCCACTGAAGCAAAATAGTGCGATTTTGCTTGTTGGTTTTGTTTACATGTTTATGCTTTTATCTTTTTCTGGATTAATTTGTGTGAGATTAATCTTTCTAGGTTCCTCTACAGTGTTTCACCCCAATGGAATGTTATGATTGTACTGCAATTAACTTTGCTGTGTCAGGCAAATGGGTCCAGCTTAGGTAAGTGCGGACCAAATGTGGACAGTGACTCTAGTCCAAACAATGTGAAGATGTTGATTGGAATAGCAGAAGAAATGTTGAAGCAGAAAAATGTAGAATCAGTGCTTTTTGGGGGCAAAAGGCTTGGAGAGCAGAGCAATTTTGAGAAACTCGATTGGTTTGCCAGTGAACTTGTGCTTGAGCATCAGAGTAGAAGCTGTAGAATTGCTCCCACTGTAGCATTCAAGCAAGCTCCCCCGAAACCCACCTAGACTATTTTTCCAACATTTTTTAAGAAGGAAAAAACTAAGAAAGGTATGTATCATTGCCTCTATAGCTTAACATTATTTGTCTAAAAGTGGCATCTTAGTGTTTTATTGAAGTAATCAAGTCAAAAAAAAAAAAAAACACACGCTTTCTTATAATATTGAAACCATGAAAGGTACTTTCGTTCAGAGAGTTGTTACTGGCTACTGTTTTTTGTTGTAAAAGATGGAAAGATTACGAATAGGTGATGTGGGAAAGACATCCTCAATTTTTGTCGGTCTACCGACACTGGTTCTTGTGATCATATATATCCGTCAATCATTCTATAGAAAAAGGACCTTCTTCTCTTCAAAAATGTGTTCATTTTGACAAATATAAAATATGCAACCAAAGCATTATCGGTGGTACCCAAAAGTCATTCAAGGCTCTTTGTGATCATACTCACTTTTGTACTGGCAGGGCCCTTCTACGGATCTTTGGTTAATTTTCTTTTCATTACTTGTCTATTATCCCTTACCCCATTCAAGTACTTGGTTGGTACATTTGTTTTGTCAATGTGAGTTTAAAGTTACTCTGTACACATAGCATCAATCTGTCCATGCATTTGTCTGGTACTTACGTCTTGTTCTTTAATTCGTGAAATTGGAGGAGTTCCACAATAAATTCCCACAAGGTACAGACAGAGGCAGTCCTTGTGGATTAATTGGCACCATGTCACATTGAGGGCCAATTGACGTTCAACCAATACCAATGGGAAAGCTTTTTACTTTGATCCTTGTGCACTTCTTACTGTCTTCTTTATACTCTACTTGTTACCTTCCCTTTTCTGTTCCTTTCCAAGTGGAGAACACGTAATGAATGCGTTTAGATATTTACATACTATCCCAGAGCCATGCCATGTATTTTATCAAGTATATGTAGAGATCACAACTAAAGTCTCCTCAGTCCCTGATCAAATGGTTACTAAGTTTCCAGTTTAGATGGCCGACACAAATCTTGATCTAAAATTTCTGTTGAATTTGACTTTTAAAACGATATTGTTTTAAAATATCATCATTTTGATCTACAAATTTAATTAGTTAAACATTTTGATGAATCAAAGTAAAATAATTTATTTTAAAAGAGTACAAACTCAGTTCAAGTCAGGCTTGGGTCTCATCCTAGACTCGGACCACATGTAGGAGACTTAGCAAATCCGCTCTGACTTAACCCATTGCAATTCCTAATTTATGGTCGAAAGAATTTGTCCATTATGTGATTTTCGGGCTTTGTGCGTATGGGTATCTTGTATTTTTACCGTTTATTAAATTTCTGTCTCTCGTATATATGAATCTATTTAATCTGAATATCCAATTCTAACACTAATTTCTTCTCCTGGAACACAGGTAAAAGTTATTTATGAGAGATACAAGAAAAGGTAAAAGAAAGCGAAGATAGCTAGAGAAGTAAAGAAATGGAGGATGCAAGAGAAAAGGACAAGTAAGAGAGCATAAAGCTTAGAAGATCTTAGTGAGATACTTTGCCTGCCAGAGGACAGGCATAGTCGTGCTCTCCAGGGACACGGAACCAAGAAAAAGCAAAGAAAGGATTTAATTTTGAAGGTCAAACCAAGCGTCAGGTGTGAATCTTTTGATGTCAATTAAGGATTTAGGCTGTGGAGTTTGTTTCCATATTCTACCATCCCTACCCTTTTTTTTAATTTTTATTTTTTCAATTTTTAAACTATTATTTGGTCTTTTCAACTTTTAAGTCATAACTTGAGTTGTGCGGTGGGGAGAAACCCTAAAAGTTCTTCGTCTGACCTCTTGTCCTATCTTTCTTTTCTTTTTCTCATATTCCTTATATACAGATTGTAACGGAGTAAGAACAACCATTCTGGGCTTTACTCCTTGCCAATCATAGAATGACCAGAAAGATAGGGAGTGAAATCGTCTGTTACTTTTATCCAAGACCAACTCTGTTCCATCAATACCTGACCACAAGCTTTGCTGAAATTTGTGGCCGTGCATGGACGGCGGTTGGTCTTTGAATGAATCCCGAGAGATAGCACCTAAGGTAAGTCAAGTCACAATTCACAATCATAGAGAAGTGACGTCGAATCAAACATCCAACTTTCTCACAATTATCGAGTCAACGAAACGAAATATGTGAGACCAACGGCAACTACTCCTCTTGAATTGCCTATGCAAATAATACAAGACTCGTGACCGACCATATTTCATGCACATCAACATGATAATACTTTCGTGGCCACCGATTTAGACAAACCCAGTAGTGGATTTACTTGTCGTGGCCACCGACTTAGACACCCAATAGTTATTTTCTCCTAACAATGTTATTACAGCTACTACACCTTTATGCCAAACCCTATAGTCCAACGCTTCTTACTTTTCAGTCCTATCCAGCCAATACGGCGGTATGGTAACTTTTTGTTGTTACCAATATTGGTGTTTTCAGTCTCGATGCCAATATTCATAATGTACTAGATGGATTTATAAAATTAAATTTTTTGGACTAAATTGTAAAAAATAAAAATTTATATCCTACTAACCCTCACCATTACAAAAAAAATAGTTTCAGCAATTATTATCAATGGCTGCTAAAAGTAAGAAAATGGTCGTTAAAAGTTATAGCAACCAAAATCGGGTTGGTCACAGGTGGTCACTATAGGGTTGTTACTAAAAGTGCTCAGTGACGAGTTATTACGTTGGT
>JANITW010000236.1:29570999-29586736 GCA_027564335.1 Erythroxylum williamsii | reverse complement strand
ATATATATGACTTAATTACTGCCTTGACTCTTGAGCTCTATTAGTATGACTTAATTAATGCCTTGACTCTTCCCAAGGCAAGTCACGTTTGTTATTCGTAAAAGGCCAAATACATTTGATTACGGAGAAAGATAAGATCCTTTACTAATATTATTCGTAAGTCTCTTCCCCTATCATAAAAAGTTAGTAGGCTTTAAATCTTTGTTCTATTCCTTTTGTACCTAACCACATGAGAAGCTTGGCTGGAAATCTTGAATCAGAAAATGAGAAAATACGTTCTAAGAGGAGCAGCGACTGGCGACGAGGAGCGGAGGAAGACGAGCGAAGGCGGCGACTGGCGACGAGGAGCGGAGGAGGACGAGCGAACGCGGCGACTGGCGACGAGGAGGACGAGCGAAGGCGACGACGAGGAGGACTGGGCGAGGAGAAGACGAGACGAGATCCAACAACCACCGGTCGAAGACGAAGGAGGAGGAGAACACGTCGACGGCCAGGAGGACGGCGAGGAAACGGCGGCGAGACGAGATCGGAAGAGGGAGAGCAGCGGCGAGGAGAAGAAGGAGAACCGAAGAAGAGAGAAGATTCCAGAGAACGTCTGGGGGGGTGGGTTAGATAAATTTTTTTTTCAAATTAGTCCCTCAAAAATTTAGATTTTACGGAATGGTCCCGAAAATTCCGGTATTGGCGGTACCGGCCGGTACCCACCGGAATTTATACCCGGTACCACAGAGGCCGTTCCGGTACCGTTTTCTGGCCGGAACGGTACGAAACTATAAACACTGCTTTAGAGTATATTTTAAGGTTTGATTTGTCGAACTTCACCTGCCAAGTCTAACTGTCTACTTGATAAAGAGTTTTTATTTTAAATTTAAAGAAATATTGTATAATCTTAGCAAAAGCTATTACAAAAATCATTACAAAGAATCATAGTATCTGCAACAAAATTAAACTAGCTGTCTAATACACAAATTAACAAGACTTAACTATAATAGAGTACATTATAGTAACCAGTTCACTTAAGTTCTTGGCTAACTAAACTTTGTTTGTCATTAGCAATAATGACCGCTCAGATCCAATTCACAATTTGCTCTGCAAGTTGTTGATTACTTACTACCATATCCTTATAGATTCTCCTATTTCGCTCTCCCCAATTCGAATAAACGTTAGTCTGAAAAACAGTTTTAATAATCATACCATTCCTCTGACATTGCTTTGTACAACTTATAATTAGATTCAAAGTCTCCATCTACTCAAAAGTGTATCTAGTCAATTGTAGCAGCACCAAAAGTCTGCTCCAAATTGTTGTTCTATAGGTACATTAAAAAATAGATAGTTTATACTCTCATTCACCTGTTTGCGAAGGACACAAATGGGGCCAAAACTCTCAAACCATATGTCTTTTGTTCTTAATTGATTCTTTATCACTAACTAAGTGAAAACAACGGCTTCGTGGTTTAAAACTTGCTTCCATGTGCAATCAGCCCAGGGAACCTCTTCTAGATTATGAATAAATAGCTTGTGACATGATTTGTTGTTGAAAACTCCATTGGAATGGTGAGTCCATATGATGTTGTCATTCCTCTATCCTATAGAAATGTTAGGTAGAAAATGTAAGATTAAATGAAATCCTCTAAAGTTACCAACCCATTCACCATTATGAAAAAGCATAGACACTCTAGCATCAGCAGGGACTCCATTTCTTATTCTAGAAAGTTCAATTCGTTGAATAAGAGGACTATAGTTGGTCACTATCATACCATAGTCAAATATCCTCTCCATCACCCAACCTATGCTTGATATAGGGACAAATCATATACAGTAAGCTAAGCATATGATTAAAGATCCATGAGAAGTCCC
The DNA here is from genome assembly GCA_027564335.1 of Erythroxylum williamsii. NCBI lineage: Eukaryota > Viridiplantae > Streptophyta > Magnoliopsida > Malpighiales > Erythroxylaceae > Erythroxylum > Erythroxylum williamsii. The sequence goes on along the minus strand of JANITW010000236.1, from coordinate 29,584,879 downwards.
TGTACTGTTGGAGTTGCCAGAATTTTGATTTTGAAGATGGTATTCGTTAACCCATTTAATCGACAAGGCTTTTTTGTTAGGAAATAATCGCCAAATCCTCTTAAAGAACAGTACTTTATGCATCTGAGTAACGGGAATGATCCCAAGACCTCCTAGCTTCTTGGGGATAGTTTTTAAATGTTGGAAAGATTGATTCAATGTTAAAATTGAAGTTTTTGTTTAAAGATAAAATATTTGTTAAAATATAAAATTTTATCTATTAAGATAAAGTTATTATTTAGTTAGGATTTAAACTTTTGAATTTGATTTGTTTTATCTAGATATTAGCTAAGCTTGTTATTTCATTGCCTATATATTTAGGCTTTCAGTGTCAATGTAATTAGCACCAATCAATAAATTGTCTCTTCATTATCTCTTTTCTATTCTATTTTATTTTAGTTAGTTTTTTATTCTAAAATCCAATATTAAGATCCTATCCATTTCCTTGATGATCTTCTTAGGTAGAACTAGGTGTGTAGACTAATGAAGATGCATACTATTCAACATTAAGATGATTAGAGTCAATCACGATGCTATAGATAATAACTTGTTTTGCCTTGCATGAATTCTAACTTTTAGTTTTTCAATCAAAAGGAGGTTTGTTAGTGGGATTCCCAAATAGTTGAAAGGTGTTGAATTCAAAGTGAACCCAACCATTCGACTAAATTGTTCCGAATCTTTGACATCTGATGAAACATATAATCCACTCTTTTACATATTTATTTTTGAACCCAGCCATTCGACTAAGTTGTTTCGAATCTTTGACATCTGATGAAACATATAACCCACTCTTTTACATATTTATTTCTAAGCCCGACCAAACATAGAAGGTTTGCATCATATGCATTAACATACATATTGAGTGCTGCTTTGTCGTACAAAGAATAATTAAATCATCGACATATATCTAATGGGACATGTTTAATTATTTGCACTTATAATGGTATTGAAACTATCCATTGCAGTCAATAAGCTTTTAAGCAAGTTTAGAGAAACTAGCCATAGCTAAGGTGAATAGGTAAAGGGAGAGGGGGTCCCTTTGTCTAAGCCCACTAGCATTTCTAAATATTAATGAAGGAACTCCATTTACTAAGATACTGAGGGACGTGGATTGTATGCATTGTATAATCCAGTTCCTAAATTTAGTAGGCAAACCTATCTCTTCCAAACATGCTTGCAAATATAACCAACTTATAGTGTCATAGGCCTTGAACAAGCCAATCTTCAACACACAACAATTAATACCTTTACCTAATTGATATTCACCAGCAGCTCTTGAAGAATTAGACTGTTCGCCTCCCTCTATGTAGACTATTCGCCTCCCCACCTACACTATGTAGACTGTTCGCCTCCCTCGTCGCCTCTGTGATGACATGGAACAGACTATATGCAACTTCCTATGGGGTTCTTCTTTGGGTACCCAAAAGGCTCATTTAGTACAATGGGATAAGGTCTGTCAACCTAAAAAGTTAGGGGGCCTAGGCATCCGCAAAATTTGCAAATCGAATGATGCGTTGTTAATCAAGTTTGGGTGGGCCCTCCTTTCAGAGCCCCACGCACTATGGGTTCAAATTTTGGCCGCTAAATACAAGCTGAATGTTCACAACCCGCCCATATCCCTCGAGGCAACCGGTGGGTCCATGACCTGGAGGAGCATCAAAGTTATATGGCCCCTCGTCATTCGGGGCATGTAATGGGTAATCTATGATGGCTCCTAGGCCCGCTTTTGGTTGGATCCCTAGGTAGAGGACTTAGGGCCCCTACTTACACATGCTCTTAGCCCCATCTCCCCCTCAACGCTATCTTGTCGTGTTCAACACTATGCTGACAACTCAGGTAACTAGTCATGGAATGATTTTCAGTACTTACTTCCTCACTCCATTTGTATGCTTATTGCAGGTATTCTCCCGCCTCAGCCTCAAGCTGGGCTTGACAAGCAGACCTGGGGTAGATCGATGGCAGGCAAGTTCTCTACTACCGCTACCTACTCATTGTTGATGGAGCACGAACCCCAAGCTACTAGTGGCTAATGGATGCCTATCTGGCGCTGGGACGACAACGTATTCAGTTCTTTCTCTGGCTCCTAGCTCAAGATAGATTACTTACCAATCAACAACAGATGCGTCGGAGACTCACCCAGACTGTTGCCTGTCTTCATTGTCAAATGGACGAATCTTCTCTTCACGTTACGTGAGATTGACCCCGAGTGGGATTCATATGGCTCGCCTTCCCACGACAAGCCCTCTCTCCAGATTTTTTAACCATAAGGGATCAAGATTGGTTACTCATGAACCTTCAGTGGCACCGACATATTTATGGCTTCGACTGGTCCCTTATTTTTAGGACTGCTTGTTGGTTCTTATGGTCCTGGTAGAATCGGGATATTTTTGACACACAGTTCACTTGGCCGACATCTCCGGTTCACTATATTCTACAATATGTCCAGCAGCTTGATACAACTTCGGTCTGGCAAGCTCGAACAGTTCCAAGTTGTCGGCCTCAACAGGAACAGTTCATTGGCTGGCATCTACCGACCTAGGGGTGGGTGAATCTCAACACAGATGGGATAAGTAAAATCAACCCCTACTTGGCCTCTGCAGGTGGACTTCTCCGCGATAGCACTGGTGCCTGGCTTGGAGGCGTTGTCCAAAATCTGGGTTGGTTTCCTGCATTAACCACCAAGCTGTGGGGTGTTTTCTTTAGCCTGCATCTGGCTTGGGTCCTAGGTCATCGACGGGTGGTTTTAGAACTGGACTCTCAAGTGGCGCTGAGTTCTTTTTCAGACCCCGCCTCCCACAGTCACTCGACCAATCTACTCATCTTTGACATCAGCGAACTACTCAATCATAACTGGACAGTACTTCCCCGTCACACATGCAGGGAAGGAAATCGGAGCGTCAATCGGTTAGCTAATTTTGCTGTTCATTTTGATCTAGGGATCATTACTTTTGTAACTGCGCCCCCAGGGTGCCTTTCGATCCTCCTAGAGGATATCGTTGGGATTAGTTTCCCAAGACTTGTAATGTAGTTGCTTTTTTCCTTTTTATGCAAAGAAAGCTCTCAATACTGTATATCCTAGGCAATTTCACCAATTTCTCAAGAATTTCACCAATTTCTCAAGCATGTACAATTGAAACCCTCTTTTTCTTACTCATATTAATGAATTATGGCTCAATATGTGCTATATACTACAAAAATAACTCTTATCTTTCAATGCTTTTACTAACTCTCTAATATGCTAAAGATTCTTTTCACAACTCAATTGTTATCTATTTATATCCAAAATCAACTCTAATGTGTTACTTGAGTAAATCTAGCATTGATCATTGCTCAAAGATGGGGAATTAACAATTTGCTTAAAGCACTTAATCCATGTTAACATCTTATGTACATTGTGCTTCTACTGTGATTTATTGTGTTACTTAACTTCCATTTTCTAGATTATTCAATTTCAGAAGCATTAATCTTCTTGTAATTATACACATTTCTCCTCGAACATTTTGCAAGGATTTACCTTGATTTTAGTAAATATATTCCTTATAATTTCCAAAAAAAACTTTAATGCTTGTTAGACATATAAAATACATAATGACTAGTTTTTGAGCATATTCAACTAACTGATCATATATCTTTAGATAGCCTATGTATATTTGACTAGCCTATTCCGTAACCTAGCAAACTACATTTTTATGTAACCTTTTGTTCTTGCACTAGCCTAGTTGTACTAAACCCTAACCTTTGCAAAAATCAACTTCTATAAACACTCCAGGTCCTTAATTTTTAACACTTCAAGTTTTTCAAAAGTATATAAACACCTTCATTTGATAAACACTTAATTCAAAACTAGTTCAATAGTTTTCAAATTTTTATCTATAGATCAAGAGATTTATTTAAAGTTTAAAACAAACTTTCTCTTAATTATTAAAGGATTTATATATCAGCCTTACATGTAAATGATCATGCAATGATTGAGCCTACAATCATTTAAATAACCAATAAGGCTAAAAGAAAATTACAACAATTACTACAAATGGAATAACTTCATTCTTTCTTGTATTTGATCTACTTGACTGAAATTGCCTTAAAGCTCTCTTAAGTGATATTTAGTATTCCAATCCGCTCATTTTGATTTTGATCACTTTATCCTTTCATTAAACTTTATCTTTGACCTTTTTACTTGAATTTCTAATAAATTAACTAATTGATATTACTAAAGATAAAAATATTAGTGGTAACATGTTTTGTTATTGACAAAAACATAGGTTAGACCTTCATTTAATCTAACACTCTCCTTTTTCTGATGAAAATATTTGGTGTTATTGAAAAAATATACGATGTTAAATATATTCTCTATATGTCTTAGTAATCTATAATTCAAAATCCCCTTAAATCATGTATCACTAGTTTATAAAGATAAAGTTTCAATATCATCATTCACTCCCCCTTTCATCATTAAAAGAAAATATAATGTATATAAAGTTATAAGAATCAACAACGAAAAATGAATAACTTATTTTTTTACTTTTTAAATTTTCTATCATATAGGCAAAGTATACATATAAAGTGCTTGTTAAAGATTCAAAAATATCATGTACCAATTAAAAGATTAATATGTTTTTCTTTTCTAGGTACACAAAGCAATGCTTTCTCTCCCTAAAAAGATCATATACCAAGATCTATATGTATTACCAATGATTACCTCCTTTTTCTCCTTACTCCATTAAAAACTTGTCTTTTGATGTTAATTCTTGATGATTTTTCTTTTAAAATAAATTTTAGAGATAACAATGTTGTTCATAATTTGACATTAATAAAGGTAATACCATTTGTTAGTATTCAATTGATGCTACATGATATTAACCTATAAGGAAAAGACATTAATAGGGTTTTAGGTGTCTACACTAAATTATGTCTTAGGATGTTAGTACTTAATTTCTTTTTAACCCATCTCCTAGTGGTCTTACTTAATATCCATTGTATAAAAAGAAGCTTTATTGACATTACTAAAATAATATCTCATATAATGGAAATTGATAGTATTAGTATCATATGAGAAAGATTTAAAAGAATATAACATATATAAACTTCTAGATCGTGATAAATGATGCAAGTCATATAATATTCTCTTTCGAAAATGTTGGTGATTAGGAGCTCTTCTTGTGCGACTTTGATTCTTAACATATGAATTGGAAGATGCTATGCTTCTTTACCCTTATGATAAATGGGGCATATGTAATGACTTTTATAAAATTTGATGCTATAATGATAGTGAGATTGGTGATATTCTTCCGTGCTCTTTTAGGATGACCTTATATGAAAATTTTGTCTATTTTACTTTAATGTCATGTACTCTAAGTCCAGGATTCTCGCAATGCATAATTTTTTTTTTGTTGAGACCTGAATGATGATGTATGAGCATTCAAGTTTTAATGTATATAATTGGATGTTATATGCTCATTTGATAATTTTGGCAATGACTCATCTTGTAAATGCTTACCCCTTACAAAAACTGTCTTGTAATTAGAGGTTCACTTTTATAAGTAAAACCAATTCGTATTTATCATTATAACTCTTTTAGGCTCCAAGCATGTTATTCAAATTTTCATTACCTATCAAATTTAGATAATGAATATTTGAGTTTGTTGATTTCCTTATTTGATGCCTTATTTACTTACATCAAAATATTGTCATTATTGTTGACAAGAACCACACTCTTAAATTCTATCATGTAATGCATATCACATTTTAATCTCTCTATCTTAATGATATATGTATTTAAGAGTTTTTAAATCTCTTCTATTTATAAGATTCTTTCTTTTAATACTTTTGACATTTAAATATTCTTCAAGCTCAGCATATGAAACTTCAATAATATAATCATCATAATTATATCAAGAATTTGAGCAAGAGAGTACCTTATCATTATTAGTGATGCTAACATTTTTCAGGCGCTATTGGATAAAAATGGGACTAAAATTCAAAAATATATTTGATTGAGTCACCACTTTATCTTATTAAGAAAAGACAGGAAAAAACTTAAGTAAACGAAGATACTAAAAGCGTCCTATATAAACCAACAAAAAGAAAAAAAAGAAAGAGATTTATACTTTTCTTTTTTATATTGATTTTAGGAAATCGGTCCATGCATTAGGTATATTTATATAGAAAGCCAAGCTTAATTATTTTAAAAGTCATGATTTGGGATTGGGCTTACTTAAACCAAAGCCTAAGTGAGATTTTCCTATGCATGAAAATGTGATTAAATTAAGGGATAACATATTTTGAAGTGTCAAATCTTTTGAAAAATTTTCAATTTAGTGTCAAATCTTTTAAAATTTTCAATTAAGTGATAACCTTTTAAACCAATTCAGTTCAAAATATAAGTTCTATCTGCGACTAATGGAACCACCACTGGCCATGACATGTAGGCATTCAAGTGAACAATTGATGAACACGTTGGCATCCAAGTGGACTAATATTTATAAGGTATGGATTATGGGTTGAGTCATGGATTATCTATTAGTCCATGTGGACGCCTACTTATCCATCAAATTTTCACATGGATACCAACATATCACGACTAAATGTGGTTTTCTTAGTCACATTAGCAAAATAATAACAAAGCTAATGCTTTGAACTAAGTTGTTAAACTTATAAAAAGATAGTAAATTAATTAAAAATTTAAAAGGTTTAGCACTAAATTAAAAAAAAATCTCAAAATATTTGGCACTTTAGAATATGTTATGCTTTAAATTAAAGAAAAGGTAAAAAAAAACTAGAAAGTATGTATGTATAACTAAATTGATCACACAAAGAACGGTTTTAAGCCCATTATAAATCTTCTCCTTTAGATGAATCTGAGTGACCTTTCAAAGGCTTTGTTTGAGTTAGCCCATTGGAATCTCCTAGGCTTGAATAAATTATATCTTTGGTTTACATTAACTTCTCAACCCACCTATAGATTGAACGGTCAATAGAAAACATATTTGGGGACCAATTAAAATTGGATTCACATTTTAAGTTATTCAAAGCTTAAAGTTAGTCCCTGTAAAAGAATTTTAAAGGAACTCGAACTTATAGGCATTGATTAAGGCATTTGAATAACATTTAGACCTCACAGTTATGGATAATTGCATATGAAACCATAATCTATATGACTAATTGCCACAAATCTCTAAATGAAATAAGTAAGACCAAAATGTTTAAAAGGGTTTTTTAATGAAAATTTAAATTTTTAGAGCGAAAAAATAAAAATACAAAAGAATAAGCAAAGGACTTACTTTCCAAAAATCAGGAAAATAAAATAAAATAAAATAAAAATTACAAATCAACTTTAAATCATCCTTTCAAACAAAAATAAATATGGTTTTAGTTTTTCAATTGCCTAGGAAGAATCCATTAAACTAACATATGTTAAATCTTAATTCCAAATTCTAGCCTAATTGAAGAAAATAACATCAAAGCAAGTAGGAAATTAAAATAATGATAAGACCTAAAACTTTTGGATGAGACTAAGTTATAACTTCTTTTGGTTCACTCTTAAAAGAATGAGACTATGTTAGATATGGATGCAACTGAATATGAATACCATACATTAAAGTCAATATGATACCAAGAAACTACACCTACATATATGATGGGATAAGAGGGTATAAAATGAGGAAAACCAAAACTCTACTAAGAAAGGAAACTTAAAACTTACTGAGATTTGCCAAATCACAATCATTTAAGCATTAATTGATAATAAGATAATTCAATAACAGTAAGTTAAATAAATGGAAATAAGTAGGAAATAGAATTATAAATAATAAATTAAAATTAGCAATACTATATTACCCATTGACAACAACTGGAGCAAAATAAATGTACAAAAAAGATACTAAATATAAACTCCAAAAAGGGATAAATGAACTAAACCAAAGTTGACTGGCTACACAAAATCTACAAAACTATATGGCTCAAATGCAATAATAGAAGAAACACAAACTAGGGAAGGGGAAGCAATATAACAAAACCTATAAGTAGTAAAAACAACCAAAGTGAAAAACATTGAATGCTTAAAAATTGATAAAGAAGATAAACAAATAAATCATTATGTCATTGTGTGTAAATTAAAATGTATGTCATGTCTTTTAAGTTGACTCACGCAAGCATACTTTATTGAATTCACTCTTTCTCAATGCATAAACTAAATAATGTAATGATTCATATCTCCTTATTGACCACTCACCACTATTATTTAGTACCTTAGTATCTACTTTTGATAGAACCCTATCCTATAATGACTAGGCGACCTGTCCGGCACTCCATGATGGCCCTTCAGTTGATATCTGATTCAGTTGGAAAGTTCCTGAGAAGCTAAGCCTATTGCCCTTGTTATAGAAAAGCTTCAACTCAACAATGGAGTTTTGTTTTTCAGTGGAGTTTTGTTTTTCAGTTTTTAAACAACAACTGTATTTTGACATCCCAAAAATTTCAAAGTCCCTGTAACAATCCAAAACACTTATATTATCATATCAATTTCTAAACTACAAATCATCTACTTCAAATCCACTCTCCCGCAACCTCAAGTAATTACATCAATAAACTTTGAAAAGCTAAAACAAAATCATGCATTTCATTTGAAAAGCTTTATACACATCCATTCTTTACACTAATGTACATTCAAAAACATGTTTAAAGATATGAAATAGTTCTAAAAAATATGTACAAGACAAAAATGCCTACACCGCAGCACGTGACTAAGTTGACCACTCACCAGGTGGAGTCCCTACTACTGAAGCCCCTAAGCATGCATTTGGGTGGTTTTATTTAAAAATAGAAAATAGAGTATCAACTAAACGAGCTTAGTGAGCATAAATAAAATTCTTTGCAAACAATTTGTAATTATTGACACCTTCCTAAAAGAAATTCATTTAATCAAGTATAAGACAATACCAATATAAAAAATATGAGCCTTTTGAAACCAAAATTTTCAATTTTGCTTTTAAAAAAAATTAGTGGCGGCATTATTTATTGTCATGAACTTCTTATACAATATAGCTCACCAAAAAGTTCTTTGCACTACGGTCCCCTTAGGCATAAGATCACGAAGCTGGTTCTGCATCACCTACCCATGACCAGTTAATAATTATTTACAGAGCTAATTCTATATCGCTTATCCATAATAGGTTAACCACTATAGACTAATAGTTATAGAGCTAGCTCTGCATCGCTTACATATAACAATTTTGGCTAGCACTTTACATACTCTAGACATGTAGAAGGCAACTCACTGGACTGGACTACTGATAGACACAATACCATCCACTATTAGTAACTGACCCCCCAGACACTACTACACCTGTTTGAAATACTCTGACCAGTATAATATCTTGTAATGAGCCTAACGATGTACCATAGGCTAAAAAAGAAATAATTTTGCTTATTACTTTAGCTTGTGGCATAAAGCTTAAACCACTTTGAAAAATAATTTATACAGTTTTGAAATAAAAAAACAAAAGGGAGATGTCTGGAGCCTCTAACGTTCGTGACACTACCTTTGGCCCATGTATGTTCAAAATTTTCAACTTCTTTCAATCTCATAATAAAAAAATTGAATGCATAATTTTAAATCTCATGCCATCAATTCTTTTGCAAAGAAGTTATTCAAATGAAACAATTAACATACAATAACTGTTTTGTAAATTTATCGCCAAGCACACTCACTCGTTCTATACCTTTCCTTTACCTACACAAAGTGCATTTTGCTTAGACATTTATTTCCAATTCAAAATAAGGCATTAACACTATATATTTTGTTTAATCAATCATGACTATTGTTTCATGTTTGTGACCCTGCCTAGAATTCATACCTCATTTTGTTCCATAGTTTTCACATAGCAAAAGTTCACAACAGGTTTTGAGGTCTTCTTGAAATTTGTTACCCTATGTCTCTGGGTTCTATAGTATCAAAAATCATGCCATTTCAATATCTAAATCATGAAACACATGCCAAATGTCACAAACTACTTCAACATAAGTGTAGTATCAGGTTACCATTTTCAATCTCAAAGTTCAATATCATTAAGCTATAATTAGGTCATGATCTCTTTATAGATTTTTAGTACGATATCTTAGGTTTGATTTAAAGTTAGAATCACCTAATTTGGAGGTCTGTAATATGAGTTATGGCCAAAACACTGGGATTGTTCAAGTAAAGCGAGAATCCTAAGACAAAATTTCACTAAACATAGTTAGGAAAACTTACCACTTTCTTTTAATCTTTTGGAAAATTGCAAGCTTTCTTCAAATCATTCTCCAAACCATGAAGAATTTACATGCAATTCCTTTTAATTATGGTAGATCTATTCATAAAAATTCCTCAATCTCATCATATAAAATTAAACATTATGCAATTTAATTGAGTGATTCTTTAAGATTCAATTATGCATTTATGTTCTTGAATTAATATTTCTAATGAATTAATCAATTAAATTGCATTAAATAAAAGATAAAATCACACTCTCCATCCCTACTTAGGGTTCATCATGCCTAGGAACTAAACAGACTTATTTCCTAAGCATAGAGAGTAAAAACAACATCAAAATTTTAAAAGAAATATCAAAAAGAAAAGTATCCATAATATATATCCCCTTTTCTTTAATGAAATCCTCTTTAAACTTTGACGAAAGGTTGCTCTCTACTGAAACTCTTGAGTAATCATTATGTTTTCCTAATGTTTTGTTCATAATTGCATCCCAACTCTAAACCTGGTCTCTAAATCTAACTGTAATTACCTCCCTTTCATGTCCTCTTCATAATTGCCTTTTATATTTTAATATTATGGTTTTTGGGTTATACATGGTCATGCAAGTGATCGTGTATCTCAAAGACACCTTAAAATCATGACTTTACATGTTTATAGGAGTTTACACAGATATGGGATATGAAGGTGTATCTTACTTACATGGGTTTGTATCTTCACACAGGAAAAAACATCTTTTAAGCTTTGCACATTTATAATCCCTTATATGGCTATGTATGATACTCACACAAGTGTGCATTTCTAAAATAGCTATAATTCTTCTATTTTATGCCCTAATTTCACCTTAATTCTTCTCTTTTGATCCATAAAGAAAATTTAGACCTGAAAGCTTACTTAAAACAAATAAGCACCAAAAATGGGGTAAAACTCTCAAATAACAAACAAAACACGCTAAATATAGGCATAAAAATAGTCTATTAATTGTTCATCAAGTATGTCCTCTAAAAATAATTCTCTGCCACTTTTGATTCTCATGACTTTTAAAAACTTGAGCTTCTTTAAGTGCCCATCATAATTTTCTTTTATACTTTGAAAATTATGATTTCTACACTCGATAAGGTCACCTATATGGTCGTTTCTATGTGACGGAGACTATGTCCATTCTAGCAACTTACAAGATCCATAGACATGGTCATAACCACCATCAAAATAACATCATTCAATTAGTACATAGTTATAGAGACTTACATAGCCCCTCCACACAGTCATTTCCAATACCAACACGAGCATGTCCTTTATTAACACTGGGTATATCCTTCAAAAATAACTTCAAATCTTTAGTTTTATGCCTGATTTCCACTCCTTTTGACCCGTAAAGACAATTAAGATCTATTCTTTTAATGCTAAAATCAACTCAAATAAAAACAACTAAGGCAACCAATAATCAAAATCTTGTATAGAGGCATTTTTTATTTTTAAACATAACTAAAAGCATAAAAAATTAATTATTCCATATAAATTATGATTGATTAAAATTGAATGCCTTAATAGTATTATGGTTTGATAGGGATATTGGGGTCTTAAGGTTAAATATAAGGCTCAATTCACAGAAAAAAAAATGGTATAGCTTAAAGGATTTGACTACAAGATTAACAATAGATGGCTTTTCAAAGTTAAGGGGTGAAAAAAGAAGACATTAATCATACTCATATCTCATGAATCCAAATGAAATTTTATCGATTTAAAAGCAAGGTTTAAAGATCATCCATTAGAGGATCATCACACATAAGAAAGAAATAGAATGACATATAATTTGTTGTCATTATGGCTTAAATTCTCACACAGTTTCATAATGAATCCTACCTCAATTCACAATTTGCCTTATCCCTTAGTTGTCAAACTTTATCTAGGTTCCTAAAATCAATTAGTTCAATCAATATATATGGTTACCCATGCATTTAGGATGTCCAAATTTAAATTTAAGTATGTCATTCAATCTATTTCATAATACTATGACTAATTTTATGGTTGAAGGACAAACACTCATACAAACATAACTATATACAAATCATTCATACAATAAATAAATCTCCATAACCATAAATTCACTCCCCCAAAATTTATCACAACCTTGTCCTCAAGGTTTTAACACAAATAACCACAGCTAAGCAAACAAGCCACAAGATGAACATAAAATAAAATAAAAGATAAAGGTTAAAGAAAGCTTCTCTAAGGCTAAAATGAAATGGGACATAGAGTATGTGGATATAGTGGCTAGAAGTTATGTTATTTCCAAAGAGCAAGTTAGTTCTTCTTCATTCTATCCATCTTTTGATCCAAATGCTCATCTTATTTTTTATTTGAAATTAAAACAAAAGTAGAAACTAATATAAAATCCAAACATGAATTAAATTTAAATGAAAGGAAGATAAACTTAGGTTGCCTCCTTAAAGTACTTCTTTAGCATCTTATTAGTTGGATATAACTAAAATTGGAGCTCACTCAATATAAACTAAACTAGTTAACTCAATTTTCTTTATAGTTTCCACTTGCAAGTTCTCATAATACTGTTTTAACTAATGGCTATTAACTTTGAACACTTTAAAAGTGTTTGAACTTTTGACTTTCCACTACTCTGTGAGAGAAAAAAATTAGTGATAATAAATGGACCAAGCTATCTAGATCACAATTTTCCTAGAAATAATTTAAGCTTCAAATCATAAAGGAGAACCTTCTACCCTACTAAAAATTGCTTCATTAAAATCATTTTATTATAGAAGGCTTTAGTTTTCTCCTTATAAAGACTAACACTTTCATAAAAATTATTACAAATCTCTGTTAACTCTTGAATTTGCAATTTTCAAGTATTACCAACCTCCATCGGGTCTATGTTACATTTCTTAATAGCCCAGTAGGCTTTATGTTTGAATTCTACAGGTAAATGGCAAGGTTTACTAAAAATTAACATATATGAAGACATACCAATTGGAGTCTTATAAGCTTTTCAGTATGCTCATAATGCATCTTCCAAACATAAACTCCAATCCTTCCATTACCACCTTCTCCAAAATTGGTTTAATTTTTCTATTGGAAACCTCATCTTTTCCACTTTTTTGTGAATGGTAAGCAGTTGAAATGTGATGTGTTACTCTATATTTCTTCATCAATACCTCAATAACTCGATTGTAAAAATGGGTTCCACTATCACTAATAATGGCTCAAGGTACTCTAAACTAGACAAAAATGTTAGTCTTCACGAAGTCCACTGCAACTTTGGAACTATTAGTATGAGTAGCCTTAACTTCTATCCACTTTGATGCATAATCTAACAACAATAATAATGTAATTCTATCCAAAGAAGAAGGAAAGGACACACAAAATTATTCTCTATATATCTAAAATCTAGCATACCAAAATGCTCATGAGTAGAATTTGATTTCTTGGTTCCAAGCTAACTATTCTTTAGCAAAAATCACAAGACTTACAAAACATATATGCATTAGAGAATAACTTACAAGTGAAGTAAATCACACGTTAATATATTGAGTAATAATGTGAACAAAATACACAAGAAGGGGGGTTGAATTGTGATAAT
>JANITW010000236.1:29560262-29570899 GCA_027564335.1 Erythroxylum williamsii | reverse complement strand
GTCTGCTTTTCTTCTATCGTCTGTTTTTCTTCTATCGTCTGCTTTTCTTCTATCGTCTGCTTTTCTTCTGTATTTTTTCTCTTTGTTTATTATCAAAATTATTTTATACGTGAAGTCTGTTTTGACTTAACAACAAGAACTTTGCAGGCTGTCCTATTTGGACCAAACTAGAATCATTGGCAACAAAAAGTTGAGAAATGTACTCAAATGCTAAAATTGTTATGCCTAATAAGACTATTTGAATTGCTTTGACCTTATACTTCATGTAATGAGTGGTGTATGCATGAGAAGGCAAATAAGTTATTGACATTTCCTTGTAATCCCAAAAAAAATGAAAAATATAACACAATTTAAGCTTTTTAACCAACTTTAAAACACAAAGTATCATAAATATCACGTCTTCCCTGGGGTACATTGTGCTATAACTGGCGTGTTCATCTTAAGCAAATATTTTTATTGACCCATGAGAATAATTCTTGCTTTAACGTTAACGCCCACATATTATATACTATACCCAGAAAACCTATTAGGGACCAAATATGCAGCCAAATACCAAGTCATAATTTCTCATTTCAAGGCATCTCTCACATCTTTGACCTCTTTAAAGCAGAGTTGGCCTTAATTGATCATGAAAATTTGCAATATTATCGTACCATTGACATATTGATCAACCATCAATATTGTTTATTTTTCCTCAACTACAAGTCACATACATGTGCATGAACTTAATCCTCAAGCACACAAGTACTCACATGTCCTCTCTGAACAGTATTTGGGACAAATGCATGAATGGGATTTCCAGTAGTTACTCCTGCAAACGATGCAACATAAATAAGTCACTGATAGGAAAACACTTTAAGAATTTACCTTTAGCGCAACCTACAACGAAGGTAACAACACTTAATGGTCATGTAAACAAAACACTGATCTTCAGCGACACCTGAATATATTTTAGAGGTGTCAGTCAGTTATAAATACAAAGTATTAATTTACAGAGTTTGCGGTATACAATTTAACGCGGGCTCGATTGTCTACTATTTTTGCGTGTATAAATGTTTACAAAAAAGAAATTTATACTGAGTTTACTGAGTGATGTAGCACGCTACCTTCACAGGGCATGAATTCGGATATCACCATCGATGTCGAGTTCGGGTCACGCAGGAGTGGGGTGTTACATTTAGGTGGTCGTGTCAGTCTCTTTTCTTAGGGTGGCAATTCGGCTCTGAACTAGCCTCCCACAAATTTTAACCATTATTTCTTTTGAAGAATATATGCATCAAAAGACCAAAGACCAACTTTTATCAATGACATCATAAAAGAGAACATCTCGTTATAAAAACTAGTAGTAATAGTTCGCCAATAATATTCACATTAAGATATATAAGTTAAAATATATACTGTTAAAATAATTTAGTATCAGTTAATATTATTTTACAATTATATGATTAAAAAATTGCAATTATTAATTACTAAAATGTACTTGAATAACTAATAACTAGTAGCATTTGGGTAAATGAGTATAAAAGTGGCCACCTCCAGTGTCCTCAATTTAAATTGGACAGTGGGTTGGTTTTTCGATATTATTTTTGACCAAAACAAATCATGTCTGAAAAGTTAAAAACTTACGCTTTTGACAATTTGACTCTTTCTAAAGAAACATTACATGTTTCAAACGATGTCACGTATTAGTTCCGTCAAAAGATTTTTAAAAATTAACATCATCTATACATACAAGGTTTTTCTGACAACAAACAAACCAAAAATTCGCATGCTTTCATACTTCCGACATCGATTGCACGAGACTCCAAGTACGGTAAAAACAAATTGGAAAGTAATAATTTTGCGGCCGAGAGTTCCGTTCCTTTGCTAATATTGAACTTTACTAACAACTACAATAGGGATCAAACTCTGATGGTTGTTGATCCCAGTGAGAAAGCATATAATGTCTATACTACAGTAGCTCCAGGAAAACCTTGGCGGTGTCTTTGTATCATGAGCACAAATTCTCAGGAAACATGTGATGATATGAACAACTTTGTATGCTTGATGCCAGTTCCGATCTTATTGAAATTCGATCACAGCTTTTGCTGGTGCTCGTGCTTTAAGTAACATTTCATTGTACTCATCCTCAGGATTTGAAAGAGCAACAATAGCCCCTCCTGCCCCTATTGAAGCTTCACCTTCATGTATTATAACCGTTCTAATAACAATATTCAGATCAAATGTTTGATTATATGAGAAATAGCCAATGGAACCTGAGTAGATACCACGGGAACAACTTTCAAGAGAATCGAGAAGTTCCATGGATCTCAACTTAGGTGCACCTGTCATCGAACCACCTGGAAATGCTGCCCTAACACATTCAACTGCACTTACATTTGATTGCTTCTTTCCCTGTATTGTACTCACCATTGTATGCACTGTTGCATAAGACTCTACATCCATAAGACGTGGCACATGAACAGAGCCGGGTTCACAGACAGAACCAAGATCATTCCGCAAAAGGTCAACAATCATCAGATTTTCAGCTTGATCCTTCTCACTGAAGAGCGAGAGAGTGTGAGTTAATTCATAGCAAGGACCAAAGAGGCAAACAAAATACATCCTCATAGCAAAATTTTTCATAAAGAACCTATCACCGTATCAACAGCATTATCACCCTATCAACAGCATTAACTAAGCAAACTTAATGAGAAGGTACAATGTAGTTTGACCTTTTGAAAATAGTGCTAGAAAATATAAGATCCACATTACCTATATTGCAGCTGCAATTTTAGTTGTTGGTCTTCTTCCTGTGTTGTGCCACGAGCTATGGTCCCCTTGATGGGTTTAGCTTCCAGTACATTATTCCTGTCCAAACGCAAGAATCTCTCGGGGGAAGAACAACATATGCACAGATTTTCATTTGAAAAATTAAGCCATGCAGCATATGATGCTGGATTTTTGTTTCTGAGGTGAAGGTAAAGTCCCAGGGAATTGATTTCTCCTACAATTTTCCTTAACTGAGTAGTGAGGCATAATTCATAACTTTCTCCATCTTTGATGTACTCGAGGCACTTGTGAACATCTTTAATATACTGCTCCTTAGACTTCTCTGCACAAAAGCCCTCCTTGCCTGGAGCAAATGTCGTAGATTGCGACACATGGTCATCCAATTTCTGTAAAGCAGAATATTCTAACCTGAGGAGCTTCTCTGCTGTCTCATCCAACCAAGGTGTAATAGCTGCACTTCCTTCATTTACGGTCATTATGTACACATCATCATAACAGTGATCAATTACAAGAAAATTGTCCACAAAGAAGAAGCAAGCATCTGGAGGCCGTGACTTGTGACGATTGTATGACTTGCCACATTCAACTTTAAGTCCATAGCTGCATATGAGAGAATCAATTAAATAACGAAATTTTCGATTTAGTATTACTTTCAAGACAAAAAGGTAAAACAAATTTTAAGAGGGGAAGAAACCATTACGAGACGAAAATCAGTTGACATATGAATATTTTTTCTACCTCATATTAAACGCATCTCTGTTGTATTGATATGTACAGCAGTAGGCAGCACAAATGCAATGATTAACCTACTTACCCAAGGAAACCAATATATCCACCATAAAATTCAAAAGGCAGCTCTTCAAAATCTTCTTCATTATATCGGAACGAAGCAAGCTTCTAGTGATCATGTCAAGGGACAAAAGTTAGTTCTATTTGAATGGACCTGAGGTAAATATTTAAGGAATGAGATGCAAACTTTGCCCTACCAAACCAACCATTTTCAATAGAAAATAAAACACAAATAATAAACAAAAGCATCGAAGTAGCTACAAATTATGAGAACTCGGATCAAAAGACAAGCAGCCAAGCTTGCAAAGAGTACTAGAGTACGGGGAGTGGATAGCTAGAAATATCCGTAATTATTCATTCAGAGAAAGAAGAAACAACCATTGTCACTCTTTGTAGAACACTATTTCTTTGATTAATATGGAAACTTTAGAATCTTTTTTGAATGGTAATAAGCAGATACACAAATACGGAACATGCATAATTATTGTTGTAAATGGGAGAAAGCACACATTTCATTTTAACACACAACATGCTCAGCTAAATATCGTTAAATGAGGTGTTCAAAAGGGAAGCGTCACACAAGTACCTGGTTCAAAAAATGGAAAAAACCATTTTCCAAGAAATTGCTTCTTTTGGAACCTCGAGCATCTACAACTGATAGATGGCCTCTGCCTCTAGATGCCACATTACTGAAACATAAATAGAGGTACGACATTCATATAAATCATGCTCACCAAAGGAAAGCTTCTCTTAACTAAAATCCAAGTAACTGAACCACTCCACATTCATTCAAAAGAAAAAGGAAAGGAAAAATAAATCATCTTTTTCCAAAACAACTGCTGCAGATTATTGTTAACCAACCTTTCCTCTGATAATCTAAATGTCATTTGCTCCCAAAGTGGTCCGCCTTTACCACCCATAAAAGAAAAGCGGGCCCTTCCCTAAACATCAAAAGCAGAAAAGGGGTTGATAATGTCAGTTTCCAAACAAAACAAATTGGAGAAAATGTTTCCAAATAAAAGCTAAGAAAATAAAACATCAACCTTCTCTACTGAAGAACTGTCCAACCAAAATGTATTTTCAGCTGTTCCAGTCCCAAAAAGTTCACAAAATATATTCCTGGCTCCACCAACTTTTGCAGCCAATCTATCTAATTTCCTCCATTTCAACTTTAAATTCTTAACACTCGTACTAGATTCTGAAGAAGACATGAGAGTACACATTTTATGAGAGTTTCTCTGATCTAGATTGCCGAGTAACTTGCCGGGTCTAGTAGCAAGTCTAAGTGATTTAGCATCATCAATACCAAATGGTCCACTTCCTGGAATTCCAACCAGTTGACTAGCACTAGGCACCTGCATGCATGCTAGAAGAAATTTATAGCACATACGAAAATTGTAACTCTACTAGTGAAATGTAAATAAGCTAACAGGATAAGGGAAGATTGTACCAAGTTCATCAATTCAAATACAGAATACAAGGCAGTGGGTAAGCACACCTTCTGTCAATCAAGAGTTGCTTTTTAACAGTTACCCTTGAAGAGAAGTCCAACTCTATATATTGTTCTAATACATGGGCAGTTAACAGAGTATGTCATAACTGAGGTGAAGAAGCATATATCGGTTTACGACTGGAGGGCCACAGTGAATAATAAATGTAATCCACGTCACCGACAAGAATTTCCTAAAAGAGATAATTTACCAGGATATTGAGAAATTGTCTCATGAATAAACGTCGAGCCAAACTTCTGCCAGTAGTCCTCTGTCAAATCTTTAAAGTTTTTAAATATTTGCCTCCCATAACAGGTTGCAATGCTTTCTGGATGAAACTGAATATGGAAAAAAATCAAGAATACATCACATACAAAGTAAAAATGTAACAACTACAGCACAGGATAACATGCCACACCTGTAAACCATAGTGAGGTCTGGTGGTATGCATGACACCCATAAGAACGTTATTCCTTTGTGTCAATTCCGGAAAGTTAGAAGGCCAAGATGAAATTCCATTAGACGTGTCTGTCAAACTATGACTGAAAGAAAGGCTAGAATCAGTCTGACTCTCATAAGCATGAGAGATAAGCCCAGATTTCAGGTTCTCCATGTAAGAATGAGTGCCAGAATAAGAAGTCCATGCAATTGGTATAAGCTCCTTAGGGAGTGATCCCGCCTCGAGGATAAGAGAATGATAGCGTACTACCTGCAACATAGCTGGCGTAAATCAGTGTAAAATTCTAAAACAACAAACAAGACAGAACCCTAATTGCTTAACAAATCTAGCAAGTTAGCACATCGATTAGCACATCGAAAATCTCAACTCCAATAACATCATCGGGAAAGAAAACCAGGGGAGAAAGAAAAGAAAACTTTAGGTTCATATCTATACAAGTTAAGATGAGAAAACTGACCTTAAATTCAGAATTTATGCCACAAGGGATATTTTGGAACAATCTAGACCCATTGTGCTCAATAACACTGTAAGGCATACACATACCATAAACTTAACAAAGAAGGAATCAAATGTATACATATAATTAAAGGAAATAGAAAGAACTCAGTTTATGATATGAACAACCACAGTAATGCATCATTTACATGCTTGGACCTAGACAAGGCAATGCTCTTCCAAAGATTGCATTAGCATAAAATATTTTAATTGTCCGCTTAAACAAAAGAATACACTCAAGAAATTAAATCTGAAGTACCTCAAGCGTCCATGTACTGCTTCAGCTGCATGGACAACTCGGGCTCCATGTACATATCCCAAAGCCTGCCATAGAAAGATAAATAAGCTCAGTAGCAAAAAGAAGAAGAATGCAGTAATAGCCAGTCCGTTAACAAGGAAGTGAAAAAAATTGAACAGCTCCAATTGAAGGAGATTCAAAGGACAAATCTAAATTTAGCTCGAGTAACAGCAAGTCATCTGACAGAAGAGTGAATTCAAATGGCAATTGGCCAATCAAAAGCCAAACATCAGCATGGACATACCTGGTGTCCAAGGCAAACACCCAAAATAGGAATATCCCAGCACTCGAGTAGCAATTGAAGACATATTCCTGTAAGTTTCAAATAGATCTGAAATGTAGTCATGCAAATTTCATCCATTAAAAATTATAAGCCAATAGGAAGTTGAAAAAAAAAACCTCCATTCATATAAACATTTGAGTAATAGTAAATTACAGAGTTATAAGGTCAAAGTCAACCATTTCGACTATGTAGATAGTACAAGAGCATATTTCTGCTTCCAGAATCATAATTTAACAATTGCAGGCAGCAAGTACAAAAGGTATAGGAACCTGTTTAGCTGAGGAACTTGATTAGCTTTCTTACCTATATCTGCTGGACATGCCGGAGAACCAGGCCCTGGTGATATAACAACATTGTCAAATGCTTTTTCTTCATACAAGTAATGACGCACATCCTCCCATGTCCATTCGTCATTTCGCACAACCACAGGAGGAACTGGCAGTGCCAAAACCAGGAAAACATTTTAAAACAACTTTTCTACCTCTTTTTGTGTGCTTGATTTCAACCAAAACATTCAGGATTTCACAAATTCATTAAGGATGAAATACTGAAGTATAAGAAAAATGAGTCCTAAAATTGCATACAGAAAACGTCACTGACCCCCATTAACGACTGCTAATTCTTGATAGATGTTGTACGTGTAACTATCATAGTTGTCAATCAACAATGTCCTCACATATTCTTGTTTCCGTCTAGGATCATCCAGCTGTTTTCTCCATATTAAGGATCCTTCTAACTGTCCAGGCATTAACTGACTAGAAACCACCAGCTTTTTACGAGTAGCATAAGATTCATGAACATTCTGATTGTTGTTGGTGTAACCAACTCTCCGAAAGCGGTTAAAGAAAGGTAATTTCAGATTAGTACAGAGAAGACTTCCGAGAAAAGGATTTGATAGATCAAATAATGATGAGTGCAAAGAATAATTCATTTCGAACTTGGGTGTGGATTAACAAATTAGTCTCAGAACCTCCTTATCTGCAGTCCCTGCAGATAAAAAAATGCTCCAATATTAGAGTTGAACTGAAACTAGGAAACGCACTCTTTTCTGGTACATGATTCGGAAGTCTTGACAATGTAGACCTGTAAGATCGTTGAAGAAAAATTTGCAAGTAAAATTTCCATTGCAGAACTATACCGACTTGCTACTCTACTAGTTGGAAACACTGTTTTCCAATATAAATTTCAGATTGTTGCATTGCATATCTAGACCAAAGACAATGAAAACAGACAACGAGAATTCGTTAAACAAGGTCCAAAAGAAAAAGAAAAAAAGATGTAACAAACATGTTATTCTTTCGTCACTGAATCATGTTATCATCCAGTAACACAACATAGGCATCAGATAAACTAATGTTATTTTCCTACTACATCACGAATGCGTTACAACAACCAACAGATCTGATCAATCTATTAGTAAAAAAAGATACCAATAATCAAGATTAAACGGCATCTTGAATACAAACATACAAGAAACGTATCCAACCGTAATCATGTCCAACAAAAAAAAAAAGAAACAAAAGCAAAAATTAAATAACAGGAGCATGCAATCAGTAAAGCAACTAAGGCGCAAAAATCTTGCAAACAAAGTATACACGAAGAACATTATGTAGATGTGTATGAGGGTATAAATCTGGAATATATACGTATGGAGGGAGAAGTAAATCAAACCTTAGGAAGATAGAGATGGAAAAGTGAATAAAACCTCAGAAAGACAAGGGACAGAGGCGGACAGTGAGCGAGAGACAGAGGGACTTCATATATGTGTATACATAAATCATAATGTATGTGAAGGCGGAGAGCGGAAGAGAAATAGTGGAGCCGCCTACCGCTCACTACGGATGCAATCTGGGCCGTACATTTTTTTAAATGACGCCTCAATGTTCTATTAAGTGCTCGTATCTCATCAAACAGCTGCCTAAACTACTTGCAATCCCGACAACAGTTCACCGGTGAATGGGACCCATATACTATATTTAGATTCGCCAACTCTGTGGGGGAATCCTGTGGCATCCTGGTCCTGAATCGTAGTTTTGTATTTTTGTCTTTAATCTGATTGGGAAAATTAATAATAATTTTTACCTAAATTAATTATTTCATTGATGTTTTAGGTTCTGGATAGTAATTGTAATACTGTTGTACTCCTCTCTTTCGTCCCTTATTTACGTGTTCTTCAATCTTGAATTAGCTAAACTGATGATGGGTTGGTAAGATCTGCGCTAATTTGACTTCTTTTGTTTGCACCTAGTTATAGTCAGAGGAGGCTAAGCCACCGAGAAATTGGTTGGGACAGCTCCACCCACCAACTCATTTGAAGTAGGGCCTTAACATGCGACTCCGGAAAAATGTCACGATCATTGCATTGGAGTTAGTATTGATTTTAATTTTAATGCATTGTAGTGTTAGTAGTGTTTAATGTTAGAAATATTTTCAATAATTTTTTTTAAAATTATAAAATAATTCATAATTCTTTTAACTTTGCTTGATTTCCTATTTTAAAACATCATAATAACATAACTTTAATATAATAATTATCTTTTGTTCTTTTGAATCAAAGTAATAATGGTTAAAAAATGAGTCATTCATTTCAAATATTGCCGGTATAAATAAATATCATCTATATTAGTATAAATAATAACTACAATTAATACAATAAGATTCATTTAGAGAGCGGTTGGTTAGCATGAGGGAATGGTAATAGAAATGTAAATGAATATAGTAAAGAATGAGAATAAATATTATCATTATAATTATGATGGTTGGCTAAAAGGAATGAATGATTACTATTACCATTTCTAGTGGTTGGTTTGTAAAAAATATTGTAATTTAATTACAAAATGAATTATATTTTAATTAATGAATGAATTATTTTTAATTAATTACAATATTTTAATTAATGAATGAATTATATTTCAATTAATTATATTGCAATTAATTAATTAATATTTTAATTAGTTATATTTTAATTAATAATAATATTTAATTAATATAATGTAATTAATTAAATAATAATACTTTTTAAATTAATTATATTATAATTAATTAATTAATTACAAGTAAATAATTAATTATAGTGTAATTAATTATTTACTTGATTTCACCATAAATTTGATTATTCCCTCTAAATCGTTATTCCTATTCGTCCCATTTCTCTAGATTATGAGATGAACAAAGGATTGCCCAAAATCAAGAAATGAAACTTTTAGGTCTTCAATGATAAATTTATATCAAACATCAATTTTCACTCCATACCCATACCTTTTTCCCATACCTCCAAACAAGCACCTCCTTAATTCTTATGCAATTACAAATTTTAAGATAATACAAATTACTTAAAATGTTACAATTGATTATAACAAAATATCATATAGTAAGATCATATTAAGTCCATAACAATAAGAGTAATTGGCTACAAACGCAATAAAATGAAAGTGAAACATGAAACAAAAGCATTTATAGTTGTAAATTTCAAATTTATATTGCATGTTTAAAATTTATTATATACATCAAATACAAATGAAACCAAAAGTCAAAGAAAAAAAACAAGAAACTTTGAAATTTTATTTTGTGACATATCGACTTAAATTTAATGTTTTGAAAACTAGATCGAAAGTTAAACCGATAATACAAGAAGTTTAAGATTTATAAGGTTCAACCGAAATTAGACCATTATAAAACTATTTAAGATTTATAAGGTTCAATCGAAATTAGACCATTATAAAACTATCTAAAGATTGAATAAAATTAAAGAATTTAAAATATAATTAAAAGAGATTATCCTTACCCATCAAAAAATTTAAATTTTAATTGAAAAAAGATATTGTTAAATAAAAATTAATCGATTTATTTTAGTTTATAAATATTTATTAATTAAAAAAATTGACTAATTAATAAAAAAATTGATCAATTTTTAATAACAATAGTTATTATAGTACATTAAACCAAAAAGTTGAAAAATGAACTAAAAATTGAACGATTCAAGATTTTTATGGTTAAACCACCCAACCGATTGAATTTTTTAATCATTGCTTAAATCATATTGATCTTAAC
>JANITW010000236.1:29537745-29554297 GCA_027564335.1 Erythroxylum williamsii | reverse complement strand
GTTTCAATTCATGTATCAAACAAACAACCCATGAGGTTTCAATTGTCTCCATGCATATGAATTCACTTCATTTTGCTGCGTTGGATCCTATCCTGATCTCTTATACAAGCATCATTGTATACTACAAAACCTCCAAATCCAGACGATATAATTAATATCGGTGTTATAATTACTCAAAATTTTCTTTACTTTCGTCACTCATACGATTTACTCATTTTTCCTCAAATATTTAGACTATTCTTCTCATCTCTTCGAATACACTTAACGTATCATCAAACTTTGTTTGGATCACCTTAATCTTCAATACCATAGTATTGTCGGGGCATTTGTTAACTCGAACAAATATTATTAAATTCCATGTGGCCCGGATTAGTTCTCGTAATTCCTTAAGTAATTAATTTCCTCAATGAGATAACATTATCTCATGTGATTTTCAATTTCCCAATTGACTTACCTTTCTCAAATGATTTTCTCCCTTCTTTAGATTTCCTCATATTTCACATTGACTCATTCTAATGTCTGTTCATTCATACTAGTTTCTCCACACTTTTCAATTTATTTGTAATCTTAACTTCCTGTGCTTGCAACACCTTCATCAGGTCAAATTTGCATCTCCCGAACATATTTACTCAGAACATAACGTAAACCTATATACTCCTCGTATTGGCAATCAATGTCTCCTCAAATTCAGGAATCCGCCCTCATAGTTGGATACTTTACATCAAACAAAACACATGCTTTTTTAGTAGCATATTCTACTTCTTTTGCTTGAGTCTCCATTAGGGATAGGACTCCAATACTCGCTTTCGAATCATCACATATTCATTCCTGACTTGTTCTTTCATTGATCATCCTTAATGTAAACTGTCTGATCTGCCTAACCTAATTTAATGAAATTCTTCTTTAAAAGGAGATTTCTTACTACTATCTTCTATACTATTCATGCAATGTTTATCAATCAACTGTTATCCTCATTATTGTTTCAGCTGTTCTTAATACCTTAAGAAGACAAATTTCTATCGTTCTTACAAGGTTATAATGTTCTAATTACCAAAACTCAATGAGGTAGTAAACAGAATTACTGTCGCATATGCAGAGGTGTGCATCATCAAAGTTATGCCATGATGTCCACAAATTTATTCCTAAAAATCACCAATTTATATCTTAAACAATTGATACTTTGATCTCAATTGATCTTAGACAACATTTCTCTCTTTATCAAACATACAAACACCAATTGTATTCCAGTTTTCCAGAATTCAACTTTTCTAATGCTATATCATTTCATAACGAGTCAACAACCATCTTAAATGCATCTACTCTTCTCATTTGATTTTTCGTCATTTTCTTAATCTCACTCATGCATAAATCCCATCTTATACACACTTTTAACTTTCCCCATACTACATATCCTTTCATTCATCTTATGTAAAGTCATTTATGTCTATTTCATTTCCTTTTTCTCTATTTCCTCATTTCTTTCTCATCTTCCTATTATCATTCATTTCATCTTCCACATGTATATCCTCAATCAATTCAAAATTATCAATGCATGATCATTATAAAATTTTAATCTTAAGTCAATTGATATCTTCTTACTGCGGATCATAACTCTTATCGCATTAATCGAACAACCACTTCGATTCCAATTTCCTCTTCTTAAGATCATAACAAGGTTATGTTTTCATTGCATTATGCTTGTACACTGTAATCTCATCATTCATACTTATATCCTTATATTCCTCAAATAATCCATGACAATACATTCGTATCGATATCACTTTCGAAAATATATCACCATAGTACAATATTGGTGTCATATTCAATAATACCTCCTCCAATACAATTGCCTTGAATCATTAATTATCATATCTAACCACATACTATTTCCCTTTTCTATTTTTCCATAACTTTCATTTTCTTACTTTCTGACAAATCATTATCCTTCTCATGCTACTAGCTATGCTTTCTGGTGTCACCACCTGTTTCTCCTCCAACTACCTCTCTTTGGTTCATCTGGTTCCTTCTTGGCTACATATTTATCATGTAAGAGGATCCTTGTTAGATTGTCTCTTCCTCTAAAAGTTATCATTCTTACTAATGGCATCAATTGCCACTAGAGGTGACAAAGAAGGTAGCTTATGTTGGTGTTGTTCCAAAACTTGGAACATCTCTCTTTTTTTATTTAGTTTGTGTCCCACATTGAAAGAGTAAGGAACTTTCACCTAGTTTATATACTATATTGTTTTGTAAGACTTTGAATTAAGTCTCTTGAGGAGGGTATAAAAATCACACACAAGCGTATGTGTGCGCGTCATCCGGCTCAACTACAACGTGACATCACATCATCACGCATGTGATGTAAACTTTTTTTTAGCCCACTTGATTAATTCATATGTTTTAATATTTGTTAGTTACTAATAATGTTTATATTGTTATAAACATTACTATGCCAATGACATTCATAATGTCATTGCATTATTATGTCTATAGCATTCCCTTTTGCTTTAGTATCTCTTAATTCCTATTGTGAACATATGAAATTGTTTATGCTATATATAAGAATCACACATATGCTCCTTCTCTTCACTCCCAATGTCATGCATCTGCTCATTTTCACTATACAAGACACATGTCTCCTTTCACATACAAACATCTTTACACACATATCTTCTTATTCTGCCTTTTTTTATTTTTCTCGGAGACAGATCCTACTCTATCTTTGGAGTACACCAAAGTTGGTGAAGGAGGCATTAACCTTGAGGTCGGATCCCATTTTCTTACTACACCATAGAGGGAGAATTCTCCAATTCTTGTTTTGTTCCGTTTTCAGATTTTCGTCTCGTTCCGTCTCTTCATGTTTAAGATGCTAACCAAATGTAGGGTATGACAATATACATGTAATTACACTGAGTTTGACATCTCTACTAATAATTATAACCACACTTATAAGTTAGCATACTTGAACAAAAGAAACATAACAGAACTTGGAAAGGGGTATATCTGTAACCATATTATAAATAAATTCTCCACAATTTTATCATAATGCCTTCTTTATTTAATTTAACCTTATGATTGCATATCTATCTAACTATGATCACGAAAAAAACACTCAAGACGAACTCTTAGATTTTTGAAAGACATTGACATATCAATGAACTTACCCTTCTAATATTATGCTTAAAGAGCATGTGAATAGTGTCTTAGTCACCCTTATTGACGTATTTACTATCCTTTAGAAAAACCATATCTCTGCAGATTTATAGATTATCCCTATTTGTTACAAAGATGGATTCGGTTATCCCGATGTTCTACTAAAGTTAGAATACATCATCTTTCACCCTCAATCTTTCTACATGTTTCTTAGCAAACTTAGGTCTAGTGGCAATCAAAGTTGTTTTGTCAACTATTTTAATGGGGACCATGTTGTTAGCCAACTCTATAGGGATGACCTTTTGATCCACTAAGGCATTCCTGTTTCTCTTTTTTGGGTCCTAGGACTATTGCCTCCCTTTTTGTTCACCTTATTTGGCAACTTTAATTATTCATATCTACAATCACAAGAAGATAAGCAGTTCAAAACTTAAAGAAATATAAGCAAAAGACAGAGGGAAAAAAAAGACTCCATTTATTTGTCCCAAATGTTAGTTTTAGACAAAACTTCCTTATCCAACATCACGTCTTTGGAGTGGAGAGGAATATTTTTGTAAAAAAGGATCCCTGATTGGATTTTCAACACATACATGATTTTTTAAAAAACTCAGGGATTTACATCACTCTTAAGACAAATTTGAAACTTCCCTTGTTTATGTTCTCTAAACAAAGGAAGACAAACTTTTTCTTCCAGCTTGAATTGTGAAGCTTATCCCATTCTTGAAATTGCCAAAGTAACTGGTGATTTCCCATAACTTGGTAAAACATCCCCTTTTTAACTCTAATGGATGTCTAACCCAAATGTAACATGAGATAATGTACTTGATCAACAAATCTTAAAAATTGACAATACTTATATTAATACACCTCAACAGTGGCTCAATGGTTAAAGGGCACTCCTTTATGTCCCTTTGCCCTCAAGTTTGAATGTGTCTATGGAGGATTCTCTAGGCATGATCCCAAAGAGGATCTTGAACTATTTTTGGGATTGCTAGTTGAGTCATTACCACTAAAACGAGACATGAGTGTATATCTCTTACAAGAAATGAACATCATCTTGTAAGTCAAGAAAGCTTCCACTTTATCGTTCACAAGTTGCAAACTGATTATCGCTTGTCGCTTGCAAGTTGCTGATTGATTGTCATAAGCTATATGTTGGTCTCGATTGAGTTTCAGGTGCGAAATAATTAAGTTGTCTCAAATGGTTTATATAGTGTTGACCATCAAAGCGAAATAGAGGGCTAAAATCGAGAGATCTTCCCACTTTCCAATACATTTTACCAAAATTTAAGACAATTTGAGTTTCCTGTATGCAACAAGTATCCAATACAAATCCATACTAAATATCTGCATTGAGTTTATTAAACCCTTCTTATTTAATTTTTATCTTTTCATTATAAAAAAGATACTAATGTGTTTGGGAAAGGAAACTTAAAAACAAACCATTTCTTCTTGGAGATAAAAGGGTATTTTATAATCTAAAATATTTAAAAAAAAACTATAAATCATATCATACATTTGTTATTTTTAAATAGTCAAGTATGCATTAATTTTAAAAATAAAATTTCGACAAACTTTAGTTTGCCAGAACATAAATCTGTAAATAATAGAAAAAACGCCGAGAAAGTTGTGGACCCCACTAAAGCCACGTACAATCATCTTCGTTTTTTCACTGCCTATCCTTCTGATGCATCCAGTGGGAATGTTCTCTGTGTATTAGTCTCTGGGGTTAAAAGAAATAAAAGGAGAGCAAAAGAAATAAAGAAACTGAGAAAGAAAAAAAAATGGTGTGCCCAAAATCCCCACAATTGATTTCAGGAGATCTTCAAATGTGGTCCCCTGTTTAACCTGACCAAGATGTCCTTTTGACCTGCTTTGACCGTATATCATATTCCCTATTGACCAATCAGAAAGAAAGAGGAGCGGTCGGGTGGGGTCCACTAACTCCTCTTTCTTTGATGAGATTCCCTTGTAGCATACAATCATCATAATAATCCCTGCTCCTCCTGCAACACACCTTTTACTTTCCCCAGAATCCACACCTTCTTTTTTCTCCCTTCAATCCCCGCCCAGACGTGTGTCTTTGAGACCAAGTGACAGATAAACGTAAAATTTTCTTTTAAAATTTAAATTCTGGTGAATAAACTAGAGTGACTGTTATGATAGGCCTATAGTTTTTATTGCGGGTACCCTAAGCGTCTAACTACATATTCTACATATTCTAGGGTCTAGTAACAGCTTCTTCTTGATAAGATAAAACACTTGATATCTTTAATTCAATTATTAATAAGCTTTTTTGCTTTATATGTTCTAAAAGTAAGCACCTAAAGTGAAGTGGGGTTTCTGTGTTCCTCTTCTCAAACACATTACATCTGAAGCAGGGCCAACAGAAGTAGGGCACTACTCTTCTGATAGCTAGAACATTGTCAAACTGGTTAACTAGAGCTGCCCTTCTCGTCCAACTGAACCCCATTTTCACATTCAGAAAACAGAACGTGAAACACCTTTTCGGCCTCTCCAATTCAGCACAGCAGGGCTGGTTTCTTATGAACTGTCTGAACTCGGAAATAGCTATCTTACAAGCCTGTAGCCCAGAGATATACTTCTTTGGCCCTGCGTTACAATAAAAGCCGTTACTTTCAGTTCTACTGTAGTCTTAGAAAATTATTAACGAGAAACGCTGGCATTGTAGTAGTAATAGTACTAATCAACTATGCGTTTTCTCAAATCGGGTGTAAGTTTGAGGCACACAAATTTGCTACAAGAAATGGCGACATGTGAACGCCCCTTCAAAGGAACTGTTTTCCACTGTAACCAATCAATAGTTTGCGTCACTTTGAACTAATTCATGCAACTTATAGCATTATATATAGACAGCGACCAAGCTACTGACACAAGACTTGTTTCTCATGATCACATATTGGGTTGTGAGCTACTGAGCTTTGGTTGTGCCTGAGCTTCCGTTCTATTTTCCCCTTTTTCCGGGCAAACTGGTCTTATGAACTGTCCATTAGACAAGCATGCTACAAGATGGAGAGGCAACGTGTAACTCCTAGGTTGTCAGATAAAGCTTCTGATATTACCACAATTTGGGTTTGGGCTGAAGATTTATGGATTAGTTTCTCAGACAACCACCGTTAGTACGTCTAATTAACTTGACATCGAACTAAAATGAATCTTGGTGAAGTAATAGACTGAGAGACCATCAATGCCAGGAATTATACCCAAAAGCAACTATGATTATATTCTCTGCAAAATGTTGTGGATAAACGTCACATCATCGTAACCTTAACCAAGGATCATGGCAAGCGGTAAGAAATCAAGTACTGATTGAGTACCTTGGTTTATACGCGACAAAGCCTTAACTCTTTTTGAATTACGATGCCACCCTTGTGAACTTCAGGCTTTCGTTAGGCTATTAAGAAGCGCAAGTTAGAACCTGCAAATGTATTTATACCATGGGCTAATACACATGGGAATATGCTTGGCTCCTCATACGCCATCCACGGAGGCCGTCGATACTCCGATGGGCTCTGCAAATGGCATACAGGGAGCCAGGCACATAAGATATGTACGCATGATATCATATGACATTCTTACACATGAGCATTTTTACTTGTGGATATGGCCATGTTCATATGTAAGGCACACGTAAGCAAATGAATAAAAGAGAGTTAGATAGATCTTATGCAAGCAAGCTGCCTGTATGCAATAGATGATTCTCTACTACTGCTGCTACTAGTCATCTCTTCTCCCTGGATGATCATTATCTGAGAAAGTTCAGATAGAGTGCAAGTCATTTGACGGGGAAGAGTAAGCATCAGACGTAGGGTAAAGAGACGGAGAGAGAACTAGATAAAAACGGAATGAAGGAGACGAAGAAAAGGAGAAACTTGGTATTTATGGAGGAGAAGAGAGAGATCTACGGCAAACGGAAACCAGGTCATAATCAAATGGGAATTTCAAACCCCACAAAACCCTTACGGTTTGGCAAAAAACAAGCAAAGCAGTGGCCAAACTCATGGAGGTTTGGCAAAAATTTTCGATGGGTGTTTTTGAGAGGAAAAAGATGTGGGGTTGTGGATGGTTGCACCCAAGCTTGCAACTAAATATAGACGCTCCCCATGAGAGATAGAGAGAGAGGAAATGAGCATGGGGTTGTGTTACGAACCACCCGATTTCCTAAGGCTAACCCTGTGGTGTTTTGAAATCTCTTTTTCTGGGTCGTAAAGCAAAGGTTGCTTTTCATCTCTGGAGCTCTATTTGTCTGGGAGTGCTTGGAAACACATGGATTCTCTCTACCTCCCTACTTTCTTTCCCTTTATTTAAATAAAAGTGAAAAAGGAAAGGAGGAAAGAAAAGGAAAGAAATACTCCCATCATTTATATCATGTATCTTTTTTTCTTTGTCTTCTCCATCATCACTTCCTTCTTTAATCTTTCTTTCGTCTTCATACCGTGTCTTTAAGTGCATCTACAAATAGATAACTTTACTACATAGTTTACCAACTAAGATTCTTCCCACTCAACCCTTTCCTCTTTATGTCTAATGAAACATTAACTCGAAGCTTTTGCGACCTATCTACCCTGCATTCTCTCCATTTTTGTTTCCCTCTGATGGTTTATACAATTCAGACAAATTCTTGTTATTTATCGAGTGGCCGCCAAAATATATGGTAAAAACAGAATCAAGCTAAAGAGAAACAAGTTAATTAGCTAGCTAGTTGGCTATGGATTAGGACCAGAACATAATATCAATGATCATGCCTGTCAATGAAGTTGAACCTATAGCAAATGAGGTTAATTTTCTCTTCAACATGTACATTTTGGGAACCTGAAGCCCCGTCTCTGTCTCGATCTGTTTTGTTTTCTCTTTTGGTTGGATTATCCATCTGGTTCTTACTTCACAGTAACTTTTAGTCTCCATTATGAATGATCGTAGCCAGCACAGTCAATAGCCCCATTTGCACACGACCATGTAACCAAAAATTTTCATTGATGCCTGTAAACTTATTTGAATGTTCTATGAATAGTCAATGTCTTTGTAAGAATCTTTTTTTTTTTTCCCTGCCAAGACGGGCCACCAATGGCATTTTAGGGTTGACATCAAAAACAAAAGTTGTCAGGTTCGTCTTGGATGTCTCCCTGTCTTTCGTTTGCCTGAAAATGTATATTCTTTTGATAGATTGTGCAAGAAATTCAAAAATCAAGTTGTTTAGATTCTCATATGGTTTTTTAATTTGCTTTAAATTTGTTAATAATGTCTTGTATTTGTTGCAGTAATGAGATCTTGCTAAATTACTAATTAATATATTACCCGCCAGTTGATTTTATGGATCCATACCCAGATTATTCAAATGTGTGGAAGCTAGGAAGTATTAACAAAATGAGTAAGTTCCAAAAAGAAAAAGAAAAAAAAAAAAAAACAGGTGACGCCTTCAAATTCGTTTGGGTATATACAAAACGCTATTGTTACTGAGCTCTTTCTACAACGTCGTTATCCTATGGGGAGCATACTACAATGGCCACTTTATATAAGAGCAACTGGTTTGGTCCACACGAACAACAATTACTAATTATATCTGGTCAAAACAAATTATAGCATGTCATATGATACACCTAATTATAATTAATTTAGGAAAATCACTTTGATTAGAAAACGTTCGGTTGATTAGCTAGGTGAAACTATGTGCAATTAGATTTGATCTCATTTAAAGAATTATATCTTTTCATTATAACATGACATAGTTGAATTCCATTAGTTGTGGCCACTGGCACAGTTGAATCATTAGCTGGATGATTATATCTTTACATCTTATCAGTTTGACTCTTGATTCATTAGATGCTAGACCTATGTGATCTCTTTGTTGTACCTTAGATTATGTGCGATTCCATACAGAACACATTGATGAACTAAGTATAGCTTTTTTCTTTTTCTTGTTCTTGTTTTCCATTCTTTTCATAGAGTCAAACTCTTCTTTTTATCAATAAATCAACAAGTTGACATTTCTTCTGTCTGGGGCTTGCGGATTCAAAGTTCTTTTAACAAACCCCCAAAGTAATGAAGGAAGCCAAATGAGGAAGAGGAAGATTATGTTACTTTATAAGAGTTGGGGGGGCCCAGTTAAAGTAAATCTTTACTAAAGAAGCTTTTGATTTAGACTATTACATGATTCAACCAAACGTACCAAGGACAGAACAGAAGATGCTTAGAAGAACGTGACATAAGTTAAAACACATGGTACCAAGTTGCCGACCAAATACTAAAGAATGAAATAGGAAGCTGATATGCACTTGGCACAAGTTTTGATCCCTAGTCATCAAACTCCAACGCCCTAAGTGTAGGTCTATATTTGGTATAAGAGAGACAAAGATATACACACAAGTCAGATATTAAAGGCCATGAAAGGCATGTCTCCTCATGTAATTCATTTTTTTGACTTTCTTTACGGTTCGTATATATAGTCCTGTTTGGCAATCAACTGATTGTATTAGTTGTTAGCTGATTCTATCAGCTATTAGCTGATAGTTAATTATATCAGCTGATTTGATCAAAGGATTGTATTAGCTGTTTATTATTTGATGTTTGGTAAAATTAACTGTTTAGTATTAACTGTTTAAGTGTAAATGACTTATGAGGACATGATTTTAAAAAATATATAAGGGTATGAATATTATATATATTAGTATTTCAATTTAGATTTTAAATATTTAATTTTATAAAAATTAAGTTTATAACTCTAATATAATTACTTTATCTTGTACATATAATAATAATAATAATAATAATAATAATAATAATAATAATAATAATAACAACAAAATTTAATAATAATAGAGTTGGTGTTTCCCCATGCTTCATCCGTGCAACCTTCTTTTCAAGCTCATCTTCCCTGTGCTTTGCAACCTTCTTTTCAAGCTCATCTTCTTTAGCTCCAACCACCCTATCCACTTCCTTCCCTCTCTTCACCAACACAAATGTTGGCATTGCCTGAACTCCAAACTCCTGTGCCACTTCGGAAAGCTTATCAACATCGATCTTGGTGAATTGGACGTCAGTAAACTTGGTGGTCATGGCGTGTACAGTGGGTTCCATAAGCTTGCAAGGTCCACACCATGAAGCAACGAAGTCAACAAACATCAACTGCTATGAATCTTTGAAGGTGTTATAGTGGAGCTGTCAATGAGCGGCAGAGTGGAAGGCCGTAGCCCTGGAGATGTCGTCTAACGCATACTCATATTTCCTCCACCAAACAAGAAAGAAAAGATAGATCCCATTTATTCATTCCCTTTTCTTAAACAACATAAAAAGCAGTGAAAAAAGGGTAGAATAGTAACAACAAAATAGCTAAGTCAACTGTTTCTCTGAAACGCTTCATGTAATGAGCTTTTTAGAAATTAGCTAGTTGGGTTGAATCAGCCAACCCAACTAACCAACAACCAAACAAAACTAGTAGCTGATTGATAAAGTCAATCAATTATTCCACAACTAAAAAGAGCTTCTATCTACGATATTTTATTTAGAAATTTTTTCATATTTTTTAGATTCTAAAGTTATTGCTTATTAAGATCATGCAACTTTAAAGTACTTGCTCACTAAGAAAGAAGCAAAGTTGAGACTAATTAGGTAGATTCTCATCCTTCAAGAGTTTAATTTAGAAATAAGGGACAAAAAGGGGTAGAAAATATTGTTGATAATCACCTTAGTCGTTTGGTATAAAAGGAAGATGAAGTCTCTTTGAAAGAAACATGAATAATTATTTTTTGCTAGCTTGACACTTCTATGGTATGCAAATATTCTGAATTTTCTAGTTGTTAATAAACTTTCTATAGGTTTGTCAAAGGCTTAAGGGGACAAGCTTAAGAGTGAAGCTAAGTACAACATGTTTGATAATCCCTATCTTTGGAGGCATTGTGTGAACCATGTGATAAGAAAGTATGCTCTTAAGAGTGAGACTCTTTCTATTTTGACCTTATATCATCCATTTTTATAGGACACTTTGAAGTAAAAAGGACCACCCATAGGTTATTAGAAATGGTTTTTATTAGCCCTTATTGTTTAAGGATGCATATATCTTTTGTAAGTCATGTGATAGGTGTCAAAAGATAGGTAACTTATTCCATAGAAATCAAATGCCACAGATTCCCATTATTGTTTGTGAAATTTTTTATGTTTAAGGCATTGATTTCATAGGACTATTCCCTCCATCTTTTTTTCATTATATTTTACTTGCATTTGGTTATGTTACTAAGTGAGTAGAAGTTAAAGCTATTAAAACTAATAATGCTTAAGTTACCACAGATTTTATCAAGTTTAACATTTTTCCCATGTTTGAGACACTGAAAGCCATCATAAATGATAGGGGAACACATTTCTATAATAGGGTGGTGGACACTTTATTTAGGAAATTCCATATCCTACAAAAGGTGTCCATTTCCTACCAAACAAGAGGCCAAGTTGAGATGTCCAATAGAGAAATAAAGTTGATCCTAAAGAAAGAAGTTTAACTTAATAGGAAGGATTGGAGCTTAAGATTGGAAGATGCATTGTGGGCATATATGATAGCCTATAAAACACTAATTGGTATGCCCCCATATAGGTCATTGTTTGTAAAGCATCATATTTCTATGGAGCTCTAATATAAGGCATATTGTCCTATCAAGTGGTGAAATATAAATCTTGATGAAGCAAAAGTAAATAGAAATTTGCAATTGTAAAAGCTTAAAGAGATGAGGAATGATTCTTATGAGAATGCAATGGCTTATAAAAAGAAGACTATAGCTTTCCATAATAAGATGATCTTGAAAAAATAACTTTATTGTTGATTAAGAAGTTTTTCTTTATTATTCTAGACTTAAAATATTTCCAAGTAAGTTACGATCTTGTTGGATCGATCCTTTTATGATTTATAATATTTTTCCCTATAGTGTAGTAAAGATTCAAAGTCTAAAAATAAGAAAGACATTAAAGTGAATGTTCATCACCTCAAGCCTTATTATGAAGGACTTCTAATAAAGAATATGGAAGTTGTGGTACTTGAAGACCTAGTTTATACCACTTGATGAAGAAAGCATAGGATTGAGCCAATGACAGTAAACAAAAATGTTATTTTACAATTGATTTTGTTGAATCCTCCCTCTCTTACATCTAATTTTACATTGGGGATAATATATATTTTAAATAAGAGGGAGGGGAACTTGATTCTTATATTTATATTTTAGAGTTTGCATGTTTTAAAATTTTTTCCCTTTTCTATTGCTTCTAGGATTGTAAATTTATAATTAAAGAGTCTAATTAATTGTAGAAATTAATAACAACGTATGTATATATTCCTACTCTAGTGATTGGTTAATGTACCTTGTCTTTAAAAGCGTAGTGAGTAGTGGGTAGTACATACTAGTAAGATTTTGAGTCTTACAATCTGACACATCCATATTAGTCTTAATGTCTTTCTTTCGTGTGTGACTTTCATGACATGGACCTTTTGACTTTATGTTGATTTTCTATTCGAGGCCATACCTTTTTCACATGCATTAATATAAAAATGATATAGGCATTCTTTGTTTTGTAAGCTACATTAGCCAAACATCCTACCTAATGACATAATATTTTGCTATTAAGCCCCTTTGAGATTTATTAGCCTTTTTCTTAAGTTAATCACATTACACGTCTTTAACTTATTTAAAAAAATGTCATACTCAAACTTTAGAGCTAGTAAACCACTGTTGATTATTGATTGTTGATGTTCATGGATATATAAGAGAATAATTATGGGGGTACTTATACTAATGGGTTAATTATAACTGATGGAACATGATTGCATTTCCTATCAATGAGTCTCATTGTTGATGTGATTTCTTTGCATTTTATTTTTAAATTTAATAAAAAAAGAGGAAAAATAGGAATAAGAATAAGAATTAAAAAAAGAAGGTGTAAGGGAGGAAGATCATTTGTTTTGCAAGTAATTCATGTTAGTCTTTCCTTCCAAAGTTTGAAGACTTGAAGCAAGATTGAGGGTTACGGTCACTGACATCGTTGCATGGCTAACCGTGTCTACTCCAAAAACTTTAATTATGAAATATAAAAGGCAATTATAAAGGCTAATTAAAATGGATAGATGAAGGATAATCACACACGTCTTTTATTCTCCTTGACATGTTCCTTAAACGTCTGAGTGGTTGATTCTCTTCCTTCCAATTTAAGGAATTTTCAAAACCTAATAACATATTTGTACATTAATCAATTCTAGTAATGTTGTTCTTATCTCTAGTTTGAAATTGATTGTGTTATTATGCATTTAATGTTTATGATTTATGTATGATAGATTAGATAAGGCTTGCTGGATCATTTGTGTATAGGTTTACTACCAGAATTATAATTATGATTCGTAATTATAATTTTGGTAGTAAATATATTCACGATTATTAATAATATGATTCAAACTAATGATTGTGCATTATTAATGATAACATATCATAAGTTAAATAATTTGAGCTTGTATGATTATTGCTTAGATTAACTTATTTTCCTTATTCTTAATAGTGTTGTTGCACTAAATTTAGAGAGTTTGTTTTCGGCTAATGACAATAAATCTAATTAAAAATTAACTTGTTTTAATTAATTATGGTCTAAGAAAAAATTAGGGTTAACAGATCTTAATCCATAGTTAATCATTTTGTACCTCATTTTCCAGCGTTTTGATGTCTTCAATTTATCAAAATAGTCCCTTTATCCTTTGTTTATGCATTCTAGCCTTTTCCTCTCACTTCCAAATCAATTTTGCTTTATTCTTCTAATCCAAAATTTCTTACATTCTAAATCTGAACCTAAATTTTAGGTGTGTCTTCAAATTTATATAAAATTTTTTTAAATACAAACAATGCTTGGAAAATTATATTAATTTGTAAAAGTTAAACATGACAAAACTTGAATAAAACTTTTTAATAAATAAAAATAATTTTAAACATAATTACAAAATAAAAAATGAAAACAATTTAAATGCACATTTTTATTAATAATATTTTTATTTCATCAAATTTTCAATTAATGATTGAAAATACAATAAAATAAAATAGAGCAAAATTGGAGTTAGAAATAAAGTAACGAGGGAGAACGTTACATATGAAGTTAAGCTCAAATAGTTGACCAACTCTATGGCCTATTGAAGAATCTTCGTTATCCATAATTCTTGCACACGATAACCTTTACGAGAAAAATGAGTCGAAGATCATGTTCCTTTTTCCTTTTCTCTTTGTTGGGACTGTTTAGCCCAATTATGTGGCCTCACCACCTACTTGAACTCTAATCCTGGAAGAACTTCAAGCTACTAAAAAGAAGGCATTTAGTGAACCCCAGATTAAAAAAATTATTAGAACATTAAAATGCTACTTGAAATTATAATTAGTACTCAACATATAGATTAATACATATTAAAATTGTAAGAAGATAATTTTTTTATATATGTCATTTATATTAGAGATAAGAGTAAGACAGGAGAAAATTTAGGGATTTAATAAGATTTGATAGGATGTAATTTATCATTTGTTTTTTGATTCTTTAAATTATAAAACTTATATGGATGTAACATCGCAAAGATGAGGAAGAGAAATTTCTTTTCTCTAAACCAATGTTTTCTTTCTCTTATTTTATTGTTACTTTTAGTTTCTTCATGATATCGGAACAATTTGAGACCATATTATTATTTAAAAGGCCGAGGGTAATACTTGAAAAAAATAGTTTATCCATTTTCCTTACATCTATTAGATAGTCCGAGGGCAATCCTTACTTCGTGTTTGTTGATAAAAACTATGACATATGGGAGAAGGCAATAAGGATACCTCTTCATACAAAATACAAGTTATGCTTTGTAGATGGAAGCTTGATGAAGGATTGTAGGAGGTAATGTCAAAGGAATGCATTAGTTTTATACTTGCCCCTTGGATTTTTAACTTAATTGACAAATTTTTACAACACAACATCTCACATTTAGAGGTAAAGAAAGGATAACTAGGATGACTTGAAAGATGGGTATAGTGGGGTTAAAACTCTGGAAGTCTATTAGCTAGAGAACAAGAAAACTTTATTGAGGCAACAAGGCATGTCCATCATCATTTACTAATCCAAGTTAAAGGAAATGTGGAATGAGCTTTAAAGTTATTCCAAAATTTTGATGATTAAAGTTTGGGAGGAATGTGTATTAGTGGCAATCTGTCTAATAAATCGGACACCCACCGTCAAGTCACCTTATAAAAAGCTTTTCATAAATAAAGTGTCATACGAGCACATTAGAGTCTTCAGGTGCCTTTGCTATGCTCATGGTTGTCGTAAGAATAAAGAAAAGTTTGGTTTGAGGTTCGTCAGATATCCATAGAGCAAGACAGGCTGGGGAGTGTATGACATTGAAAGAAAAGAGTTCCTAACTTCTCGAGTTGATGTTTTCTGTCAACATATGTTTTCTTTCATGCAAAAGTTTAAGCAAGTTGATCATTTTACAGATGATGGCAAAATCAATACATGAACATGGTATGAAGATGATGAGGACGAAAGACCCGAGCTACATCAGGAGATTTAAAAACACATAAGGAAAGAAGAAGAGGGCGACCACAAGTGAAGTTTCAGAAGAAAATGCAT
The DNA here is from genome assembly GCA_027564335.1 of Erythroxylum williamsii. Classification (NCBI taxonomy): domain Eukaryota; kingdom Viridiplantae; phylum Streptophyta; class Magnoliopsida; order Malpighiales; family Erythroxylaceae; genus Erythroxylum; species Erythroxylum williamsii. The sequence goes on along the minus strand of JANITW010000236.1, from coordinate 29,538,514 downwards.
AAGGCGGCTTCGAGCAATGAATGACGCAAAAAAGGATAACGACTATCAAGGAGATTGACACACTCAAACGACATTTTTGTTTATACATGGAAAATGGTCATATTATTAGTTTTGAGGAATATCAGACAGTTTCAAATACGCATAAAAAAGAAATAAGCAGACTTGGATTCTTAGAAAGCACCGAAAAGTGTCCGAATATCATTGATTGCCGTCCATCGCCAATACATAGCGGTGTTAAAAATTCTATTTAGAAGGCTAGCTTGAGATCACCAGTTTGAGTACAAACTCTCTCTGCATGATCCCGTAATATAAAAGGTCCAGCGATGCCCCGTATCACATAGCACTACAAGAAATAATCAATTACTGACGGAAAATTTTGTCAGAAAATGATTTTTTTTTTTCAGTAAATTTCATCACCGATGGAATTTGGTGACCGAGAAATCGGTCGTTAAAGATGTCGTAGTTAAAATTACCGACGGAAAAATTCCGTCGATAATTTATCAACGGTTTTAACGACAGTAACTTATTGTTGGAATCAATTTAACGACGAAATAGATTAAGTGAGTTTTCGTCGGTGAAATTTAACAATGGGTTAATTTCCGTCGGTGATCCGAAGATAATGACCTAAAAACCTCAACCAATTTGCCAACGGTTATGTTTACCGTCGGTAATTCTCTTCAACATTACTGATTATATTTTTTTAAATTCCATTATTATGTTATTGCTATAACAATGTTATATTATTTTGTATATATAATTTATTTATTTG
>JANITW010000236.1:29396593-29416505 GCA_027564335.1 Erythroxylum williamsii | reverse complement strand
TCATCTCAATTTCACTATTCAAAACACAATCACTATCAAATGCCGGAACAATCATGAATGCATGTCACTATGTATATATGCATATGCAGTAGACCAGTTCCTCTATGATTAGAGGCCAGTAATATGCTCAGTCAATGAATGCAGTGAAATCCTACCAGTCTGTCCCAATATTACCATAATACCCTTACTGACAGTAACGGGATGTTACATTGTCTATGTTTTGCTTCTTATGTGTTTTGCTTCTTTTGTGATGATGTGTCATCTGTGTTTTGTGCTTCATCTGGGATGACTATATGATACTTCTATTTTTCTATACACTTAACACACTTATCAAAACAATTCATTTATTTCTAATATTATTATTATTTAATTGTCACCAAAATTAATAGACATGAAGTCTTCTTAGCTTAACAATCTTGTATCAAATCAGAACTGATTTTGTATCAAATCAAAACATATCAAAATACAAAATAAATTAGCTTGCTAGTCCTTTTTACAGAAGTGGGTAACGAGACCAGAACAAAAGATACCTATGATTGGTATCTCAGAAATAAAAGAGACTTAAGTCTCTAAAACAAAAGACGCTGAAGTTTCTAAGATTAGAAGTCACCAGAGTGTTAAGTACAGAAGACACCGAAGTGTCTAGATATAGAAGACACCGAAGTGTCTAGTTACAGAAGCAACTGCATATCCTTCTAAGCATGCCTATTTACCCATAACTAGGACTTGACAGTTTTAAAAAACAAAACATTTCAGATTTCAGAATCATATGTAAGTGATGTAGTGCATAACATATGACTTTATTCCATTTTTCTCAAATTTAACATATTCATTCACATTTGATCAAACTTAACATGCCTTATAAACATAAACATTTGCAATAATACTCCAATGAATACATTAAGTAATTACACATTACCTGTATTCACACCAGTTCTCAATTCACAAACATTCATAACTAACACATTACTCTGGTTCTTTAAATCACATTAGCATTCACAAGTAAACTTCATTCCTTTAACAACTTATAGGTTCCAAAATTAAATACTTTATTATCAAATAACACCTTCCTTAAGTCATTACTTCAATTAATAATCCAAACCTTATTCAATCTTTAATTAACTAATTCCACATCAAACTAGGTTTCTTTTACACCTTAATCAAGTCCAATTACACCATTAAAAAGTGCCTTAACCTTATATAGTCCAACAAATGTACAAAACCAACCTTTTTCCCCTCCAAAGCATTTCCCACGACCTTGGGAAGGTTCCATATAAATCCCTTGACCTTCATTTTGTTTCCAAATTTAACTCCTTCATACTCCATCCAACACACCTTCACCAAAGTCCATCAATTTCAATTTAATTCTACCTAATTCATGCTTCAATCCCTTATCAAATTCGTGTCCAAATCTAATTCAAAAATCATTCATTAGGTAACTCACAAATCATTATCTTTCATACATTAAAACCAAAATAGAATTTGCCGTACAAGGATCACTTTCCAGCCCTTGATTATCATCGTCATAGCACATATTCCATACTAATTCATTCATCACAGAACTTGTGTTAATATATGCTATCAAGTTTAGAATTTTCTTATATTTTTAACTTCGAATTTCAACTCCAAAGAACCAGTTAATCTAGCCCTTCCAAGTAACCAGCACACATACAAGATCAAGGTGCAAATCTTAGCACCAAAAAGACAACATAAAAGATAACAAGATATAACTTCCTTGGTGCAACATCTTGCAAAGATGTCAAGTGATGATGATCTAAATTGAAGAAAAATCTAGGAGTTTGTGAGAGTAAGAGAGAGCTTTAGTGGAGATGAGTAAAGGATAGTGAAAATGCAACAGAAACATCAAATGGGTTGGAGTGATTCAACACTTGTTTAGTGCTAGGTGTCATAAATTTGAAAGGGCACATGTTTTTCAATTAATCAACCTACATGTCACACATAGAAGTGAGCCACTTTTCCTCCATTTAAGCTACCAAATGTCACAATTCTATAAGTCCATTTTTCACTCAACCAATGCTACCAAATGTCATCCAATGTATAGGCTTTGTCATACTAATTTTTATGTACCAACTTATCTTGACACTTGATAATTTTCCTAATTCAAATGTACATTTTAATACATCAATTTTCTAATGGTACCAATTAATTCCAAGTTACTAGTCACGGTCCATCAAACTAAGATTTAAGACATATATAATTCACAATTATATCACAATTTCAACACCTATCACACTTACTTTCATGAACATATAACATTTCAACTAGGTTATAATTTGGGGCCTTATAATTGAGCAACTTGAAGATACATGAATGTGTATAATTACTATGTAAGTCTTTATAAATGTCAGAAGATTTAAAAAAAATTTCTGATCGTGTGAAGTAATATGACCGTGCATGTTAATATACATGGTTGTGTATGTTGCTTATGTAAGTCTCTATGCTCATGTGAAATCACAAATTCAGATGTTTTTTGGGATATATGGTCACCTATACACCTCTTGTAAGTTGATCATGTATAACCAAAAAATCCTAATTTTTACTATAAAAAGATGTGAATAGAGACAAAACAAAGGGAGCAGAGTTTTTAAATTTTAAGTTGTAAGACACATAGGGAGGCAATAATTCTGATCAAGGATGAGGAAAACATGAAGAATACATCAAACAATTTGATAGATAATAACATCCAAACTAGTTTTGTAAGAAGATGCATAAGTAGAAAAAGGGGGATTTAGAATTATGATTTCTTTATTTTCTATTAGTTCTTTTGTATATTTATCTTAAGTTTTGTTTTCTATAAATAGGAACTAAATTTGGTTAGTTCCTAGTGTGATGAATCCTAAGTTGTGATAAAAATGTGATTTGATCTTTTGTTTAAAGCAATTTTATTGATTGGTTTATTGTAATTCAACTATGCGTTTTATTCTTATTATAATATATTTGGAATATTAGTTCATGATTTTATTTCATATGGTTGAAATTGAGAATTCCTCTTGTATGAATAGATCTGAGTAGATTAATAGAATAATTCAATATGAAATCAGAGGAAATCGAATGAATTGAGAAAATCATTCGAGAAAGGAAGTCAATTGGGAAATTGAAAATAACGTGAGACAATGTTACCTCAATGAGCAATTAGTTATTTAAGGAATTACAATAATTAATCAGGGGGCACATGGAGTTTGATAATAATTGTTTGAGTTAACATTAGCCCCGACAGTACTATGGTATTGAAGATTTAAGCAATCCAAGCAAAATTTGATGATATATTAAATGTCTTCGAAAAATTAAGAAGAATAGTAGAATACTTGAAGAAAAATGTGTAAATCAGATGGATAATAAAAGTAAAGAGAATTTTGAGGAATTATACTGATGTTAATTATATCATACAAATTTGGAGATTTTATAGTATACAATGATGTTGTACAAGAGATTTGGGTAAAATCCAATGCAATATACTAAAGTGATTTTCCATGTATGGAGACAACTAAAAGTCCTATGAGTTGACTATTCGATACATGACTTATAGCTACTATAGTAGTGATTGCTCTGAAAGTTTGGAGAAAGTATATGTATAAGAACATCTTGGATATATATGTACATGTACAGATTATTAAAGTTTGAGGTAATTATTGAGTTGAAAAAAATTGAATACGAGACTGAGACAATGGATATAAGTACTGAAAGAATATGATTATACAAATGAGCACTTCCTAGTAAAGTTAGTGTTGTATCTAATGCATTAAAGAAAAATCCCAATAGTACTGAAGCACGAATTCGATATTGAGGTTATCAGATCTAGTGCAAAAAGGGAGCATAGAATGTGGAGTTGAATTTTAGGCAAATCAAAGTACAAATTGCTATCGAATTGAAGAGTACAAATGGTAACTTAAGTTATACATCTTAGTAGGAATACGCTGAGACATCATTTAGCAGCTAAGAATGTAGAATCAAGTAACTGGATGTTTGATTTTGCCAACGGTCTTAATTGTCAGAGATAAGCTTAAAGCTTATATTTTGGATTTCATAGGAACATAAGATCAATGTATAGTTATATTTAACTTTAAGCATTGCAATCATTATCATAGTGATTTCATTATAATACTGTATGAGGAGTTAGATAATAAAAAAAGGGGAGTCGTTCTTTTTTTGTACTGTGATGATTAAGGCATGGAATACAGTAAGATAGACATAAGAGTTAAGTGTACTAACACTACACTGATGTTAATTATTAAGTGAAACTTAAATTTATCTTTGAGGGTATCACCATGCCAAGGTGTGCTCAAGTTAGGAAAAAGGATTAGCTAAGCCTGACATGAATAGGTCTATATGAAATAGTTATAAGTAGTGCTACTAATAAAAGAGGTCTTAGATTCATGATGTGATATATGTGGGTATGTTAAGAGTATTGATATGATATAATATTAGTGTTATTGACACAAGAAGTGGAAAATTGTGAGTAATCTGAAATATATTGAGGAAACAGATAAGATAGTGTGATATCTGAATAAGTCATGGAGGGATTGATTGAATCCGTTAACTAGGGTCATTTGAAAGAAATTATTTGAGTGATAAAGTTAAAAAGAAAACGAAAAAGCACAAGAAGAAGAATACCCCTACCCCTAGATCAGTTAGGTATAAATTTCGGTGACAAAATTCTTTTAAGAGGGGGAGAAATGTTGACCTCTAATTTTTTTATTTGATGAATAAGTATGATTTACATTAATTATGAGCTCTTTATGAAAGTTGTGGAGTTAATTATTATGTTGATGTTAGGAAGATTATATCATATAGGTTGTTTGAATTAAAGTGTTAAGGTTAAAAGAATGTTCAAGGGTATTTTTGGCAAGACACTTAAGATTAAAAGAACATAAGCGTATAAGGAAGGACTTTTTGGACTCATTAAGGGTAGAAATGGAAGAAGAAATGTTGGTTTGCTATTTTAAGAAGGGGAAAAACGTGAATTGAAGAGGAAAAAGAGAGAGTGTCATTGAAAAGAAGAGAAATAACAAATCAAAGAGAGAAAGAAGAGATATTTCGATGGTTGAGAGAAAAGAAGAGAGTTGAGCAAGGGTTTCTTCATTTCTTAGCTTTTGAGAGAGATTTTGAAGTGGTTCAAGAAAAGAAAAAGGTAGAGGAAGAGAAGAGCTTCTATTGGAGCCAAAAATCTCTTCATTTAGTGAAGAATCAAGGTAAGATCATTTTGGATCTTTGGATCTTTGGAAGGATCTTAGTTCATGGAGTTTATAAAAATGCATGGGTTTAAGTATTCTAGTACCAATTTTAGTGATTGAGCTTTATGAGATTTTCAATTGAAAACGCTGTTGAGTGGGATTTTTGTTATTGTAGAAGGAAATCAAGAAAGTTAAGAGAAGCAAGAGTAGAGACATTTTGAGCAAGTCTTCAAACAAGGAAATCAAGGTGGGTACATGTTTATAATAGAGTAAATAAGCCACTAATGTTTTCTTTAAATCAATGAGGTTTAATGATTTCAATTGCATCATAAGTGTTTCATTTATTGCTTTTAAATGATTTGAGAAATTGCAATATTTTGTTACATAAATTGTGTGATGATTTATGAAAAGGCTCTGGAAGTGATTTTTGAAAAGATAACATATTTATGAAATCATGTTTTCGAAATATCTCATGTCTATGAAAAGTTAAGATTTAGAAAAGTGCCATTTTGGGCAATATGTCTACAAGATGTGAAATGCATGATTATGTGAGTTTGTGGTGCCCCCCTAAGTTAAGTGCACTTTGACAAAAGGCTTCTCCCACCTACTAACTAGTGGCATGGAGCTCCTTCATGGACTCTCATAAGTTCACAGCTATGAAAAAACCATTATGTGGGATTGTGTTAGAACGTTTTGTTCACGGCTACACAGAACCCTTATGAGAAATGTGTAGTACGTTCTGTTTTAGATTCACCCAAACTATTTTAATGTGCTTATGATCTGTGAACAAGTTTGATGCATTCATGTTTTATGGTTTGTAAATTTGACTATACGATGAGAATTTGAAAAATATGTGTTTTATGAACTAAATGAAAAAATTTTATGACAAGTAAAATGTTTTCAAAGGTTTTGCTTTTTTTTGTTATAAATTGTTACCTACGAGCTTTTAAGCTCGCCTCTTTTTTTTTATCCCATCTTCAGGTAATAGCTAAGAGATCAAGTGATTAAGAGCCTAAGGGCATTTCTTCAAATTTGCTTATTTTGTAGTTTGAGTTGATTTTGGAAAAGCAAGAAGTTTATTTGTTCAAGGACCTTTTATAATTTGAGATTTTGAGACGATGATATAGTGTGGCTTGGAATGCCATTAAAGACTTGTAAAAACTTTATTCTTTTGATGTTAATGAAGTGTGAATGGTGCATGGATGATGTGAGTTGAAATTAGATATACGTGAAGAAGCAAATCAACTTGAGTTGATGATTTTTATGCATAAACGAGATACTATGGAAAGGAAGATAACAATTATAACTAATCAGATGTATTTGAAGGTGATGAGACAAATGAGTTGAGATTTGAGAGTTTAATGAAATCATTTTGGTAGTTAAGTAGTTATGCTAAGAACATTCCAAGTTTGCATAGTGCAAAATTTCAAGTCTTCCACAAGGGAAAAATTCATGTTCTAACTTTAGGGAAAATTTTGTATTGATCTAGGATGAATTTGGCAAGTTGTCTTCATGGAAGTTATAGCTTGTCTTTCTAGCTTTCCAATGCTATAAAGTATGAAATTTTTGGATATCGGAGTTAAAAGTTATGGTTCTTATAAGTGGAGATGCTCAGGAGTATAGGACATATCGTCTGGTGATGACATGTTGACTAGTGAGGACGCATCATGTGGTGAGGACATATCATCTGATGAAGAAATATCATCTAGTGATGACGTATCATCTGATAAGGACGCTTCGTCTGGTGAGGACGATTCGTCTAGTGATGGCATATCGTCTAGTGACGTCATATCGTCCGGTGCACTATTCATCTGATCCTATCGTCTGGTCACATTTTTGACCCTATAGATGATCGAATTTCACTTTGAAGTCTCACAAAAATTGTAGATCTAGAAGTTCCCTTTCAAACCGTCTAACAAAGACCCCAATTTGAGGTTTGTAGAGAAAGTTATGCCAATTCTCTTAAGAGAGGTACAATATGACTGAAGACATAAACATACTTAATTCTTTTGGCCATAACTTCATCACTTGACCTCCAAATGAAGTGATTCTTGAAGGAATAGATTCCTAATACATTTTTCTACCTCTCCTAAAAAATTGACAACATTCTGAATTGATTGGAAAAAAGGTTTGGATTGAAGGAAAGTGAAGGAATCTGTTGGAATAGTATGCACTGGTGCTATTTTACTAAACATGCTTTGACATTTTGAATATATCTAGATCTGTAAGATTCCAACTGAGATGATTTTCAACGTGGAGTAAACTAGAGATATAGGGTTGCAAATTATATGAAGAGGTCGAATTCTGATTCAGAAAAAATATTGATGTAAAGAATATGAGGGATTGGTTGGAAGGGCATAACCAGGTTATAAATGTACTTAAATTTTTAGGCATATCTTGAGCTATAAAATTTCGAATGAGGTGGTTCTTGTTTCAAAATAAACTAGAGGCATAAAACTAAAATTATTTGAAGAAATCAAATTGTGATTTGGTGTTTAACTAGTGTGGGCACATCACCCTTATGGGATGATGGCTAATAAGGGTTCAATGAAATAACCCTATAAGGAAACCCGCTCACGACTATATGGTTCTTATGATTCCGGATTGTTGGGCTTTGAAAACTATAGGGTATTAGGATTACGTCTCACGACTCCGACGTTGAGCTCCAAAAATGGAGTCCAACAATTATGATATCAGATCAAGAGTTGGGTTCTGGAATCAGTGCCCAACAGTTGTAGTATCAGAGCAAGAATCGGGTTCTGGAATCGGTGCCCAACAAAAAAACATGATAAATATGCATTATGGTATATTTGGAATTTTTCCTTTAATAGTTCATTAGTTTATAGAAAGTTCATTTTATTAGTTGAATTATGTTAAGGTATGTGTCTTAATTGAATTAGATGTGTAATTGACAACTTAGGGTAACTTTAAAAGTAGTACAAGAAGAAACAGGGGTTGTCCAACTCAAAATTATGAAGATTTGTCCAGATTTTGTACTTGAATGAAGTGTTAAATGCTTTATTCTTGGTTGTGAAATCTTTAGTCAAGTTTGTTTGAGTTTAGGAAGCAAATTAGATATTGAAATATCTACTTAAATTGATATTATAGTTGCTGAAAATTCAAGTTGAACATGAAAATTTGTTGATTTTATAAATGCATATTTTAGAGCGAGTTTAGATTACTCCATTTGATGATTTTAACTTAACCATAATCAAATGCAAGAACATTGATTAACGAAATGATAATTCAACATGTAGTTACACCAATTCGATTATTATTTCGTGTTTACATGAATGATAGAAATAGTTAGTGAAAAATTGAGATGAAATGTGTTTGGCTTAAAATTAACTTCGTGACTCTAACTTTTTATCATTTTATCAAAGTTGTTTTAATTTCTTTTACCCAATTGTTTTAATTTCTTTTACCTACTTTAATCTATGTTTTAAGTGAACATTTAGATCTTAATTTGGTTGGAAATAAATTTAGGACAGAACTTTAAAGTTTGATTGTAAATAGCTGAAAATTGTTTTATTTTAGAAAATCTAGATTTATGAAAGTAATGATTTTGTTTTTATGAGATTGTTTAAATTTGTAAAATCAATCGAAATATGCTTGCATGGAAGATAGGTGATATTAGAAAAAAAAATTGAATCTTTGATGAAGTATGAATATGAATTTTCTGAGATTAAAATTTCATATTTGTATGACCTAATGTCATCATTAAAAATTCTTGTAGTATATTTTGGATTATTACAACTTTGTGACAAAAGAAAATAATTTTCTGCTCTTGAATGTTGATTGTGTAGTTCTAAAAATGTATTAATGTTTATTTTATTATATCTTATTTATATGGTTTAAAAAGTACATATGCGTTGATGTGTTGATAATGTTTTTACTTCAGGATAGAATTTTTTTCATAGAAGCAAATTGTTAGGATGTTAGCATTTTAGATTTATAAAAGTGTGTTTCTTTAAAATGAATTTTTTGATCAAAAGTTGATATTGTCTCATTGGAATCTTGGTAGTTGGAAGTATATTATAATGAACTTTAACAAATAAACTAATTTGGTGAATCAAAATTTTCTCCTCTTATTTGCTCTATATTAATTTGATTAATAAATTCAAAGTTAAAATAAGGATTTTTACTAAATAGAAACAAAGAAAAAGTTTAATCTGGTTCAATGATTATTCGTTCTATTCCTTAAGAATTGGACTTACCCTCTTACAAATTTCCTTCTACCTAGAACTACTTTAAAGCAGAAACTAGCTTTTCAAAATTTAAAGCAGAATTGTAAAGTACATTCAGAAGTGATAGAGTATGAAAGCTAAGAAAGAGAGAGATAAAATTACAGCGCGGGTCATTCCATGACTCAGATAATCCCAGCCAGCCTATATTACATTATGGCTCCTCTACCATCCATTACTGTCCGAGAAAAGAAAACATGGTTTCTAGTTTCTCATGGACAAGAAATATTACACGTTGAAATTTACAGCTTATAAGTCATAACCCGTAAATCATATTAGTCAATCATGTTGTTTTCTAAAAGTGAAGGCAGCCAAATCGATGTTTACTTCGTGTTGAGTACGAATGGAACCAGGGGCTCGGGGGAGGGCCATGGAACTTGTATCTTGAATTGGAATGTTTTGCTCTCTGTACTCAGGACTTTCAGTTTGTTGAAGCTCGTAGTTTTCAGGGTCATGTACAGAATCCACTGCTTCAGGTTCCCAATGATCAGGTTCATAGCTGTACTTCCTCGGAGAAGCTTGTAAGCTGTTAGGAGCTGTACTACTTCGGTGGTTTGGCAAGAGATGAAGTGGGGACATGCCGTGTGTGGGAGTTGCTGGTCTGCTTGACATTGGCGTGTGAGACTCGGAATGTTTGCCGTGCTTGGAGTGCTTTTTTGCCGTTTTGTGCCAGTTTTTGAGTGCTGTAGCCACACGGTCGTTAAACACAGTTGGTCTCATGGAAGAGCCCATCTATAGGATCACCAGAGGAAAATGTCAATTAGTAATCAAGTATAATGCTAGTTTCTTAATTTTGCACATTAATCAAATTTGTCGCTTTCTATATTTATCTAATCTCATCCGGTTCCTCACCTGTGTCACTAAAGCATAGAGAGGCATTGTCACGTAACTACACAAAAACTGTATGATCACCCTGAAAAGATCATGTTGCTTTTGTCAGGAATGTTTGAATTTATCTTGAAGCAGATTTCATAAGGTTACGGGTAAAACTCACCCCATCGTGATTCTAATGACAATATCTTCGGTTTTTTTATGGAAGCAAGAATTTATGGTAAATGAATACTGCAAAACGGGGAGAAAACATAAAAGTTAGTAACGTTCTCATTGCAGTTCACTTGGCCAAAATGTCCAGTTCTAGAGCTGGATTCAACAGCTCATGCCAGCTTTTGAAGTAGGAAAAATGCTATGAGAGAAATAAATTATATGTTATGATCTGAGAATTCAGAGTACAGTTGGCAGTTGCTTACCACACTCCATATGAAGAAAGCTATTTGAAACGCATTCTGCAGTTGCAAAGAGAACATAGAAACTATTAGGTTAAAGAGCCAATGTTCCTAATGGAATGAAACAAAGAAAATGAGAAACGTGTGTACCTGAAAGAGAACCAAATGGATTAAGAAGAGAATGAGGCGTGGGCGTCCAAACCAGAAGAGATCATCGCGCGGTTGGACCACTGGAGCACCCTTAACCACACCTCCTCTTTCTTGAATCCTCAGCCCTAGTTGCGTTATGATCACTTGGAGCTTAGCCCCCACAACTAAGATTACCTGAAAGGTATGAATCGGAGATATGAGCTCTTGAATCTCACCATATAACGCATTCATATTAAAAAAAGGATTCATGACTCGGTGCTTACAATTAGGGGGATAAATGGTAGCCATAGATAAGCAAACCATCCTGTCGGAATAAAAAAGGTCGACAGAAATTAGTCCGGGAACTATACACTTGCAAGGTGTCATCTGCGAATTCACCAGAAGCTAACTTACCATACGTATTGGACAGCAGGAATAGTACTGAAATGAACCATAAGACCGGACTGCATATAAAGGATGATGTTAGACCACCAAAAATGGATAATGAATTAATCTATTAAGTATTTGGATAAAAACAAAACAAACCTGATTCCGACCACTACTTTAAAATCCTCTTGAAGTGATCTTTTGATGTACTTATGGAAGTCAAATGTGCTTTCACTTTGGGGAGCCAAATGCGCCTGAAAAAACATATCACGGCGAATCTCGGTGAGATTTTTCCTTTCAGATACAATGTCAGTATTTGCCTTGTGATGAAAATATATGCATTATACTCACCATGATGAACCCGTGTCTTAGGGTCAGGTAATCAACCTTGTTAACGGATCCAAAGAATTGTCTGAAGAAACACACCTGAGAATTGAGGTCCAAAAAGAGAGACATGATTAATATGTTTCCAGCAAAACAATTCTGGTTAACATAACACAACCGTAAGTGAGTAGTATTCTAATCTTATTGCTGCTCCAGACCAAAGCAGAGTTTTGCTTAGAATCTTATAATCACAATTTAGGAGCATCTTTCCATCTATCTGTAGTCTGGTACTTACAATCCAAACCAAAATTGGTGATCGACCCCATAATTTCATGTGCCTCCTCCCAAATGATGTGTCCCTTGCAAACCTAAACCTCTCAGGATCTGCAGGATCAGAGCCATCCAAGAATCAGTAGAAGAAGAAAAAGCAGTTTATTTTGTTGTCTGAAAAACTAGGAAATCATTAGACCAAGGAAAAACGGAATTGATTTGCAAGTAATGACAACTTACCATTGTGGCACTGATATTCAACTGTCTTTGTCTCGATCTCCCACTGCTTCCACTTTCTCATCTGGAAATCCCAGCAAATTATTTGACATATATTAATCAAGTTGAAAACATCAAGTAAAAGAAGAGGAATCATGGAGACGAGAGAGGTCACTTAGAAGAGTAGAAACAGATCAGTACCTTGAAACTTCCGAAAGCATAGGTGATTATGCAGTACAGAACATGTGTAATTGCTAACACAAAGATGAATATGTGAAGCTGGTGGATACCATATGCTGACACAAACGCAACTTTGCCCTGAAAACAGTTGCACACTCCTCGTTACAAAATCTTACTGTAGAAACTTTAAGGCTCATAACAGATTTTGAAAATTGTATCTCAAGCAAGTTGTTTACCAAACTTCAAGATGTGCTTTAATAACCACCTCAAAAAACCACTAAACATTCCAAAATTAAAAAATCAACAAGTTCTTACCCTTTCAGAGCATTTGTCTTCTTTAGAGGTTGCCAAACTACGCCTAGGAATTGGATCTGAATCTAAGAACTGCAGAAGTCTCCGAAGATTACTGTTCGAATCTTTCCCAGTTGTTTTTTTACTCCCCTCTTGTTTACTGCATGGATGCCAACTGGATGCCACCCTCTCAGATATACAAATATTTGAGATAGGATCTTGGAATACAGTTAGGAACAAGGATATGAATCCCATAAGCATGAGCTCTACAGAAAACAACAACACAGAATGGATTAGTTTTTGGATGATGAGCTTACGCCACGTCAAAATTGGCACAACAAATGATTTTGATCAAACATGGGTCATACCTGCTTTAACCTTCTCAAGCGCTTCCGCTAAAGCTGGTCTGTTCTTTCTTTGCAAAAACTATGATGGAAGTAGGAAAACATAATCAGGGAAATTTTACTACATTGATCAAAATCTTCACTTATGTGGCTTCATATAAAACTGTACATGGGGCAAGTCAAACTAGAAAGAACCTTAGACACTTAAAACTCCACTAGCAGAGTGATTTAATCAGCTTTAAACGTGTCATCTTTAGTCAATATATGAAACATTTTGAGCATGTGCCATGTACCCCAGCATAAACCAACTTTCAGACCATTTCCATAGATCGGCATACCTTTCCAGTGATGTGAATGAGATGTTCAATGGCAATGGAGATGGCAAGCATCACAAAGCAGACCGCTGCAACAGCCCACGTCGGAGTCTCCTCCAAGGAACGCTTACCAGTATCAGACATGATGACAGCACTTATCAGAAAACTTACGGAAGTGCTCAATCTCTTGAAAATGTGGTAGAGAAGTGTTTAATGAAATCAACCAAGAAAAGAGAGAGGAAATGAAGTAAAGATGGAGCTTAAGTTAAGAGCAACATAATATATTGCAAATTCGGGGGAGAAGTATGCAGAGAGCTAGTATTGTTAACTAAACATATGTTTGCGGTTGAATGTGGAAATCTGGAGTTTTGCATATATAAGAGAGAACAAAATGCATTCAGACATTGGATGAGAACAACGAATTTGACTTTGTCGGGGGGGTCGAAGTCGAAGGCAAACGAAGTCGAAGGCAAAGAAAGGGAGAGAGAGAGCAAGCGTGTTTCATTGACTTCCACACATGTTTGACCAAGACAGAACGAATTGAAAAACATACAACAATAACGAGAAATAGAGACCTAGACAGAGTGAATAATTGACTCATTACATCCAGGAACTAAGGTAAAAGAAGGAGTAAAGACATGAATACCCCCAAATGGTTGAAAAAAAATCAAAAAATTTAATTATATTTACATATCCTTGCTTATATTAAAAGTAATAATAATTATATTAGGTCTTTCGTTAAACTTTTATTTGTTATGTAACAATACAAAAGATGACTGACATATTATTTTTATTATTAATAAGAAAAATTATTAAAGTGATTTATCATATTTATATATCATTACCTTTGAAATTTTCGTTAAAAAATTATACTAAAGTTTGCCCTTATTTCGTTTCTTTTTTCAAAATAAACATTTTCAGGTGACTACTCTGCTTAGTACGTAACCTGATTAAAAGAATAAGATTGCACTTGTTAAATCATCTAATACGCTTTAGATGAATTTTACTTACTGCCACCAGATGGGCGTGAAAGACAATGAAAACTAGTGGAATCAGTCTTATTGGTAGTAAGAATAATATCATTGGCCTTTCCAGAATTCGTAGTCCTCTATCCTTCTAGAACAGTAAGATTCTATTCATTATCAAGAACTTAAGATGGCATGATACAATTTGAAATTCTTTCAGCTACATTACAATAATTTAGTTTCTCAAGAAAAAAAAATCCATTTAACTAAACATGACCTATGGAAAAACTAGGTTTAACAGGATTTATTGTTAACCTACGATTAATAGTCACTAAGAAAGGTATGAGAACAACAATTCAATGAAGTTTGTTTAATTATGCGTAGGCTAAGATTGAACCAATGACCAGGTCCCTAACAAATTCATCACTTTTGAATGTTTTCTTTATTTTATTTTCATTAGTTTAGTTTCATTTTACTTTCTTGTTTAAAAACCAAACCCCTTCTATAACCTGAACACCAATTATTTTCATTACAACGCTAATTGAACACTCTTCACGGGATTGACCTAGACTCACCACTACTATAATTATAAGTCTAGTTATTTTGAGTGGTGTTACGACGTGTTACTTCAATAATGATTAACATGATAAGGATGAGAGAAAGGATAAGGACTATGTTCAAAACTATAGTAAAAAATAGAGCTAAGATAAACTTATTGTATAATAATTTATCCCTTAATGGTCCTTTAATTAGCTCACCTGAATTACTCTTTTTAAGGAATATCATTCCTTCTAATGACATTATAAAAGTACTGAAAAAAAGCATTTATAACTAAAGCTTCTATCAAAAACTCCTTTACTTGATCACATTTTGGGAATAACTCTAATAGTGAGAAAGGAACACCTTATTTCTTGGAATGAAAACAAGATTGGCAAATACACTATTGCTTTATGCAGGGAAATGTTGAGAATACAATTTTTGGGTGTGTTTGAATTGATTTTTTCTGCTCCTGGATTGCATTTATAATTTTGAACGGTTTGGATTGGAATTGAATTGTGCTTGTTAATTGGATTTCTGATTTGTGAATGGTTTGATTGGAATTGAATGATATTTATCTAGTTTTGGTTTAATTGAATTGAAGTCACGGTTTTTGTTTATCTAATTTGGAGATATTTAGTAGTGAGAATGTTAGAAGCAATACATTGAGAAAATTTGTCATTTATTTGGATTTATAGCTTCATGATACTAAAATTGATTAGTTAAGCTAATTTTTAGAGTTGAAGAAATTAAGTTAATTAACTTACGATAGTTATACTCGATTAATAATAATTATATTATCTATGTTAAAGAGTTCAAGTGATAAACTACATATATACCTAAAAGTTATCAGTCTAAATGGCAAATTCCAGTGTTAATCATCTTGCATGCATAAAGTACATAATATGGTAATGGACTATTTTATAATTTTTAAAAAATTTAAGAATTGTTTTATAACTTTAAAAAATTATCCGAAATAATATCCGGTATTAACCGATACTAATATAGTACCATACAAGAACTTAGTTCTATAATAAGATCAATATGATATTCATAGCATTTAGTCTATGTACTAAACCTTATTGTAATTATACAATTGATTTGTTAGAAGATCATAGTCCCAAATTAAAGTGAGCAAATGAAAGCCGTAGCCTTACAGTTATTAATTAAATAATTTAACAGAAATTAGATGATTCGCATTGAAGAAAAGTCTACATAACTGAAGAACATATCCTAATTACTTTCCCAAATTTGAGGAGGAGACATCTTCGGAAATATCAGATTCTTTTTAGCTATTTAGTTCGTACATCTAGATTATACGGTCAACTAAGCATATTAATTTATAAGGAATGCATGTTTTGCCGGTACGAGATCAGATCTTCTGTTCTATTAACTCTGTGCCACAACCAATCCCAGCCATTCATTAGACTCTAATGAATGATTGGAATTGGTTGTGACACAGAGAGCGCAAGATTGGTGGAACAAAAGATCTCAAGCCTGCCAGTACGAGTGGACGGCAGCAAGTTAGCGGGTTCAGGTCATCCTTCCCAGGAAGTCCCTCTCTAAACTTTCGTTAAAGCAACAAAACGAATACATAATTTTAGCCCAGAATAATAAAAAGATTATTTTAAAATAGCTTAAAAATTAAAATTATAATTCCCTTTTTAAAAAAAAAAGGATATTAAAGGAATAATAAACAATAAAACTAATAAATAATTTACCCAAGTCCACAGTATATTTTATGTTTTGGCCCCATCAAGTGCCTTGAAGAAGTTTCTCGATAAGGAAAGCACTTCCCTAATATATAGTCAAACTTTTTAAAAAGAAATCTAAAAGTCATTTGGTTGGAAAAAATCGCACTACGTCTGTTTACAGGGCCGAGTCAGTCAGTCATTAGGAAAGAACCAATTATCTGACAAGTCCAAACCAATCGACTTTTATTTTTGTTTGGAATAAAAATCTCTTAACCCTTAATAAGAAGTCTTGAATTTAAGTCTTAAGAATAGAAAGATCTGTTTAGCCAACACTTTATTTTTTACAGGCTGATTTGGTACGAACGAAGATTAATCTGAGAGTGAATGACTTAAAGGTACTTTCTCATAAGTTGAGACCCTCCTATAATAGGTTTTAAAAAAAAAATCTTCCTAACCTGAAAATTAACAAGCAAGGTTGACAAGTTCTTGTGTCACTTAGTCTACCACCGCATTAATACAAACGTTGAGATTGTGAAGTGGGCGGCAGACATTTAAAACAAGTTGAGGCTTAATAGATATCTTCATGTGACCGTAAAAGACCCTCTTTACGGCTGTTTTGGTTTGTACACGAAGTCATCTTATTTAAATACTATGTTTCCATATAATTATGTGAATACATAGAATTAAAATTAGTTAGACCGAAATTAAAATTATTTGAAGAGACTTAAGTACGTGTAATGTGTTTCTGCTCTTGCCAGTTGCGTTGGGGATGAGAAGAGTTCATGATTGGCGAATCGTTTCGGAGAACTTTCAACGGAAAATGGTACCACTTGCCTTTTGGGACTTAGGAATAAATAAATGCCCACTTGGAGCGGTATCGACGATGGATTATTTGACACGTCATTGCAGTTTGTTAGAGAAAAGATAACGTATTGATTATTATAATGGATGGCTTCGGTCCAGATTGATTGTAAATTATGCAACATGTGCGATAGACTTCATATCGTTATTGTAAATGTCTACTTCTGAACTTATGGGAGACAGAGGACGTGAAACAACTTGAGATTAGAGAATGGCCCACTCTTTCATTTCCAGTAAGTATCTACTCATACATGGAAAAGATCAGAAGACACCTGATTAGGTTTTATTGTTCTGAAAAGCATAAAATAAATCTCACATACCCATAAATGTCTTAGGTCACGTTAAAATTGTGATGACAAGTGAGCAGCAGTGTGATTGTTCAGAAAGACATTAGACATTCATTGTAGAATTGAGCTATTTATTAAGCCGGAAATGAAAGGGGAGGATCGGCAGTTTAGATTTTCCAAGAACCATGGGCCCAACGTATCCAGCCCAAATCTTTAGACAAAGAAGAAGTCTCAGTCTCACATCCAGATCGTAGGAGTAACTCGTATCCGCTTTCTTTATTTTATGACATGTATGTTAATAATATATATTCTGATATTTTCACTTCCACACAGGAACATATCAAAATTGAAATTGATTACTTATTATTACGACAATCTATACTGCATTCTACAAATTCAAATGGTCTTTATGTAATACGTAATATAGATCTTATTATGTATCTCGGATTTACATAAAAAAATCAATAATAAAAGTAATGTGGAATATCTGGATTTCGGTTCAATATATGATTTCGATGTCAATTTCGAGTTCTAAACGTCTTTGAATCTTCCGGGATCTTTAGTGGAAAGTGGTATGCTACAATTTTCTCAATACATGAATTCCTCCAACAGGTCAGAGATTTCTTATACTTATGATTGATATGAGCAACTATAGGAGACCTTAACTTTTATATAACTTTCATATCAGACTTTTCTATCACAAGGCCGATATAGACCCGGTCCATACTAATTATGACCCATTTTTTATCCGAACTTCGACCCATTAATCTAGATCATTTATTAGGTCATTTTATTATCTTTATCTGGATTAAATTGTACAATGTACAGCTTAACTAATAGTTTATTTAAAAATTAAAAATACAATTAATATTATCCAAATTTACGAGGCAAAGATAAAATTGTCCATAAGGACAAAAAAAAAATCTAACACTTTTTTTGTAATAAGAGAAAAAAACCAATTACACGACAAGTCGCAGGAAACACATTCCCAACAAATCTGCTACAAGGAGTACATGGCACCCGACGGGTGGACGATTAAAAAAAGTAGTACTGAGCGCAAAATTCTCATCATAACTCGCTAACCAGTCTGCACAGCGGTTGCTCTCACGGTAGATGTGACAATGTACCACCGTCCAATTGCGCGTAAACAATTCATGAATCCCTTGAAGCAGGCTATTATGGACCGTGGAGCGGCTGACGGAGGAAGAGATGAGTTGTAAAGCCACTGTCGAATCTGCTTCTAATACAATTAGCCGAAATCCGAGATTCCAAGCAAGCGTAAGCCCTGTATACATCCCCCAAAGTTCCATCACCACTGAAGAGCACCAACCGAGATTGTGAACGAACCCGCCAAACCAGTCGCCTGAACTATTTCAAATGAGTCCGCCAGCTGCTGCCAAGAAACAAGAACGTCGACACGTGCCATCTGTGTTCAACTTGACCCACCCGAGGGGAGGTTGACACCAGCTGCTGAGTCGCTCGTGACGGGGGTGGTGTCCAGGAATCAAGGAACGCTGCCAAATGGTGGACTTGTGGACCTGATCTGCAAAAGACAAAATAACATTAATCGGAGAAGTAGGTCAACTAAAATGTTCATCAAAGAGGGACCCGTTACTCCAAGACCATAAAAGCCAACAGGTCAATTCAAAAACAGTTGACCATGCCCAGTCAAACACGCGTCTGTGGGAGTGTAGATTAGAACCGAGCCATTGATGAAGAGGCAAAGTGAAGAACTCCAGAGTAACAATGGGTAGAGGGAGGGAACTCCACACTCGGCGGGCTTTGGCATAGTCGCGCACCGTATGCTGCGAGGATTCATCAAGACTGCTGTGGGAGCAAGAACCATCTGTAGTGAGGTGGCGCCGCATCCTATATTGATTGGTGAGAAGCCGGTCCTGAGCAAGGAGCCAAAAGAATGAACGAATTCGTTGAGGCTCAGGCCAGTGCCAGATATCCTTCCAAATGCCAGGAGTTCCCCGGGTCGCGTGGTCCCGAAGCCAAGAGTAGGTAGAAGCAATAGTAAAGTGTCCCGAGTCAGACAGTCCCCAGCATAACTTATATTGTCCGAGGAAAGGCCTCGGGGGGAAGGTACCGGCTATCAACCGGCAAATCTCCTTTGGGAGGTAGCCTTGGAAAGTGTCCCAAGTCCAATTACCATCGCCATCCACAAAATGTTGGACACTGAGGTGACAGTTAGGATCGGGAATAGGGGTGGTGGCTTGAGAAATGAGTGGGCCAATTCTCGCGACTCATGGGTCAAGCCAGAATCGCGTGCGGGCGCCATCACCAAGCACCCATTGAGTTCCTTGAAGCACGACGTGCCAAACAGATTTGATACTCTTCTAGGTCATGGACCCACCGTGGAGGCAATGGTGGGGGAGAGAGTGGAAGCGTCAAAATTGTACTTGGCAGAGAGAACGCGAAACCAGAGAGAGTTAGGCTTCTCAATCATGG
>JANITW010000236.1:29364471-29393636 GCA_027564335.1 Erythroxylum williamsii | reverse complement strand
GGGCTGGGAAGGGCTGTGGGGGAGAGTTGGGGAGGGGCTGGGGATGACTGTGGGCTGGGAAGGCCCATCTGGGTGGGTAGCGGAGGGAAGCCCGCGCCTTGTAGCTGAATAGGGGCACACGACGTCGTTGGTGGCTGAGGGAGGGAAGACGCTGACATTTTGCGGGCGTAGCTGGGGTTGCCTCTGCGTCCATACGACGACGATCGTTTTAGGCGGGCATCTAAAGACAAGTTGGGGATTAGGGATTTGGGATTCGCGTGGGAAGGACGTGACAAGGCGACCGTTGGAGGGGAAGGGGTCTTCTCAACTGAGGTAGACGCGTCGACGCGGGCCTCTAACGGGTCCTGGTGTGTCAGAGCGGTGAAACACGACCCCCGCTGTCCAAGTGGGGATGAACCGTTATTGGTGGCGAGACGGCTGAGCATCGGGGCAGTTGAAGGGCGGCGAGGATGGCGAGCCACTTGCATCCAGGGGCCAAATTCCTTCGGAAGGAGACGCACCTAAGAAGAATACTCAGGAGTGGAGTCGGGTCGAGAGGGAGCACTCGAAGCGTCGTTGGCAGGGGTAGGCCCCTGTGGTCTAGTGGTTTTAACCGGGCACGTGGGTTCACCATGATCGACCCGTCTACAGGCGAAGCAAATCTACGGGAGCTCCTCGTAAACTACCCGGATGATCTCCCCATCCAGCTCAACACGCGGGCGGAGCGGCGTGCTTAAATCCACATCAACAGCTACTCTAGCGAACTTGCCTCGTTGGGTGAGCTGCATAAGGTTGTCAATCTTCACGATGCGGCCCACAAGATTGCCCAACGCGATAAGGATTGAAGAATGATATCTGTACATGGGAAGATCGGGGAACCTCACCCAAGCGACAACATGCGTAATTTTGCCAAAAGAAGGCCGGAATTCGGGGAACCACAGTGGAACGGAGAGGGCATTCCCTGCGATGATCCAGGGCTCTTAGGTAAGGGTGGGCACATAATCGGCTTCCTCCTTGAAATTCACCAGGTAAAAATCGTTTTCTATATCCACAATTTTGACTGGTCTGTGAGGCTTCCACAATGTGAGCAATCTGAATTTCAACATATTGAAGTTGATATGGCGACCCAAGAGTTTAATGATAACTGCATTGGCCCAGATGCTATCTAATTGGCCGCGGAAGGTATTGGAGAGCTCTAAGCCAATGCCAAATTTGCCTTGAACGACAGTAATGTCACCCTCGGTGACTTCGATGGGCTCCTCCTTCGGCCAATCCATGGAGTTATTGGTGGTGCCTGGCTCGCGAGATCCAGTAACCACAGCACTGTAGCTGAGCAGTTGAGTCTGTTGAGGGGGGTCTTCCTTCCTCTCCCTAATGTGGACCTTTTTAGTCACCTGGTGAGAAGAGTCAGTCAAAATGGAAGCGATGGAGTTAAATGCAGCAGCATTGAGAGCAGGTTGATGGGAAGGGAGATCGTGAGAGGCAGAGAGGTTGAGAGCATCTTGTTTGTCCTTGAAAATGAGCAGTACTGTAGTAGCTAGAATCGCAAATCACTTTAGCAGTTGAGAGCATATAGTCTAGAGAATCCTTTCCCATCAACCTTTAACACTTTAAACAAAGTATTAGAAAACTCTTAACCATTCTGGTGTGGATTTTATTAGTGTTGCAATGCTATGGTTAACGTAAGCTTGGATATGAAGAGAGATGGGAAAGTTATCTCAGTTGATAGGAGGTGAAACTTCAACAATAGATCTCAACCTCGGGACTGCAAAAAAAGAAAATTGATGCTGCTTTCCTCTTTTTCTTCTATGCTATTCCGTTAGTTAGTTTGTGGTCTTTGTCACGACAAAACATCATTCACATATTTTTCATATTATAAACTTTTGCTTTAAATATTCTGTAATAGTGTAATTGATTTTAAACAGTTTGTTTCTTTTTCTTATATTATTAATTAGTTGTCAAATATATATTATCTTATTTGAGTATTGCTAATGATTAAAATTTTCAATCGATTTAATAAAATTTTTGAAGTATTTAATTTTTTGTTTGATTTACTTTAATAACTCTTCATGTTAAAAATTAATCAATATATTAATTAATCGGTTAATTTTTATAAATTAATAAATTCTTATAAACTAAAATAAATAAATTAATTTTTATTTAATAAAATCTTTTAATTAAACTTTAAATTTTTTAATAAATAAGCACAATTTCTTTCAATCATATTTCAAATTGTTTAATTTTATACATTCTTTAACCTGTTTTATAACGTTCTTATATAGCAGTTGAACTTTTTAAACCTTAAATTTCTTGTCTTACTTGTTTAATTTCCGGTTCAACTTTTAAAACATTGAAGTATTGCTAATGAATATTATGACATTTGCTAATAATCTTGAGTTGTAAATATTTTAGTTTTTTTTTTTTTTGTATGAATTGGTACCAATATATTATACACATTGTAAATCTGTAGACCCACTACCTAATTCTATTTTTGTTTATCAATATTTAGAATAATCACATACTATAAATCATTGATTAATATACAAAAATAATAGAGTTAATATCAACCATAACAATTTTAAAAAACCATCAAAGTAATGATTTTTCAAATATCTTTTAAAAAATGCCTTATTAAAATATGAAAAGGTTATCAGATTATTGCGTTAAGATACGAATATATATATATTTTTAATAGATTGTTTGATATTTGAAATTTTTCTTGTGATTTAATATTTAAATAAAAAGTCTTCATATCTTTATGCCACACCTAATGTCAAAAGAAGGTGAAAGTAGAAAGACACTGCTGCTGCAAGTTATGATCTTTGCAGATAAAGTTAAGATAAAAATCGATCTTTGTACAGAAAAAGAAGTAAAGAAAACAAAGAAGACTCTGTATAAACGCTGTAAAGGAAAGTCATGGTCTTTGGTGCTCCCATACGAATCTACCGTAACCAGCTCTTTTCAGGTCATCCAATAATGCCTGCTCTTAGTAAAGTCTCTCTCGCTGGTCATTAAGCCATCTCCACCTGTAAAAATGAAGTTTAAGAAACGACCTGATTAACATCCATGGCCCATTTTGCCTTTTACTAAGCAAGGTTGAGAGATACATGATACATTACATAACATACATACACACACACATTTATAAATATATATATATATCAGACCCCAGCAGATTCTTTTCTGCTGGTCTTTGCTTTCCTTATGGTTGATCATTAATATCAAGAATTAAAGTGATGAACATGTACTATTTTGATTTTAACAATATGAATTAGCCTTCAAGGATTTGATAGTTTCCTAATTAGTGATCAGCTGAACTCATGAAGCTACTTTTCAGGAATTTGTTCGGAAAAGAAAAAAAGAAAAAGAGCAAGAAAGCGCTAAAATTGAAGAACTCACCAATAATAATCCCATCTAGGTCTGATTTTGGTCATCCTGTTTTCTCCATAGGGGTAATCTGTCTCTGCCCTTCTTGTATTCCGAAAAGCACAACATCCAATAGAGTAAATCCCAATCAAAAACACAAGCATAACAATATTCAGAACCGAGAGCTTGTGCCAATCCCTTCTCACTTCTTCTAACACCCCAGCTTTGCAAGAATCACACTCGTAGCACAGCAGAGTTGGGTCATTGTTCCACCGATAACAATCCTGGTCTTGAGTCATCACAGTCGCCATGTTATAGTTACATGAAGTCGGTGGCTTGCAACATCCAGACTGCACCACAAATCCATAACGAGCAAGCTTTAAATCAATTTATCTTCCATGTCCACCAACATAATCATAGCAAAAAGAAAAAGAGCTGTACCTGTATGGGAGACATATCTTTCATTTGATAATCATAAGGAGTCCAAGAAGCAAGCTGACCACAAGTTTTGGAACCCATTATGCAGTTCTTGATGGTCAACCAGTACCGAGGATCCTTAATCCGGTTCCTTAACCATGGAGAATAGTCGTCAAGCTTGTACTCCTTGTAAACTTTTCCATCCACTACCTGACCACCACCTTGGCTCGTCACAACAAAACCAAACACAGTCAACCCAATCAAGGCTGCTATGAGAAGCAACATGACCGCTAAGTAGAGCCAAAGTGCCAATGAAACACGAAAGCAAGCTCCAATGAAGCCAGCCAGTGATACCACCAGCACCACGAAGCCTATAACAAGAAGCGGGGTTTGGAGAAAACCTTCGCAGCTCGTTTTGTTCCTTGCCATCCATAAACCTGCTCCAATGATGGGTATGGATGACAAGAGAGTCAAGAGATTCAAAAATCCAATGAGCGTGTTGCTAAACCGATACATCTCTTAATCTCGTTTTAAGGTCTATACGTTCAAGCACTAAACTATAAGTTCTGTCTCTCGCTGCCCTCCTACTTATCGTTTTTCCTTTCTTTCTTTTTGTATAGTGATTAGTGACTGTCTATTTTCCTTTATACTGTTGCTTCTTTTCTTGCCATGGTGTCTTCTTCAGCTTTCATTCTCCTTTATATGCGTAACGATGCTTTTCTCCTTATTTTATGTCCCGGAAAGATTCACAAATTTCTCACCTTTGCTTTCCCTATAATATAATTAAACTTTATCAGATGAACGTACCCCCATCCAACATCTAAATTTCTGTAGATATATCAATTAATCGTACTCCTTAGTCAGTAAGCAACTAATTTGTTAGCAGTGAATTTACAGTTTTGCACTTTGATTACGCGATACCTCCAACCTGATAGTATGTATCAATTTGAGCTTTAATTGAGAAAGTATTTCAGCATTCGGTTCATTCCAAGCCAAGTTACGAGAATAGAGAAATTCATGGTAAGGATTGAAATTTCTAGGTCACAAATACTGTAGGCAGGTCGAATCCTATTGATTATTTATTTATTTTTATATAGAATAAAAATACATAAAAATCTTAATGAACTAAACGGGAGAGAGATGCTCCCGAAACATCCTCTAGGAGGATAGACAACCTACAGGCAAGTTTTGAAGTATATGAATGTCAAGGTCTAATGAAGTTGCATAAGTAGCTAATCAATCCGTAACTCGATTGGCTTCTCGGTATACATGTCTAGCCTTCACAACCCATTCTCTAACTAGTAGATTTTGAATGCCTAGTAATAAAGAATTATACCGGATAGAGTGATCACTCGAGAAGGATAAGATGTTAATAACTATCAAGGAGTCCACATCTAACTCTATTCGGATATATATAAGAGTTTCCATTACCAGGCATTTTAGGCATCGATTGAGTACGGTGAAACCAAGGTAAGCAAAGAATAGTAGGCATTTTAGGTAACTAGGAGGGAATTCATGAGTTGCTTTTCGGTAGCTTTCCTTAGAAGCATCATCAGCATCAGAATTATCTTCGGACGTGGATCATAGAATATATTTGATGCTTCCCCTAATGTCCACTTGTTATTTATTTAATGTATTGCTTGATTCTCTTTACGGCTCCACTACCATTTACTAAAAAACTATACTATGTGCTGTGAGTTTATCTGACCATTCAGGAGGCTCTTTTTCCAAATGCTCATATGTATATATATGCTCGTAAAATGGCATATGAACTTACACAATTCCAAACGTGTGCGGTGCAATTACAGGAGAATATTGCGAGAACAAGTAAGCATAAAAGTGATCGCCGTAATTTGCAGTACATGGTAAAGACTCTCATAGTTTCTGTTCTCCAACTTTTGTGCTTAAAATCCAATCTACGTACCCAAGAAGCTGGAGCTAACTCACAGCATGTAACGGCTGAGTGGGAAAAAAAAAAACCTACAAAAAAAAATAGAGAGTCCTTGCGGCTTCTCAAGACTTAAAAGAAGGAAGATGATTGTTGGAGACTGATGAAGATTCGAGTATATTTGAGCAAGACTGTTGATCTTGGATCCTTGGTGTTTGGAGCAAAATTTGGATTTAAGACATTTGATACAATGAGTATAAGAGGTATTTTGATTCACTTTAATGGAGATTTTGGTTCATGCGTGTGGGACGAGGATGATTATTCTGTGGCTTTGAAAATTTAATTAAAAGCTAAGCTATGCATATGCTTGTTTTGATTGAGCCCCCATTTAAGTTTTAGGCTTAATTGAATAAAATCTCAAATTGGATAGAAGTGTAACGATAAGGCTGTCATAATCTATCTATCTTTTTTTTAATTTATTGATATTTCACGTTTCCTACTATTTAAAAAAAATGTCATGCCACATATTTACACTTAACATGATTCATTAAATGTCATAGTAAATAAAGTTTATATATTAAAAATAAAAATTTAAATTTCTTAACTTCTAGCAAATCTTAAGATTTCTTACAACCTCACTTTTTATTTGAACTTCATTTTGTTCTATAATTTTAGTTTAGCATACAACTCCTTGCTCAACAAGTCAAGTCTTCTCACTATCAACCACCATATTCTTAATCAATTTTTTTGTTTGACTAAATTTTCTAATTATATTTCACACTTGTTATTCATTGGCATATTTTATTTCGAATTTCTTGTTCTACAAATTTTTTTTCTACAAGATATTCAATACGAAGGTAGAATTTGTAACTTGTCTCACTTTGATATTGTATTAATATTTTAAAACTAACGATTATAACTCACATTGATCAAGTCCGTCTTAAGGGCAAATAACTCTATATGACGTGAATCCCACTAAAACCTTTGTTTAGCCAAGAAATTAGCATAAAAATTTTCCTCATGATAAATATGTTTGATATGACACTCCCAATTGTGCCTGATCAGAGCCCGACAATCCTCAACCAAAACTCCAGATAGGTAATGGCTCGAGCTAGAAGAGTTAATAATATGGATGGCAAGCTGAGAGTTAGACTCTAACCTCACTAGACGATAAACCCTGACAAATTGCTTGAAGTTCCACATTGATGATTGAACACCATCCCACTTTAAAAGAAAAAATCAACAAGCAAACACCATTAAGAACCCGCAGAATCCTCTCAATAGCAACCTCCCCTGGAGTACCACGATAGCTTCCATTAGTGTATATTTTAATCCATTCAAATTCAGGACATTCCGAAGAGATCATATGATAAGTACCAGTACGGTTTGGCCTAATGTCCTGAAGAAACATGTTCTCCATAGCCAACTTGCGAATCTGTTGACATTGTACTAATTGGAAAATAATTTCATTTTGAACTATAAGGGAAATTTTTGATATAATCTCCCATTATCCCATGGTAGGGGCTATAACCCTAGAATAGAGTTCATGAAAGTTTAAAATGATTGTACATACATTCATTGACAATTTTTAGGTATGGTTAATTTATAAATGTGATTATATAAAGAATTGTGGTTTATATGTATTGAAAATTGATTTGGTGATAATATTTATTGATTTGGAATTTTTGGTGAAATTTAGGAAATTTTTAAAATTTTGGGTATTTCTGGACTAGAAAAATGCTAAGTGACAAGATAATTGATAAGTGGTAGTAGAAATAAGAGTCAAATGATAGTGAAAAATTTTATAAATGTTTTGGAGATTTGGAGACAAATGGATTAAATGTTAAGAGACATTAGTTAGTTTAAGAATATGATTTATTAAATTGGTTATTTAAGTGGTAAATGTCATGACACTCACCAAGCATTTGTTACCTTGCTTTTCATGTTTTTGTTTTACCAAATTGAAAGACCATCTCATGATCTTTCACCCATTATTTTTGTTACTTATGCTTCCTTATTCATTTTCTTCATTTTTTTGGTCTTCATCTATGACACTCTCTTGTCATCAACGTTGAACCTTGCTCTCATCCTTCACTTGCTACTTTCATTTTTGTTATCTTCATCATCTTATCACTAGAAAACCTAACCTAATCCACCTCCATGTTGAGGGTTGTGAGAAGCATGGAAAGCTAGGGTTTCTTGAAAATTTTGAAGAAACTTTAAGTAAATCAAGTAAGTAGCATGTTAATCTTCATGAGTGGTTGTAAATGAAATATTTATGATGAATGATTTGAGATTGAATGATCCATGATCAATATTTATGATGAATGATTTGAGATTTAATGATTATGATCATGGAGTTACATATATGTTGTAACATGGGTGTAAAAATAAAGAGGTTTATGGTCTTTCTTTTTAGTGTATTAATGACATTTTTGGGTTGGATAAATGAAGGCATTTATAATGATCATTAGGTGATAGATTGAAAGTGTAAATGGAGTTGAGTTTTATGCTAAATATTGGATGAATAAATGAATTTATTCAAGGTTTGTTTTTGCATTTATGATGAGTAATAATTCATAAATTGTTATAGAGATGTTTTTGAGATAAAATGATCATTATAATGGTGTTTGAAAATGATCATTATAATGGTGTTTGGATGGGTGCAGTAAATTGATAGATGAATACATGTGTTTGTGTTCTAT
This sequence comes from Erythroxylum williamsii, assembly GCA_027564335.1. Taxonomy (NCBI): domain Eukaryota; kingdom Viridiplantae; phylum Streptophyta; class Magnoliopsida; order Malpighiales; family Erythroxylaceae; genus Erythroxylum; species Erythroxylum williamsii. The sequence goes on along the minus strand of JANITW010000236.1, from coordinate 29,385,281 downwards.
TTTGAGAGTATGAAAATCATGAGTGATGAGTTGTTATGCAGATGTTATGAGTTATGAATTAAGGGTATAATGAAAGTGAAAGTTATTTTAACCAAGATGTTGAGTTATGTTCTTGAAATGAGGAGAACTAGGATGATAGTTTAGAGATAAAGTAAAGGTGATAATGGAGTTGAATGTGTGTTGAGGCATTGATGAATGAATGGACATGTTTGACGTCTTGTTTTATGGTTATGATTAATAGTCTTGTATGACTTGTTTTTTGAATGTTTTGAATTGTAATTGAGGTGAGAATGAAGAGGAAATGAAGTAGAAAATATGATCTATGTACAAGATGTGTTAGATGTAAAATATAGGAAGTTAAAAAAATCTAGAAAATTGAAAGAGAATGGTTGGAATATGTTAGTTGTAGTGTTTCCATTAATTATGCATCTGTATTTTAGCCATAACTTAATCAGTACATATCCAAATGGGATGATTTTAAGTAAATTAAACTAGAGATATATGGTTACAAATTTCACGAAGGAATCAAATTTTAATTATATCTTTAAAAGTTTCAAAATTTGATTTAAAGTTGAGTACTGGGTGCAGTTGTAATTGAGAATAGTATGTAGTATTTTGTGTTAACTTACAGAATTTTGAACCAAATTGTATGAAATTAGTGTCGTTAGAAACTTAATACATATGGAAACATGTTTTTAGAAGAATGTATTGCCTAAATACCTCATGTTCTATGTCAAAATTGCCATGCAAAATTAACCCGAAAGTATGTCTTGAGTAAAAACTAGAAAGGCCATCAACGTGAGTTATTCTTCTTTTATGTTATGTTTGAATCAACAAATGATGGCTACTTTCCTATGTTGCATCTAAACTTGAATGGGACTTGAAATAAACCTAGTTTGAGGTTGAATAAGTTGATAAAGTGTTGGATACGTATAAGTTGTAATTGAGGATATAACATGGTGAAAGGATTGTTGATATCAAGTGTATAAAATCTGGAAATTTATGAGTGTTATAAGAATAAAAGTGTTCTTAGAAATCCTAATATGATAATAAGGAATGAGTAGTATGCATTAAGTAAGAATGAATGAGAGTTTGGATATTATGTGATCTTGTAATGATATAATAACATTGGTGAATGATTGAATTAATGATATTATAATAATCAAGTGTCTTGAGCCATGAACCTCAATGCTTGATTAAGTGATGAACTTGGAATAAGTTTGTACTATTGAGGTGTAAATCTAAGTCCAGACTAGACGTATATGAGTTTTGAAGTATGGATGTTCATAATATGTGAATAAAGAAAATATACCCGATACTATCATTGAACATGCATTGTCCATAATTCATATGTGTGTGTGTGTGTGTGTGTGTGTGTGTGTGTGTGTGTGTGCGCGCGCGCGCATAAATGAGCATGTATATAATTGTGCAAAGTTGTGATATATGTGTGTTCCATGATATAGAAGGGCAAATAGAGCGACAATATCCAAACGTTACTAGGACTTCAAGGCAATAACTTTTTAGAGCAACCAGTGAGTAACTTAGATGGTCTAAGTTAATAAATTGTTGTTTTAAATTATATATTGAATTATGTTGTGAATTTGATTGTGTTAATTCCGGACAGTGAAAGTTTGAGGCATTTGATGCATGAATGATATATTGAAAGTGTTCTTTGTATGTGAATTTGACGAAATAAGTGTTACTCAACATTATTGTTGAATGTCGGATCAAGGTCCGATAATAAATGTGTTCTGAATATAAAAACTGAAATTTGATGACTGTTGAAAATATGTAAATGTGATGCATTTTATTACATAAATGAATGAAAGATAAAGACAGTCATGACTGAAGTCATAAGTAAAAAGAGCTTAAAGCTTATAATGTGATAAGAGTCTCTAGCTCGGTTGCCATTGTACCCAGTATCCACTCAAAGATGTGGGACTTTATTTGATACAAGCTCGATATCCACAAGGAATATGCGCCGGATAATTGGATTAGGATAATTTATATTGAAGCAATCCTAAAATCATAATAAAGTAATTTTATAGCCGAACAAAGTTTAAAATTATAAATTGATTCCAGAATTATATTAATTATTTAATTATATTATATTATGATTAATAATTAAATTGATTAATAATTAATATTTTGTAAAAATTCTTTTATGGAAATAACATTATTTATATTTTAATTAAATTAAAATTAAATAATTGGACTCCTTTATACTAGAAAAATATTTTTAATTATTTACCTAAGAAAAGTGTTTCTTTATTGAAATAAATTAAATTTATTATTTTGGAGGAACATTATCTGGTTTTATTTAGAATTTTATTAATTTAAACAGTAATTTATTTGATTTATTAGAAAAGGAATTTTAAAATAAATTTCAAAAATATTTTTATTAATTAATTAAGAAAATTATCCTTTTTAATTATTATGAAAAATAATTTTCTAATTTGTTAAAAAATTATTTTCTAATTAATTTAGGAAACTAATCTCTAAATAAATAATATAAATGACTTTCTTATTTGAATCTTAAATATTTTATCTAATTTTGAAAGTAGTAGAAAATATTTTTTAATTAAGAAATAAGTTATTTCTAATTAGATTAAAAATGGTTATCTAATTATGATAGACTATCTTACCCATTAAATTATAATGAGTAATTTATTAAAAATTATTTTCAAATCTAGCTTTAAAGCTGAATTCATGCTTGTTTCTGTGGGCAAAGATATGAGTTCTGATTTTGTCGCATGCTAACTTGAGGAATGATTCTATGTTGGTGCTTTGGCCTGTGAATATTCTCCTGTGTCTTTCATCCCACAGGCTAGAGCAAGTCTACATATCTCCATCACATGACAATTTCAAACTTATACTCCATTCAACTATTTTATGTTGACATTGGAAAACAAATGCTTAATTTGTTTTTAGCACGCGTTAATATTTGAACACAAGAAGCCAATCTTTTTGTTGGGGGATGCAATCAGACTAAAGGGAAAATGAAAACTGAAATCCTTACGAGTCCACTCTTAATTAAGTGGCCTCACTCTGCGTTTGTAGCACAGGTGGAAGAGGCGCTTTGATAAGGATTAACTGCAAGCAGAAAAGATGGAAAATTACCAATGCTTCGAGTGTTCTGTTTGCATGTTATTTAAATACCTACCTCATTTGTGGTTGGTTGTGATAGTGTCAATTGATATGCATGCAGAAGATAGCCGCAGTCTCCAGGGACGGGTTTGGTTGGCTTCTCATATCCACTACCGAGAAGAGCAAACTTATCAGACCAAACAAAAAAGGACACAACAAGAATACTTGTAGATGACAAAAGCCCAAGGAACCACAAATGTCTATTAGAAATCAGGCAACCATAAAACAACCAAAAAGTTAGTTCCCTATTACAAGGATCTGCCTTGAGAATAATTTTCTTCTTTAAGAAACCAATCAAGATAAAAAGAAATGCATAAACACTGAGTTTCTTTACCCGTCTTCGGCGTAGTTTTCATCCACATATTCATAATCAAAGCATCTTGGTTGTCCACCAACAACATAGAGAGGATCCCCTGATTGATGACATATAAACAATGGTAACAGTTATATCCTAAGGAGCGTCAAACCTCAACTGATCTGCATTCCGATCGCAAAGCAACAGTAAACTCGTCAGGTAAGATTAGGAATAGAAGGTATTCAAATCTCTCATCTTAAATGTGACTTGAGTAAGCATGTCTAACATGAAAGCAGTTGATGCTCGCAAAAAGATTAGGTTCATAATTATGAAGAATCACGGTGTCTGAAGATGTAAGTTGCATATGTCACCTAAATTTTCTTCATACTAGCAAATACTTCACATCATACCTAGTAAAGAATGTCCTATGAAAGAGAGATGAATCCGGATCTGGTGTGGCCTTCCTGACTCAATCTCAACCTGTTGAAACAGGACAAAGCATATTTGAACCTTCAGGAAAGAAGAGGAGCCCCAACCCTCATATTTCTAGAAATTTCCAGAAGAAATCCCTAGATTTATTCCGGTGAAGGGCTTACCTGGACCAATGTGCGGTTTTCATATACATGTCTCTCAAGAACTTCAACTTTGCTCAATGCTGGCTTACCTGTTTTTACCAAAAAATAAGGATGGACATCAATCCTTTGGAAGTTAGGAAAAAGCTGAGAGCAAAGGATGAAAAATAACTTGACAAACGAGGTTATTTATAATGCAATCTAAAACAATTATTTTTGTGTCAATGAATTTTATATCTTGCTCAGGGATGTGCAAACATGAAATTTCAACAACCTGAGGGTGACGCAACATAGAGCCCTTTGGCTACTCCTGGATATCGAACCATTCCAATTGGCTGTTTAATTATAACCTAAGAAGGGAATGAAAACCAGATTATGTAAACAACTTACGATACTTTCACTTTAGCAAAAACAGCAGGCACAGTCAAGTGTAAAATTTTTACCTTATCTTCCTTAAGTATTCCACTAACTAGTGCCCGGTAAATCTTTGAAATCTTCCTACTCCTACTAAGCTCCATGCTGTTAGAATGTTCATCATCAAAGAATTCTATGCTTGAAATTGAAATATCAATTTTAAAACATATGTAAACCACAAACATCATTATAACATCTGAAATCTCAGTTCTATCTGTAGTATGTATTAATTGAAAGTAGCAACATATGCAGGGATCAGAATAATATGTTTGTTTCTTAGCATTTGCCCCAGCATTTCAGGTAGAATATTCCTAGGAAAAGATGGTAGAGCACCGATTCCACAAATCTATACTCATTAACAATTAAGATAATGTAATAGCTTTAAAGGTAAAGGAAGTTTAACTCATTGAATAAGAACTGTAGCTGAGAGTGTCACTGACCTGTTGGACTCAATAAGAGATGTCCCATTGGCAAAATATTTTGCAATGCAAGTCTTAGCCTTCATGGTCTTTGCACAAAGCAGTATTCCTATAAGCGTTCAACAATAAACCATTAAGAAGTATGGAAGAGTTATTCAGCCTCCCACTTTTCAAATTTACAAAGTACCATTCGTGTGCAGCAGGAGGCCTCCAGAAATAGCTAGATGTAAAGTGGCAATAAGCAGTATAAAGTGATGGATATTTGTCATGTACAAGAGAAACACAATCAAACTTTACTGGCTCACCAAAGAGAGACCTATTTACAAGAGTTGATCTCAAATTCCTAGATCAAATGGCCACACTTTCTCAGAATTTCAGAGTGTGATGGTAGCGGTTGTGAGTAATGTCATAAAAGCTCCAAAGGTGCACAGGCTTTCTAAAGATCGCAACAGTGCTTGAAATTGGAATCATATTCTTATTTAAATAATTGTCAAATCAAATCCCAGACAAATGCGGCCAACAGTTAATTGTCATTATCATTAGCAACATTCAACAGCAGTTAACCTGAGGTGCCCCTTCCCAAACGATGAACAGGAACTGGATGGGATTCTCTACTAGCTAAGTCAGGTTGTTGTCCACTTGCCCACCATTGGAGCTGCGTCAAAACAGTTCGTTGCTGGAAAAGACCCCCAGGCAAAACTTGAAGGCCTGAGGGCTTGTTCAAAGCAATCTGGACACGTATACCAATTAGATGCAATTCTATCATTCAATAAACTGAAACTTGCAACCAAGTACATGATTCCATTGATTTCCCAAGGATATAGGAACTAAAGCTCAATGAATCATATAATAAGTGAACCTCTAAAAAACTACACATATCAAGAACGATGATATTAAACAAGCACAATAGTACTTACCATGTCATCATCTTCATATAAAACATCAAGTAAGTAGGGGGCATCTGGCTCTCTCCAGGGGAGCCTATGGTAGACTAATTCAGCACCAGACCTAAGCCAGTTTAGAAAAAAAGAAGGATGTGTTTACAACTTCACATACAAGTTCGAATGTTTCTTTAAAATGCAATCCTTCAGTCTCTTCCTTTTCTCTTCGTTCAAGCAATTACGTGAGGATACCTGAGGATAGTGCTGGGTTCTGTGACGACACTACCGTCAATAGTAATCTGCAAGGATACAACATATTGGTAATAAATACTCTTATTAATTGAAGAACTTGATCGTTTATCTTTGATTACGAGGATTGAACCTGTCCGTTGTGTATTCGTTGCAGCCACCTGTTGAACTCATGGCAATAATGAAACTTTCAACTAGGGAAACGAAAGAAAAGGAAAAAAACGACGATAAATTTGATAGGTTATATACCCTTGAAGAGGTGCCGAGTTCTTATACTTGGTGGAGTAGAAATCTATCAATGTCAGTTCTGTAATTACACACAGAAGAAGCACATATTCAGGGTCTGAAACAAAACAACTAGAAGTAGATCAAATCAAGTAACAAAAGCAAGTTTCTTTCTAAGGAGAAAGCAGTTGGATCGGTTAAGGACCAGAATCTGAGGGTTTAACGACGTCGTTGTAGCGGAGGCCGTCATTGAATTCTGGCCAAGGGACACCGAATGTCCGGAACATGGTTTTAGTCGCAGGGGAGGGAGAGGTAGGAGATAATGACGCAAAAAGTAAAATTTCTTTCAGTTGATTGGCATTGGCCTACTAATTAGCTGTTGCTGCTTCTTTCTTAAAGAATCGGCGCCACAACTGCTCGTAGCCTTTGCTTTCAGAATTGCTATTATGAAAACACTATGAGCAAGTCTGGAATGGGGATATTTTGCCCAAATAGCATCAATTAGGTGGCGAGTAAGATATCGCGGAGGCCACCCCTCATTAGTAATGACACATTATTGCTTGTCCAAAGATAACCCCTTTAGAAGCAAACAGAAGTTGGGACAATTCTACGATTTCCAGCAAAAGAAAACATATATCACTCACTTCAAACAGAAGTTGGGACAATTCTACGATTTCCAGCAAAAGAAAACATATATCACTCACTTCTGTTTCTTTTATTTTGTTCCGTACAATAATAACAACAACAACAACAACAACAAAATAACAACAATATCGATAAACATTTGCCCCCCACAATGAATTACATGAAATAGAATCCAAAGGATAAGAGAGGGATCCATAAGCATCAAGATTCTGAATCAGCAGAACACATCTGCTGCTGAAGAGGAAGCACCAACCACCTGAAGGGAAGCTCGATACTCTACTGAGTCACCACAATGACATCCTTTAACAGCAGCAATTTGTAAATGGGTTGCGCTATTTTCAGATGTTTCTTTGAGAGTCATTCCTTCTCTTGTAGCTACTGCCTTGAGCCGATAACGCTCTGCCCTTGATCCAATAACCTGCCCCAATACAGATGCTGCAATTGTAAATGCCATAGCTGACTTGGGCATCAAAACAGATTTCCTTAGCATAGCTATGAATGGAACAGCTGCATGCACAGCTGCAAACCATGATGGTGAAAACTTTTCTGTGTGTTCTCTCCATATTCCTAGTGGGACATTCGCTGCCATACCCAGCATCCCAATCACAAGAACTTTTGCTGGCAAGGGTTGTGGTCGCAGATTCTTTGCAAAAGCGGTTTGTGCTAGGGCTGCTCGGGCTGCAACCACTGCAGGCGGGCATTTAAATTTCATGCCTGGAGGGGGTTGGAAAGCTTTTGCAACAAGTGGTAAGACATTACTGACTGCTCGATAGGACTTTGCAATAGGACAATTACCATTTTGCAGCCATTCATTGCCCATTGCCTCGTGATTAGATTGTCCTCCCTGAATGTCAACATGAAAATAATTTCAAACAAGTTACTATTTTAACATTATACCCAGTAATGAATTATATCACAAATTTCAACGGGCTCAAAATTCTTCTTGAAAAGCAACCAGTTACATAAAAATACAGCCTTGAACTTGAAGTTCCACAGCATCTGTAGTAATATTAGATTATTTACCTTTGAAGAAGATTTCTTCTTAGATGAATCGGAGTTTTTCTTCTGGTTACTCCACTTCTTAGAGAAAGAATCAAAGCTGAATGAACCCCCAGGTCCAAAAGATGAAAGACTGATGGTGGCTGCCTTTGCAGCTAATGGATTAAACTCCATTAGGCTTGGTTTTCGCTCCACTTTGTCAGAGTGCGAGAATGATCTTTCAGAAAGTGGGACTACTCCCTCTCTTCCGTGGAATAGCCTGAATGACATTTCAAAATTGGGGCCATCTTCAAAGATTGGACCTTTTCCTGTTCGCACCTGGCAAATAGAGTTGCAAAAAGTACACTAAGACTATTTGATTTTCAGTTAAATTTCGGCCTCTCACTCTAAGAGGTAGAGAAGAAAGAAGCACACAAGAAACATAGAAAGCAAGTAACGTACAGGCACTGGGAAAGGAATGGAGGAGGAAAAGGAGAAATTGGTAGGCTCATTAATGTTTCTCAAAAACGGACATCTAAGCATGTCAAATTGAGATGGTACAGACTCCTCATTTAAGCCTCTGAAGAGAAATTCCATCTTACTACACCGTAAAGTTACCTGCAAAAGGAGAAAAAGTCAACACCAATGTTCTCAGAAAGGCAAAACAAAGGTTTATGTAAAAATGGAGCTTGCTCAGCTCCAGAAACTATAACATACAAGTCTTAATAAAACCGAGAAAAAGAACTCATGCTCATGGTGATTTTCATTTAGTTGAGATAAAGAGAATGTCACACATATTGATACATTTAATCAAAACATTCAGGAGCCATCAAGCGAAAAGTTCATAAAAACATGAACTTTCACTAGAATTCAAGTACCATCAAACTACACTTTTAGAAATAAAAAACCCCACACATATATCAATCAAATTATCAATCGAAGATTGAAACCCTATTTCATCCCAATCGTACAATATTTCCAAAGTCACAAGCATCTAAATCAGCAAAATACAATATTTGTCTTGCAGCCAATTTTGCAACCAAAATCGGAACCCGCAACAAATTGGTGATCTAGAACCCAAAACCAATCAGAAGAACAAAAAAACTAACATGTACACGTCAAAACCAACCAAAGAAAGCACAGAAAAAAAGAGAGTTATTAGAGAAAAAACAGACAAACATAAGAGCGGTAACGATAAAGGAATGATACCTTCCCTTGAAGCAAAAACCGAAGATAGGAAAGGAAAATGGAGAGGGAAAGAGGCTATGGTAGAGAAAGTGGAAAATGAAGACAAAAGAAAGGACAAAGAGTTAGGTGAGTGAGAAGGAAGAAAGAGGAGACATGGTTTTGGTTGTAAGGAAGAAGGGAAAGAAAAAGAGGAAACGGCGCCGTGCTGACCACACGCCTTCGGTTAGGCTTCGGAATAAAACAGGCAGGCCTGGGGTTAGGTCAACTGATACGGCTAATTGCAGCCACTAAGTACGTGGACTTTGGATTTTGAATTTTATATTTATATTTGGACTCTTTCTACTTTCCTTTTTTAATTAAATATAATCGCAATTATAAATAATTTATTACCAAATATTTGTTAAACCTAATTAAAATAGAATCATCGTTAAAGTATCTAAGAAGAAAGAAAAAAAAAAGGCAATTTGTGGTTAACTCAAATTATTATTTTTGCTACCCATTTTAATAAAATAGTAAACGTTTACCGAGTGAAGAGATTTAAGAAAACAAATGAATCACTCCTAAACATCTACTATTTTGTTAAAATGGGAACTCACGTAAATATGTAGATGAAATAGACTAAAATAACAGCATAATCGATACAGGTGATTGCGTCAATTAAAAAAAAAAAAACCCTACTAACTGAAACAGGTGCAAAAGATTATGTGACATTATTATTTTCATTTGGACAGGGCGTTCTTCTTACTAAGTGCAATTTGTTTTTCCAATTCATCTTTATTACTACACGCGCTTGAAACAAAATTGGTATCTGTATGACACAAAAGGCCTAAATCACGTGGGCTTTGAAAGTTAGAACCCACTCAGTCACCAACACCAATCATCGTTGGAACTGTGTTATAAATATGATACAGAAACAGAAACAGACCAGACATATTATACTTGATCAACCGCCATTTAAAAAAAATGATGACAATGTAGAATGATGCAACATTTACAGATTCCATCAGCAACGGCATTATCTATATTTGCCATTTGCAAAGGGCAGCAATATGTGCTTGCCTGCCTTTTCAAACGAAGAATTTACAAAAAGGAGATCAACTGTTCCTACAAGAAGTAAGGAAGCAAAAAACTGTGCTATCTTGAAATGACGACAATATCTACCTTTATCTGGAAAGAAGCCATCAGCAAATTAGTTCTGGGAAAGGAGAATTGCACTAAAACTCAAAAGTTCCTCTCTTTTGCAAGCTCTTCATCTTCACAGTAAATCTGTTACTAGGGAGCTGCTTCCTCCCCTGATCTCTTGTACTCTGGTTTCAGCTCATATGATCCTTGATTAGTTCCCTTGTTGTTATAGATGCAGAGATCTTTAAGTATATCCTTTAAGAATTGCTGTAGGAAGAGACAATTTGTTAATTAAAGATGAAAACCTCAACTAACTTCAATACCCTGAACCCAAGAATTTTCAATCGGATCTCCTACTTCCAAAACCCACCCGGCACCATCTATCCTTAGGCCCTTAAATGTATGTACGGAAGAAAATGGTTTTCAGCCTGTTAATTTAAGTCAAACTCCTGCTCTTTCCAATATCTAAGTACTAGCTAGAAGAAGTCTGACATTAACAGGGCACCACTTTAAAGTCAATAATCCTGAAAAGGTTAACAAATATGTGCATTCTCAAAAGTAAACATTGACTTGACAAGAAACAGTGAAACTAAATTGTCAATGACGTGCACTTTGAATCAAAATTTCCCCATGGTTTTGAATCCCAAAAGAAGCATTGCTAAAATGTAATCAAGAACTATCAGGGGGATTCAGGCAGTTCTAGCTTGAACAATAGTTGTCATGTGAAGCTATATACTGAAAAGGTTCAGAAGGCTGTCTTCATATATTTCCAACTGCCCACATTTATAAAAGACAGCTCGCATAATAAAAGCTATAAAGTTCACAGTTTTAGCATCTGTGACAATTATTGCTATAACACAATCTGAAAACCAAAGAGAACAGAAAGTGGCATGAATGTCGGACTAAGAATTGCTTAAGTTGCCAAAATTGATCTATCACATAAAACAAGAAGTTATTCATAAATTAGCGTCTACACTTTAAACAGAAGTGAGGTGATCAGTAAACATACTTCAGGTTGATCTGTCTCTTGGATGAGTTGTCTTAATGTCCAATTTGGCTGCCTTTCAAAGAGTTTAAACATAATCGATTCCATTTCTCCCCGGTCCCTTCTCGTCCTTTTAGTTTCTGATCCCTTGGGTGGCAGCTTCTTCTTCTCCTATGGCAAACATATTGCTTCTTGTTAATCCCAACGTTCCAAATAACATAAATTTGGTCATATCAGAGTAAAATGCTCCCACTTAGATCTAAACCATTCATGAAATTACTGGTGAAGCACAAGTTAGCTGAAGTACACTCAATCCAGTAACAATCATCCCTGGCATAGGCCTCATATGAGTTCCCTTGTCATTGTCAATGACCTGAAAAGGGAACAAATAAGGATTAAAGACTCTAAATAACCTTAATCGTTTGATGCCAAAGTTGTTACTACAAGTCAAACCTGTATCTGCCTATTTTTTGTCATGTACTTGCTAGTCCTTTCACGACAAAGTTTCCCGTAGCTCTCAAGGTTTTCATTATGAGGTCTCATGTCAAATTTGTTTATTATTTTTCCCTCCACAGATACTTTTCCTGCATGCAAAGAACAACTAACTTCTCAATAGTTTCCTTATCAGAGCTTCAAATACCATACAAGCAACAAAAATAGAATTAAGATAGAGAACAAAAAGAACTCACCTTGAAATAAAAATTAATAAGGTAAAGGGGGAAAGGAAATAATACTGATCTCAAAGAATCACAAATCCATAAGCATTATGCAGGTCACCACTACGATCACTTTTTTTTTTTTTCTTGTATGCTCAATATGATTTTGATCAAATCTCTCTTCTTACTTTCTAACTAGTACATTGATTACTGTTGAGACTCGTTATAATCAGTAGTAAAGTAGGAAGAGAAGGTTTGGGCAGATGGGTAAGTTGGAGAGTGTGTAGGGATTTTGAGGAAAGATACGGTGCTGAGTTGGACAATTAGTTAGAGAAGGGAATAAAAAAGGTTGTGTGGGGGAGGGGTGAGCATGATCATTATGAGTTTGTTATGAAAACTATGCACTGGGGAGGTTGGCTAGCCCTCAAAGCCTAGCATATCAATATACAGAATTTCTCTTCATTTTCTCTTCTTCTCTGTTTTCTTAATTGTTCACTGCTTACTTCGCTTGTATTATTGTTGAGACTCATTATAATCAGCAGTATAGTAGGACGAGAAGGTTTGGGCAGATGGGTAATTTGGAGAGTGTGTAAGGATTTTGAGGAAAGATACAGTGTTGAGTTGGACAATTAGTTAGAGAAGGGAATAAAAGAGGTTGTGTGGGGAAGGGGTCAGCATGATCATTATGAGTTTGTTATGAAAACTATGTACTGGGGAGGTTGGCTAGCCCTCGCCTAGCATATCAATATACAGAATTTCTCTTCATTTTCTCTTCTTCTCTGTTTTCTTAATTGTTCACTGCTCACTTCTCTTGTATTATTATTGATTTCTGGATTGGGGCTAGTTAGGATTTTGGATCCTAACAATTACCCAAACACTCCAAATACAAACTAGACATCCTTTTTTCCTGAGAGGAATTCATGGAAAAACAAGAGCAAAAGCATAAGAAGAAATGCTATATCCCATATCTATGAGAAAGGTAAATGCTTAATGTTTCTCCTGATTGCAAACATTCATATATTTTCATGTTTGCTTACACAGCAGCTGTGTGTGTACATGAGAAAGCATTTTTTTTCCATCGGAAACAAGCACGTATAGAATTCAACAGTTTCAAATTGACCAGCGTAAACAACATAGCTGAGCCACATTTTTTTTTTTTTTTTTGCGAAAAGTATCTGTGTCACACTTTTTTCAGTCATAAAGGACAGGAATTGTCCTTCTTCTTAGATGAATAAACAGAAAAAACTAGCGCAGAAAGGTAGTGATACATGTCAGGTAAGTTTTCCAAGGTAATGAATACCAATTGCGAAAACCTAAATGTATAAACGCCAAGAAAGATGCAAACTGACCTTGAGATGACTCAGAAAATACAGACATGGGGATGAAGTCCTTAGAAATCTCCATTGCATAGCATTTGGGTGCATTCCCAGAATCATTGCCAGCCAATTCCATGGTGAACTGAACACCATTGCAAGATTCATATAAGATGGAGGGAATTATTAGACAAATCTCCATAACAGAAACCTATATGTCGTCCCTTAAATTTTCCATACCTATTCTGTCATTATTTTTCCTTTAGCATCATCCACAGACAAAAGAAAGGGAAAAAGAAAACGGATAATGGCTTAATTTCATCATATGCAGCTTTTCCTCATAGGATCACAAACGAACATTTCATTCATCACGGATCCCACAAAACAAATATGCCCTACTCGTACTCTTGTGCACTGAAATTTCATCATGATGAGCACCGAACCATTACACACAACGAGATATTCAAAAGTATCAAGACACTGTCATTTAAAACATCTTCAACTATGCAGGTATCCCATTAAAAAGGAAACAAAAAAATAGGAAAAAGAAGCATTCGACATGCATTCTACCAAGTAAAACAAAAGCAGATAATACCAATCTTGGAACTCTAACAAAGAAAGAACTTTTACTGTGATAGAACGAGACAGCACTAGAAATATTACAGCTCTTGTAAGTACCTTAATCGTATACACAGTAACATGGAGTCAAGCTTCTTGGACCAAAAACTCTTAACATTACACTCTTACCTCACATTTTGTATGCAATGTGATGAGTGAAATAGTAAAAAAAAAAAAAAAAAAGGCGTTGTGCTCTTGAATTTGAGACAAAGAAATGACACTTAGTAAACTATTTTTAGGCATTTGAAATTGAGAAAACGAGTCAATGCAATAAAAAAAGAAAGAAAAACCTAGCAATCGAAGAATGCAATTGGAAACAAAGGGGAAAAGCAAAAAACTGGAATCCAGAAAGAGAAGGCGCAAAGCATGAGCGTGAGAGAGAGAGTTCATGGAGAAGGCAAATTAAATCGAACGAACCTGAGGAGAGGAGGTGTCATCGTTGGAGGTAAGAGGGTCAACGGAGAGAATGACTTTGGCCACCGGCTGGGATTGGTCGTCGGGCGATGGCGGTGTTTGGAGGGAGCGAGATACCAAAGCAGGGCACTTCATTAGCCAGACGGCTCTGTCGGCTTTTGTCATATCCAGGTATCCGCCAGCGGTGGCTTTGAGAGCGTTGCCGGTTCTATGGTAGTTACTACTGGTGGTGGTGTGGGACAAGTCGTCCATGGTGAAATGAAATGGAAAACAAATAACAGAAAAAGAAGGATGAAATTGAAGGGACGTTTCTTACTGCGCAACAATTAACAAATCAAAGCAGGAGGTAATTATTATGCTTCCAAATTTGCATTTTTATTCGGATGCGCTTAACACCGATCGGCTCGGGCTGTTTGTTCACGGATTAATAGGTTATTTATAAGATGCCTCTCACGTAATCTGTATTATACAAGAGTAAGTTGTCTACTATCAAATCTTTCTGGATCTCGTACCTTGCTAAGACTTCACCGCTGTTGATGATGATGAAAAAGTTTATTTATCATGTATCTTTGCATTTAAGGAAAAGAAAATCTAAAATTCTTTGATGTAATTTTCAATTAAAAAAAATTACCTCATTTAAATATTTGAATCAGATGAGGAAAATATTGTATTTATTTTTATTGATAATTAATTTACAAGTGCTTATTTTGTTTGAAACATAAACATAAAGTTTTTAATTTCTAATAATATTAGTTTTGTGTAATAATTTTAAAATAAAATAAAATTTTTATATATTTTAGTAAATTATACCATTTTAATGAATTTTTAAGTGACATGAAATAGTCTTCTATTTTTGTTAAAAAATTATATATCAATACTTATTAGTTAATATTATATAATAAATAAAACTAATATTACTTAATTGATTATTAAAGTGAAATTTTCATAATATAAATCATATTCTTATTAATATAATAAATTAATCATTTACATTGAATATTCAATTAAATATTTTTATAAACGTGCTTTTGTTTTTTTCAAAATGTAGTAATTAATATTTATTAACAGATATTTCATGAATGAAATAATAAAATTAATTCATTTTAAATGTTATTAAGTATGTTTCTTAATAATTATTATTATTAGAAATAAATTTTGTAACATTCTTTTCTAAATTCAAATAGAACATCTTTTTTGCAACAACTTAGACAAAGGTATTGTAATATTGAAAAAATCTTTAATAAACTTTCGATAAAATCTTACATCTCCAAAAAAAGATTGAACATCTCTAACGTTTGTATGTTAAAGTAAGTTCATAATTAGATCTACTTTTGCTTTATACCCTAAATGAAATCTTATGCCCTAAAACGATGACTTGATCAACCATAAAATGACATTTTTCATAATTGAACACTGAATTTGTTTCAATACATCTTGTGAGAACCTTTTATTAATGATTTAAGCAGCCATCAAATGAATCTCTATAAATAATAGAATCATCCATGAAAACTTTGATGTAATTCTCAATATACTTTTAAAGTATACTCATCATGCACCTTTACAATGTACTTGGAGCATTACAAAGACTAAAAGGCATTCACTTGAAGGCATATGTTCCAAAAAGGCAATAGTCTTTGCTTAATCTTCTTGAGCAATGGATATTTGGTAGTACCCTGAAAAACCATCCAAATAATAATAATTTACCAGCAAGTCTTTCTAACATTTGATCTATAAAGGGTAAATGGAAATGGACCTTTCTAATGGCCAAGTTAATTTTCCTAAAGTTTATGCACATTTGCCACCCATTTTGATTTTTTATCACTGTCACCTTGGTTTTCTTTAGCATAACATGAATTAGACTCACCCACTCACTATGCGAGATTAGATAGAATATATCTACATCCGAAATTTTTATAATTTCTTTTATAACCTCATCTTTCATTGTTGGATTGAGTCTTCTTTACCTTATTGGCTTAACATTCTCTTCCAATAGAATCCTATGCATGCAGATTGTTAGACTTATATCTTTTATATCAGCTAAGGTCCAATATTGCAGTTTTGTACACCTTTAGAAGTGCTACTAGCCTTTCCTCTTGCCCTGTAGTTAACTTCTTTTGAGATGATCACAAGAAATGACTCTCCTTTACCTAAATAGGCATACTTTAGGTGATCAGGTAAGGTCTTCAATTCTATCTTTAGAACCTACATTACAAAGACCAAAAGGCATTCAGCTGAAGGCATATGTTCCAAAAAGGCATATAAATGTAGTCTTTTCTTGATCTTCTAGAGCAATGACATTTTAGTAGTAACATAAAAAACCATCCAAAAAGCAAATACATAACTTATCTACAAGTCTTTCTAACATTTGTTTTACAAAGGGTAACGGGAAATGGTCCTTTATAGTGGCCAAGTTATTTTTCCTAAAGTATATGCACATTCGCCATCCCATTATGCACTTTCATTGGCACGAGCTCATCAGTGTGATTTCTTATTATTGTCACCTTAGTTTTCTTTGGCATAATATGAACCGGACTACCTACTTACTATTTGAGATAAGATAGATTATACTTGCAGCCAAAAGTCATAGAATTTCTTTCATACCACATCTTTCATTGTTGGATTGAGTCTTCTTTAGGGTTCCCTTATTAGTTTAGCATTCTCTTCCAAAAGAATCCTATGCATGCAAATTGTTGGATTTATACCTTTTATATCAATTAAGGTCCAATGTTGTAGTTTTGTAAATAAAAAGAAGAAGAAAAAGAAGTGTTTCCTTCATGCTTAGTTTATATTGTGGTTGATAATTTATAGGAAGAGAAAGAAGAAGAAAAGATTGTAATATTATAATACTTCTTTGACTGTCTATGGTAGTTTGTTCTTTTTAGATGTAGGAGCACTCTTCACTGAAGGTAAATGCTAACAACATCTAGATAAACTTCTACATTGGTTCCTTCTCTCTCTTCCTTCTTTTTCTTCTCATCCTTGTCATCTGAACTACAAACTTTTCTTCCTCTTTCTCCTCAATTTTCTTCAAATGCTAACTCCTTGTCACTTCTCAAAGTTGTGGCATCCATTTGCTCCCTTGACCTTACCTTAGTGTTGTTAGGTAAAGAACCTTATTGCTCTTCAGAGATGATCTTAGTAAGTTGTTCAATCTAAATCTCCAAGTTATGAATGGAGGCTTCAACCCTTTAGAAGTGAGCCTCAATTGTAGTAATGACTTTCATCATAAGCTTCTTAAGACTTGACTTCCTTTCTTAAAACCATTGTTGATGAAATCTAGATGGAACTTGATTCTTTCAAGTAAATTTGTGATCCTCTAACATTCTAAGGCACCTAAGATTCATGATTAGGGTGGCCAACACCATAAATTTCATAATGCATCACTAGTACTGGTTGATCTTCCAAATACATATTATTAAGACTCTTGCTTTGAACATATAATCTTGCTATAAGTGATGTGATAGGTGAATCTCTTATAGAATATTATCATCCTCATCCTGTCATTGTGTTTGGTATCAATAACAACAAATACCTAAATCCTAAAATTTGGCTACAAACATAATATTTAGAACAAAAGTTCTAAAAATAAAAAAATACAAAAAACAAAAATATCTAGATTAATAAAATTAAAAGGTAAAAGAAAAAAAGTAGTTGGATAAATAAAAACAAATCTTTCCTAACATTATAGTCCTTGATAATAGTGTTAAAAATTTAATATGAAAATAGCTATTGAATCATAAATAAACACTAAAAGAAATCACAGGCATGTGCTACTGTCATTTTCTATGGTATAATTTAGGTGAGTTGTGTGCAATGGAACGAATTCCGTTCCGTATACCGGGTTTGAATTCCGGCGGGTACCGCCCGGTACCCAAAATATCAGGACCAATCCGCAAAAAACATTAAAGTCTAGGGACCATTTTGCAATAAATGAAAAAACCCTAAAAACCTAACCCGACCCTTCGCCTTCGTGCCTCTCCCTCTCAACTTAACTCTCACATTTCTCTCTTCTCCGTTCTCTCCCTCTCACATCGCCGCCGCTCCCTCGCCGACTGCCTCCCTCGCCCTCGCCGCTGGTCAGTCGTCACCCTCGCCGGCCCTCGCCTCCTCTTCTTCTCTGTCTTGGTCCTCTTGGAGTCGTGGAGTCGTGGACGTGGAGTCGTCTTCTTCAACGCCTGAAGCCGTCGCCTCCCGAAGCCATCGCCGCCTGCTGAGATCCACCGTCCGGCGTCCACCGCACACCGTTGCGTCGCCGTCTTCAACGCCCGAAGCCATCGCCTCCCGAAGCCGTCACCGCCTGCTCAGATCCACACTCCGACGTCCACCGCACACCCTTACGTCGCCGTCTTCAACGCCGGACGTCGTCACCGCACACCCGACGGCCCACCGTCGCCGCCTGCTGAGGACCCGACATCAACCCAGATCGTAAATGACCGATTGTTGTGTTTAATTTTTCTTGGCATTTGGACAATATTTGCTTGTGTTTTTTGTGTTGGTTGGTAGATCCGTAGATGATGTTGGATTTGTGGTGATGTTGGATCCGTAGATGATGTAGATGATGTTGGATGATCCGATGATGTGGAATCAGAAATATTGATTGTTGCGTTGGAAAAAAAATTTTGATTGGTGATTGTAATTGAGTAGATTTTAAGGTATTAAAATTGGAATAAATTTTGATTAGAATCTGTTGTAAACTTGTAATTAGAATTGGAATAAAATTTGGGATTGTACTGAAAATTTGATTTGGAGTTGCAAATTAGATTTTTGCATTTTGGAATTAGAAATTGTAATTGGAAATTGGAATTGGTTATTTGAATTGATAGAAAATTAATTTTGGAATTGGAATTAGAATTGGATTGAAAATTGGTTGAATAGAAATAGAAATAGAAATGGAAATGGAATGAATGGAATGGAATTAGAATTGAATGTAATGAATGGAATTAGAATTGAATGGAATGAATGGAATTGGAATTAAATGAAATGAATGTAATTGGAATTGAATGAAATTGAATAGAAATGAATTGGATTTGAATTGGAATTGGAATTGGAATTGGAATTGGAATTGAATTAGAATTGATTTGCAACTGAATTGAATTGAATTATAATTGAATTGGAATGGAATTGCAAATTGTTGGAGTATGTTGGAGTATGTTTTGAATTGAATTAGAATGAATTAAATTGGAATTGGAATTGAATTCAATTCAATTGAATTGAATTCAAATGTAATGGAATTGAATTGGAATTGAAATGAAATTGGATTGAAATTGGATTGGATTGAATTGCATGGGATATGATTGGAATTGAATTGAATTGAATTGGAATTGAATTGGTATTGGAATTGGAATTGAATTGAGTTGAGTTGAATTGAATTGGATTGGATTGGATTGAATTGAATTGGATTGGATTATATTGAATTGAATTGAATTGAATTGAATTGAATTTGATTGAATTGGATTGGATTGGATTGGATTGGATTGGATTGGATTGAATTGAATTGAATTTGATTGAATTGAATTGAATTGAATTGAATTTGATTGAATTGGATTGGATTGGATTGGATTGGATTGGATTGAATTGAATTTGATTGAATTGAATTGAATTGAATTGGATTGGATTGGATTGAATTGAATTGAATTGGATTGAAATTGAATGAAATGGAATGGAATTGAATTGGAATTGCATTAGAATTGGAATTGGAATTGAATTGAGTTGAATTGAATTGAATTGGATTGGATTTGATTGAATTGAATTGGATTAGATTGAATTGAATTTGATTGAATTGAATTGGATTATATTGAATTGAATTGAATTGAATTTGATTGAAATGAATTGGATTGGATTGGATTGAATTGGATTGAATTGAATTGAATTGAGTTGAGTTGAATTGAATTGAATTGAATTGAATTGTTTTGAATTGAATTGAATTGGATTTGAATTGAATTGAATTGGAATGGAATTGCATTGAATTGAATTGGAATTGAATGGAATGAATGGAATTGGAATTGGATTGGATTGAATTGAATTGGATTGGATTAGATTGAATTGAATTGAATTAAATTGAATTGTTTTGAATTGAATTGAATTGGATTTGAATTGAATTGAATTGAATTGGAATGGATTGGAATTGGAATTGGATTGGATTGAATTGAATTGGATTGGATTGAATCCAATTGGATTGGATTGGATTGGAATTGATTGAATTGAATTGAATTAGATTGAATTGAATTTGATTGAATTGAATTGGATTGGATTGGATTGAATTGAATTGAATTGAATTGAATGGAATTAGATTGAATTGGAATTGGATTGAATTGGAATTGGATTGGGTTGGATTTAATTTGATTGAACTGAATTGAATTAGATTGAATTAAATTGAATTGAATTGGATTGAATTTGATTGAATTTGATTGAATTGGAATGGAATTAAATTGAATTGGATTTGAATTGAATTGAATTGGAATGGAATTAAGTTGGAATTGGAATTGAATTTGAATGGAATTGAATTGAATGTTTTGGATTGTTAGCTTTGTGTATATTGTCATTATGTATTGAAATTATGTGTTTTTTTTGTGTACAGATAAATGGAAGGAAGTTCAAATACTCCCGATCAATCTAGTTCAGGAAGATACAATGATCCAGCTTGGGCTCATGCTAGTGTGGTTCCTGGTCAAAAGAATCATACCATTTGC
>JANITW010000236.1:29336245-29348737 GCA_027564335.1 Erythroxylum williamsii | reverse complement strand
GTGGCCAACATAACCGGGAACCTAATGGGTCACACGCATAAGAGTGATTCGGAGAATTCGTAAAATAGTTTTGGACAAAGATCCAATAAATGGAGAGCAATAGGATTAAATGGATCCCGATGAGATCGAGATATGTCCCGATGAGATTGCGACATCGATATTGCTGAAACAGGTCTTCGGTGTTTTTTTCATACTAGGACCCGGTAGGACCGACCCCAATGTGACTGGACCACTTCAGCATTTATATATATATATATCATATTAATTAATTAAGTAATTAATATATATATATATATAAGACTAACGTGGAAAGGAGGAGAAGAACTTTGATAAAGTAGCCATTAATGTCTTTAAATGGTTAAAGACAAAATCAACTAAAGGACAAATAAAAGTGGATGATCATCGTGTGTGACAAGTGGCCTTGAGAGGAAAAAATCAATTTGAAGACTAAAAAGGGATGATGGTCGTGAGATACAAAAAGGGCTTTTACATGTTTTAGAAACAAGTTTTTAAGAAAGAGTTCATAAAAGCTCTCCATCATCTTCCTCTTCTCCAAGCTCCTCCATCGTTTCTCTCCTTAGCTCTCCAAGAATAAGGTAAGATCTAGCAGTCTTCACTTTATTCTAGCTATTCCTGGGTCAAAGGGTTTGCCCCGGTTAGTTTCTCCGACCTCTACGTGGATACCGTTAGAAACGGTCTCCTTTGGTCGTTATGGTTTGACTTTGTTATATAGACACATAGATCCTGGCTTTCGGAAAGGTCCCGGAACAAAAATTTTTGTTTTTCCGCACCATGTATATGTGATGTACACTCCGGGATTTTCCTACAAAATTATGAATGAATGTGACTACTTATAAGTTGATAAACTAACACCAAATCCTAATTAACTTTCATATTTAGCCAAAGCACCCATTTCATTAATTTTACGAGCTAATGACTCTTTGCAACCTAATAGATTATGTTAAAAATTAAATCGATTTCATTCTATCTAAGCCATTGACACATTCCCACAATTCACAATATGTAACCTAAATAAACTATCATACAATATGCAAAATTCACACTCAAAACAAAATACACAACCCTCCCCACACTTGAACAACAAAAGGAGATAAACAAATACACATAGAAGGAAGAAACATAAAATAAAATAATCTAAAAACAAAAACAAAAATAAAGACTAAATTTAAAAGAAAAGGGTTAGAAATAAAGTCTCACGGTGATAGAGACAAGGATGGTGTCGGAGGTGGCAGTTGGATGCCTTTAGCCTCGAAGTATCGATGAATTTGACATATATCCCAGTTCTAATGTTGTTATGTGCTGGCCATCTCCTTTGTCCTTCTAGAGTTCTCCACAACTATATCTATAATTACCTTGGTGTTGGCAGAGATTGTATGAAGCACTTTCTTCTAACCAAGTTCTTCTGTGTCTTCTTCCTCTTCGGACTCCTTTCTAGTCGAGTCCTCTTCTTCCTGTTGAGGTGGCGTTGTGTTAGAACTCAATTAACTGGCTCTGATATTCATATGAGTCTTTTGGCTGATGTCTTAGAGTTCCATGTTATGGGACTTTAGGATTTCCACACGCTACAAGTGATGGTGATTTAGAATATCCAAGAGGTAGACATTTAAACCACTACAATCCATGCTATAGTACTAAACGATGGAGAAAACCAAGTACCCTATACCCAAGTTGTTGTTCCTATTACATAGAGTCACAGCAATAGCATTCAATATATATGTGGAGGTGCACACAGGGATGCTGTGATCCATGCACCATAATAGAAAAAGTTCCTTTATTGAGCACTTGCTAGTTTCTGATTTGTCAAAAACCATTTGACACATGAATTTATGTAACAACAAGTACTTATGGCTTCGTATAATGTTATTATGGGCATTCTTAGCGCCGAACAGATCCAATCTAGTGAGCTCATGCCAATAGCAAGAAGCACAAAAATCAACGTGCTGATCAACAATGGAAGATTTAGGGAAACCATAAATATCATACATAATTTCAAGGTTCAACTCATAAGGTTTTCCCCGCAACCTAAACCACATTTCCTTAGGGTTACTAATTTCGAACTAAAGGGAAGTGAAGAATTCAAGGGTGAGCTCCTGGTAGACAGGATATTGGAAGTGTATAAACTTGCCCAACTAAATTCTTTCTAGTAAGTTCTCTACCCTATCTCGCAATTCTAACCTATCAAGCATATCAAAATAAAATTATTTCAAGACTATTATCTATTTAATGTTAAGGGAATGGAATCAAATACCTTCCTCCTCTATGTAGATTGGGAAGGGTGCTCTAAAATTTGTCGCCCTATTCCTTCATCCTCGACCTGAGACTTGATTTTTTCCCAATGATTGGTTGCCCTTTGCTGATTGCTTAATGCACGGCATAGTGTAATGTAAGTAGGTGGAGGTTGGAATAAAGTGAAAATTTAGAAGTTGGTTAGAGAGAAGTGAGAAAATTTGGAGGTTCTAAACTTAGAGAGATAAAGTTAAAATGAAAAAATGAAGTATGAAATGAATATATAGGTGAAGGAAGGGTGAAATGGTAAAAATTTTAGCTAAAAATTGTGTGGATGGTTTTATAGGCCACGATAATAATTCCACCAATTTTCTAGTTTGTTCTTCTTGTCCTTCTACACATTCCCAAGATTCCTTCCTAAATCTTTTATAACTATTTCACCTCTTTTTTGTTTACTTCTTTGATCATCTAACTCCTGTCGAAGTCCTATGCCTTCCCGACCTTATTTGGAAACAAAATAACCTAACTACGAAATTTAAACTGTCCAAACGTCAAAGGAAATAACATGGAATTAACAATCCATAGGTTGCCTCCTATGTAGTACTTCTTTTAACATCAGTAGCTCAAAGCTCTTCTTGTGCTCAAGGTGGTTCAAATGAATCGTGTAATGGTAGCACAGCCATAGATCTTACAATTTGAACATGAGCTACCAAGCCCTAGGTTCCACCTTCCTTCTACTTCACACTCCTTCATCTTCTCGTCTACAACCGTTTCTTTCTACATACATTCCTAGGATCCTCAATATCTTCCCATTGTCCCTGAGGTTTGCTTTCTTTGATGTTAGCTAGAAGTGAGGGAGAATTGTTGTCATTCTTTGACATAGTGAAGGTTATTTGATGCATTCCGACCCTCAGAGTTAGTTCACCCCCATCAATGTCAATTATTGAGCTAGCAATAGCTAAGAATGGTTGTCTAAGGACCATAGGGTTTTCCACATCATCTTTAATATCCAATACAAAAAAGTATTTAGGGGAGGTAAATATATCGATCCATACTTGCACATCCTTGATAATACCTTTTATCCCCTGTCTTCACTAGCATCGTAATGGATTCTAACTCTTCTAGCCATAATTATTGAGTAAAGGTATAGGGCATCATATTAATACTCACTCTCAAATCTGCAAAGGCCTTGGCTATCTTACTCCATTGATACTGCAAGGAATGTAAAATTTCCCTGGGTCCTCTTTCTTCTGTGCTATATTAGGGTTTTCTTCCGCTATGAGCTCCTTAACCTTCTTGTTGATTGATTCCCTTAATGTGAGCCTCATTTGTAGTTGTTTTGTTATGTCCTCAACATTGATTAATTCAGCCTCTGTAGAATTCCTCCCCACCTTACATAAATTTGACTTCCCCTGAGCTAGAATAGGGTACAAAAATTCAAATAGAGGTTCCTCGATTAGCTTAATTATGAGCTCACTTAGAAGGAATTCCATATTTGCTTTTCCTTCTCCATTATCTCCATCTCCATTTGTATGTTAGAGTTTCTTTTCCTAGGTCTGCGTAATGGCCATGATTCATTTTTTTGGTTTAGATTTGATATTGCTTAGAAGGGTTCCTATGTTCTGAGTTGAAGTTACCTCTATTAGTTTACCTACTTAGACCTCTAAATTGTGCATCGAAGGGGCGTAGTTCTTAGGACTTGCTCGAACTTGCTTTCAAACCTCTTATGTGCATCATCCATGCCTCCAATTTTATCTAAACTCTTATCCAACTTAGATTTCAATGAGCTCAGCTTATCCTATTAAAAACATGGTTGTCCTTGGGGTTTGAATTGTCCTCCAACATTGTTTGTCCAAGAGAAGTTAGGGTCATTCTTCCACCCAGGGCTGCATATATTGGAGTAGGGATTATTTCCACCTCCTCGTCCATATTGAGCTTTTATATAACTAACTTGCTCTAGATCATTATCCTTTATGAAGAAACAGTCCACTGTATCATGATCCATTTGTCTACAGAGTTCACACTTTAGTTGCGCGGCTTTTGCTAAAACTGAGGATGAAGCCTTCACGTTGTTGAGCTGTCAAGTTAAGTTGTCAATTTTCACTTACATCTCCTTCATTTGATCAATAGCTACAACTCCTTTATGTTCTCAAAAGGTAGTGAGTTGTCTAATCTGCTCGTTTGTCCAATCCATAGGTAGTTATTACTCACCATCTTCTGTATCAACTCTTTTGCTTCATCTATCATCTTTCTCATTAGTGATCCTCCTATAGCTGCATCAATCTTGCCTCTCATATGTGGGGTTACTCCATTATAGATTATTTGCAACAAGAACTCCATAGGTAAGTTATGGTGTGTTCATTTTTGTTACAAGTCCTTGTATTGTTCCCACACTTCATAGATCGATTCCCCGTCACTTTGCTGAAAGTTGGTAATATCCTTGAGAATCTTTGTGGTCTTGATAGGGGAAAATATTTGTATCAAAAGGCATGAACTAGTTATTCCCAAGTGGCGACATTGGCTAGGTTGAGGGAGTGGTACCAGGCCATTGCTCTATCTCTTATGGTAAAAAGGAAAAACCCAATTCTTACTACATCCTTCAACATCTGCTGGTACTGAAAGGTATCACATATTTCAAGAAAATTTACTATATGTGCATTAGGATCGTCATTCGTTAGTCTATAAAATTGCACATTCTGTTGAAGCATGTTTAGAAGGGTTGGTTTAATTTCAAAAGAGGTTGCTTGTACAGGTGGCCTAACTACTCCTTGGTTAGTCACATTGAACCCTAGTTTCATGAAATCCATAAGGGTTCTTTGTTGATGTCCTTAGTTCGCTCCTTGATCCAAATCTTGCTAAAATTCCTCGACCATTGTTGCTTTTATTATTTCTTCTTCTTCTTCGATCCAAACTTTCCTAATTGATCGTTCTTATCGAATGATATCTATCTCTAAGGTTTCAGCTGCATAACTCAAACTTCTTGTAACTCTTATGTTCATATATAAGCACAGATTCAAAAATATAAAGAAAGAACGAAAACTAAAAACTAACTAAAATACATTAGACTAAAGAACTAAACTAATTGCCTCCCCAGAAACGATGCCAAAAACTTAATTGGGGTTTAGTTGTGTGTAAGTTTTAACTATTAACATAATTAGCAAGCGTATGATTCGTTAGCGTAGTACCAAAGGTGTTGATCCCATGAGGAGGGAACTAATCTAATCTTATAATCTAAGGTAAGAAACAAATAACAAAAATTCAAGATGCAATGAAACTAATAGGAGAATTTAATTCAATCAATCAAATTAAGAATCAAACATGAAAATACTAATTATTAGGAAATATGCAACACACCCAAGAATCAATCGAAGAAAATTACCAATTGAGAGAAAGGGAATTTTGCCTATCCTTAATGCTAACCTAACTGATTATGAATTATTTGATTGTTGGTTCTAGACTATCTTAGGATTGATTACTCTCTCTCTCGAGTTATAACCATTAACCCTAAATCATAAACCCTAATCAGATTGTGTAGGTTGCAGTCTCTCAATTCACAACCTATCCAAAACCCTAATTAGTTCTAAAGTTCTCTAATAAATTATCGAAAAACTATACAAGATCTCTCTTTTTACAAATTATCAATTTGATTTAATTCTGGTTTCTATTAAATCACCTAACTCTCGTTAGTCTAATTTAATTATTTTTTATTTGAATCACCCTCTCAGTTTATTATCGACTTATGTAATAGCAAAATCAAACCACAACAATATCCAATAAACACATAAACAATCAGATTCTCATTAATTCAATAAAAAAATCGAATGTGAGTTTAAAAAATCCTCGACATTCTAGATCTTATCATCAACTATTCAATCTAATTCTATTCAATAATAAAATTGAAAAGAATAGGAAATACAATCTAAATTAGATGACAGGAGGCAGCAAAATCAGGAAGCCTCTTGATCCGGAAGTACGTTGAGTCAGCTTCTTTTGCTGTTCTCTATTCCTTCTTCTCTTCCTTTATCTCTCGATGATCTCTCTTTAGGGTTTCTCAAGGTGGCTAATGAAAAAACCCTTTCTCTCCTCTTTATGTTCTTTTTATACTTCTTTATATTTTGGGTAACGCTAGGATTTTTTAGGGGTCCGAAAGGTCCAAAAAATCCCTTAAAATATGAAGTTCATGATCGTCTGTGTGTCTGCCTGATGAAAACCACAATCGTGGCTCATATCTAAACCTTCTGTCATAATCGTGGGCCAAATATGGAGGTTTTGTCATGATCATAGCCTGACATGCCACAATCGTGGGCTATTGTTTAAACTCGAATGTCTCTAAAACTCCTTTGTTCTTCGATGTTTACCCTGAAACACTAGCAAATATATCAAGGTACCTCAAAAACATAATATTTAAGCTCAAAGACTTATAATAACCTATAAAACACTTAAAACATAAATAATTAACAAACTAACACAATTCTAATCTAAACACATGTTAAATGATTGAATTAACAGCTAAACATATATCAAATTATGCCCTAAAATACGATGCAATTTACACTTATCAATATTTAGACATATTTGACAAAATATGATTGCAATTCTGTCGACTTCCAAAATGGTCAAATTTTTGCATTTTCGGAGTCAATTTTGTGCTTTGCTATTTTTCGAAACTTTTTTACTTGTCATAACTTTTGGTAGGTATGTTCGATTTCAGTGTGACTCAATGTGTTTTCCATATTTTACTGTCTGTTTTCATAATAGGGATATTTTATCATTTTTTCCTTTTTGTTAACTTTTAGGGTTTAACTATTTAAGTTGCCCAAATTACTTATTTCGTAGTTTTTGATGAATAATAGATTCTGACAACTGCGTGCCCTTCTTTGCCCTATTTCCCAAAATTTGTGTTGAATCAATAGGTAAATAGTGTTGTTACAGGTATTTGTGATTAAAATCAACAATATTAATTTGTACCCTTATTTGGCATTATTTTCGCTACGTTAGTTAGTATTAGATCTGCGTTTGACCTCTGCGATTATGTTGCCATGAAAAACTCGCCAAACAAGAGAGGTGTATGACCGTGATGAGATTTAACAATTGGTTTCTCATATTGTAGATCGCCATATAGAGACTACGGTATAATGTATGACAATGAGATTCAACGAGGTATTGGGAAATTTGAATATTCCTGGTCGACGCAGGAATCTAATACCTATAAATGTTGATGGTGATTCTAACAGTGGAGAGGATGATGAGTATTTTGACGAGCATAGCACAGGTGTCCTAAAACGTATGTTGAGAGAGATCAACCAAGATAGGAGACTGGAATGAGGATGGAAATTCCTAATTTCCATGGCAATCTATAACCCGAAGAGTTCCAGGATTGGTTAGCTACTGTAGAGGAAATTATAGATTTCAATTCAAAGATGTACTTGAAAACAAACGAGTGTAATTGGTGCCTACCAGATTTTGAAATAGAGCCACAAGTTAGTGGCATAAATTAAAGTTGGCCCAACAAAGATTGAGTAAGTCTAAAATCGTCACGTGCGAAAAGATGAAGTACTAAATTGTCAATTTACACTTATTTTGTAACATCCCATCACCGATGGGAAGGGTAATTTAGTAAATTGGGACGGGTTAGAAATATTTAATTATATCTCGGCATGCAAATGCATCTATAGCCTCTATAGTGATATGACTGATGATTTTCGCACATGCACATGGTTGTACATGCATTCATGACATTTCCTGGCATAAGTGTCTAAATGTGATCTTTTGTGAAATTTATGTGAAAATTGTGTTTGAAAAATAGATTTGAAGTGCTCTAGGTGTGTTTCACATTTTTAGGGATTTGTGAGAATTTTTTTGGAAATGTTCGGGGTACATGCCCGGACCGGAAAAATTTCAACTAAATAACTGAGTGGATTTTCTGTACTGAAAAGTTCTGCCTTATGGCATTGGAATATTGGATAAATACTTTTTGGAATTTTTTAAAGAGCCATTAGCATTAGATGGCTTAAAGATTAATTGGGATTAATGTTCTTTGATTTAAATGGTCTTAATTAAGGTTTTTGTCCTTTTCTCCCTAAGTTGACAAGTGTCTTCTTTCATTAATTAAATTTGTCTTCTTCCACTCACTTACTCACGACATTTCCCTATTGATAGACTTAAAAAAACTTACTTGGAAAGCTTTATTCTTCTTTCATCCGAACCTTGACATTTCCTTGTTTTGTTGTTCTCCTTCGATGGTCTTCTCCTCCTCCCATACAAGAAGCCTTCTTTGCTTTTTACTTGCTTCTTCTTTATGCACACCCAAGA
The DNA here is from genome assembly GCA_027564335.1 of Erythroxylum williamsii. Lineage (NCBI taxonomy): Eukaryota > Viridiplantae > Streptophyta > Magnoliopsida > Malpighiales > Erythroxylaceae > Erythroxylum > Erythroxylum williamsii. The sequence goes on along the minus strand of JANITW010000236.1, from coordinate 29,340,178 downwards.
CCAAGTTTAAGCCTTGTGAAGATGATGATGTGTATTGTGTAGGGGAGTGATAGCCGTGAGTGTTGATTGAGTAGTAGCAAGTTGGAGAGATTTGAAGATTGGAGGAAATTCAAGCTTGAAGTTACTTAGGTGAGAATACCTTGTAGCCAAAAACACTTAGATGATGATATGTGGGATCCATGCTAGTTCAGGCCTTTGTCAACTCTAGACTTTGAACGATTCTTAGACTTTCAATGACTATTTAGACCTCTACTATTATTCCTTCCCATGCTTTTTGTCACAAAAGCTTGCACGTTTTTTACTCCAATCTCCTTTCTTTTTATTTCTTCATTAAACATATTATGTTTGATTACTTCCAAGGAGAGCACATCTTCAAAATCTAAGTTGCTAATTGTCACCACTAACATTTCCCAGTTATCTGGTAAAAAACTCAATAAGATCAATGTTTGAAGCTTATCATTAAGAATGATCTTCATTGTAGTAAGTTTGTTGATTATGTTATAAAAATCATTTAATGCTTTGACACTAATTTCCTAACTTTTAACTTTAAGTTCACAAGCCTCTTAACTGAAGAGGCCTTGTTATGAGTAGTATTCCTTTCATTCAGACCTTCTAGCTTCTTCCATAACTCAAAGGATCCGTTTCTTAAGATACATGGTTGAATATGTTGATATCAATCTATTGTCTTATAGTACCCAAAGTTTTCCACGCCATTTTTTCCTATTCTCTATTTGACATCTTTTTAGGTTTTGAAGGAACGTCATTATTCATACCTCTGTTCATATTAATAGTATCAAAGAGATCCTTGCAATGCAAAAGGGCCTTCATCATGGTCTTCCATGTCAAGTAATTTAAAGGTGTTAATTTGATCATAGAGTTGTTTCCACCTTCCATTATGATGGTTTTGATACCAGTTTTTGGGAGACAAACAACACAACTCTCTGAAAAATCAATCATATCAACAAGAAAGAACTTTTAAAGTTTTAGTAGCAAAATAATATGAGAATGAGAAACTTTAAATGATGAAACAAACACCAAGATTTACATGAAAAACCCTCCAGTGTAAAGTGAAAACCTACAAGAAAAACTGAAAAATAAATCCCCTAAACTCAATAAAGATTTACATAAAAATTTGATCTCTCACCCCCAATAATAAGTTGTCTCATAAAGTTTCAAGATTGAAACTAAAGTTGATATTACAATTAATAATCACTCAAAAAATCCCTAAAATAATCAAACAAGGATGAGAATACAATACTCTTTGCCCACTCTCTGTTTTTCCTCACTTTAGACATTTTGGCCATACTCCTTACAAAAACTTACATCTTTTTCTCTTTTATATTAATTTTTTTTTGCAAATTACATGATCACGTATATGGTCATGTAAGTAACCGTGTATCTTCCAGCACTGCCACAGTTGCAAACATACACGGTTAAAGAGAGATACATGGTCTCCAGACATCATCGTGTATCTTCACACAGGCAATTATAAGACTGCTTATATCTTCATCTCTTCACACTTTCTTCACACGTTTATAGACACTTATATAGTTGATCTATAAGGTCATGTAAATTAAGAAATGGTCGTGTAGCACTCGATATGGCCATATAACTCCCCAAAAGAGATTTTTCCATCTTTTCTTTATTTATTTGTCATTCTCACGAACTATAAAGTAGTCTACAATCACTAAAAGTCTCAAAATAGGGTTGGACACTCAATACTGGATTGGCTTTGTATCTTTTTGAGTAGTAATGACTGATTTCTCTATGGAAGAAACTTTTGTATGGATTTATTTGCTAAAATTAGTTTTGATGAATTTAGTAACAAAAACTCACATGTTTTAATTTATTTTATTTTTCTCTTAAGTCTCTACATAGAAAATACTAAAATTTATACAAAATATATATTTCACTTTAGTCCATAGAGGCCATACTAGGCGTATACAATGGACTGCTTGAAGAAAAGTTATAAACCAAACTATTTTTAGAACAAATTTTATTTTTCAAAGCCAATCAAATCGTAAATGTTTATAGTACCTCATAATCGTCCATATAAAGTTATAAATTCAATTTGGATTAGATGGTTTGAATAGTTTTAAAATTATTTTGTAAAAAGTTTATTGTTTAAAATAAACATGTATAAAAGAGTTTAATTTTATATAAATTAAAGTAGACGAGCTTCTAACTAGTTATAAATATTTTTAACAAATAATTAAGATGTTTATTTTATTTTTATAAAGTTTTGAAACTTCTTAATTATTTTTAGGATAAAAGATACGAAACTCTCTTGCAGTTCAAGTAATTTTAAAAAAATTTAAATTAAAAAACTCTTTTGTTTGTCAATTTTTCAGAAAAAAAAAACTTTTTTCTTACACTTATATTTGAAAAACAACGGTAAAAGACATAGAGTATAAACATTACATGTGAAGCATATTAGTTTATGCCCTACAACCAATCATTTGGTTGTAGTTTAGTGATAAAATAATTAAAAGTGCTCTTTATTTCATACATATTCAGATGTAGATAACGAAGTCTATAGGATAAATATACAATGCAAAAAAATTACGATGAGACCATAATTATCATATTCATATTGCATTCATGTATTAGCTATAAATTATTAATAGTGACTGTTTTATTGAGACTAGACAATAATAGAGCATAAAATACTAACATACATTATGTTTTTGCTTATGAAAGAAGTAGTAGGTCTCATAGATTAAAGTATAGAGATAGTTAAACAAATATGTGGGTATTTGTCAGAGAACATGTTTACTAAACTGACCCTATATGTGAAATTTGTTTGAAACATTACTTGTATGTTTATAAAAATTCTCATTACAATGATCGTTAAGTGATCATTTGACTTGAGAGCTACAAAGTCATTTCATATAGGGATTGTTATGTTTTGATACTATTTATAACCTACTAGTCAATGGTAGCTCAATTGGTAGTCACTAGATATGATATGAATTATATAGAAATAATTGAGTGATAAATATATAATTGGTCACCCTAAAGTAATTAGGAAAATGTTTCATTGTTTTTTTATTAGAATTGAATTAGGAAATACATAGCCAAGATGGAATGATGCTTTGTAAATAGTTTACAAATATCATCAATAGAATTCATTACTAAAAATCGAGAACTAACATCACTGTACTCAAATAAAATAGACATTATTTCTATGCTTTATGTCTAATCAAAATATTATATGATGAAATGATTTAATTATATAAAAAAATTATGTACAAAAAGGTTAGTCAAAATCATTTTGACATTCTTAAATATATAGATGATCATGAAGTGTTGCTAAACACCAATTTTAATCTATGAATGTAAATTGTTTAATTAGAGAATTAAAGATAAATTGAATGATTTTAATTTATCTAATCTTAAAAACGGTTAGATAAATAATTTATATCAATTTTCAATATATTTGGGAACCTAATGGACTACACATATAGAGTTGATTAAATATGTTGAAGAGAGAAACATATTTAATCAAGTTAGACTCGATTGTAAAGTTTAAAAAACTTTATGATTAAATATGATATATTTGATAAATAATGAGCAATATGAGATATTGGATCTTATTTAGACATAACTAGTATTTAATTAGAATTATTTGTAATTTTAATTAAAATTAGAATTTAATTAAATTACTTTAATTTTAATTATACTTTTTAAATTTTAAAAAAAATATTAAGTAATTAAGAAAGATGTTTCTTAATTGAAGTTTATTTATTTTAGTTTAACTTATATAAATTAAATTTATAGTTTTATTTTTTAGAGAATTATTATTCAATTTATTTAGAAATTGTTTCTTTATTTATGAAAAAATTTGAATTATTAAAAAAGGTGTTTTCTTGGTTAAAATTTTAAAAGTGTTTTCATTTATTAATTAAGAAATTTGAGTTTTCTTAATATTTT
>JANITW010000236.1:29299367-29309891 GCA_027564335.1 Erythroxylum williamsii | reverse complement strand
CATACGTGATCATTGTTTGAAAGGTGATATTTGTTTGAAACATGTCTCTTCAAGTGATCAATTGGCAGATATATTTATTAAACTTATTAAAGAAGATGTGTTTATGAATATTAAATTAAAACTTGGTATGTGTGGTTTGAATTCAATTGGATGATTGAAATTATTTGCATACAGTTTCATAGCAAAATGATCAAATTATTAGGTAAATATGCAATTCCATCGGAGAATATATTAACATGATCTATATTTAGGTTATAAAGTGATTCTTTTGGATTTTAGAAATATTCCAGTCGACTAATTAAAGTCTAAGTCGATTGATGTTGAGGTAATAGTCGAGTAATTTTGATTTGCATGTTGACTATTGCATCAGGGGATAAATTGATTAAGTGTTTAAGAGACATTCTAGTCGATTATTATAGTCTTAGTCGACTAATAGTCTCCGACTAGTCGACTATTTATATGTCAGTCGATTACAATACCTGATTGTCCCACAATTCGTATTTATATCAGTTGACTAATACCCTTTTAGTGGACTAATACACAGATCTCAAGGCTAAACCGGTCCACTAATATATTACTAGTCGACTATAGGTCATCACAAGTCTTTAAAATACCCAATCTTTCCCAAACTCTCTTAAAAGCTATATTCTCCAACCTTCAAAATTCCCCTTCTTAGCCGACTACTTTCTTCAAATCTCTTCAAATCAGCACTTCCCATCTTCAATCCTCTTCCAAAAACACAAAACCCATTCTTCAATTCATCAAATCATTTCTTTCTTCTTTGGAAATATCTTTTTCGACATCCAAAACCCTAACTTAAGCAAAACAGCTCTTCTTCTTCCAAAATCTCTCTAGTCCTTCAAAATGGCTCCAAGGAAAGCTAGTGGAAAAGGAAAACAAACAGAAACCGCACCACACACTCAATGACCTCGAGTTAGAGGGTCTTCATCAAGGGGAGGAGTTGAAAGAGAGAATGAAGTTGTTGAGCCAAGGTTCATCTCTTTGGAAGCTCAAAATCTCTACTACAAGGTCTTAAAATCTGAAGTTCTAATTCCTTCTATGAGATTTGATTGGGTTGAGCTTGACCATAGTGAATTCAAGGATTTATTTAATGAAATAACGGGTCTTGGATTGAGAACATTTTTAGGTTTTAAGGATGATATTTATGAGGATTTAGTTAGAGAATTTTATGCTAATCTAGTTGTGACTAGAAGCAATGTTGATAGTGGAGTTCATTTGAAGTCTAATATTCAAGGGAAAGACATTTTTATTTGTGAAGAAAATTTGTGCATTTGGTTTAAGTTGCCTAAAGGAGGAGTTAGGCCTAGAGCATCTTTACTAGATTCAAATATTTTGAGACATGAAGATGGTGATACGGATGAGGAAGCGGAAGATAATTATGGTTATGATGAAGAGAAAGGTGATGAATTACTTGGAAGAATTTGTATTGATCATTCGACGCCATATGAGGCAATGGATTTGCCATTAAACTGTAGGTTGTTGCATTATGCCATAAATAGAGTTATTTATCCCAAGAAAGCAAGTAACAATCACATTACCTCATTGGATAAGGAAATTATACGGCATGTGGAAGAAGGTAGGAAAATTAATTTTGCGAATTTAATCATTCAAATGATGAGGAAGAAGGCAAACTTGTTGAGAGGAGAGCTTAGAGGAAAAACTATCAAGCATAAAGGAATGCCTTATAGAGCTTTGATCACTTACATCTTAAAGTTGCAAAGGTGTTATTTGAGTTCATATGAACATTATTCGTATCCAACAAATTGGAGGTTTGCACCCTATAATATAAGGAGTATGAAGTTGGTGAAAACTACTGAAAAGGGTTAGGTGTATGCTTATCATGTGGAGAAGCTTGGGTTAACATTGAAAAGTGAGCAACAAGTGCCCAAATGACAACGTTCAAAAAGAGCCAATGTATGACCTAGTAGTGCAAGACCAAGCAATGTGAGGCGAAGTGAAGTATCTCGAGAAGAACTTCAAGAAATTAGAGATCAAATCGAAGAAGTGAATGTGCATTTGGATCTTCAACAAGGGATTCTCAATCGCTTGGAGAAAAGCATCAATAAATTTTTTGATAAATTCGGTTGTAGGCATGATGATGCTTCTCCATCTTGATGGTTATTGTATTTGATCTAGACCAACATTTCATGTTGTTTTCATCTTATTGTTTATGATTTGCAAGCTTGAAACTATGATTGTTGGTTTGATAATCTATGTGAATGTGTGATTTCTTTTTCAATTATTTGGCGACTATGTTCCTTTTCATAAGTGTTATGATTTTTTTGATTATGACAAAAAGGGGGAGGAACATCGTTAAAAATTGAATAGAGAGAAGGAGTTACAAAACTAAAAGTTGTATAAAAAAATGTTGGATTAAAATTATGGATTATGGATTGCAATATTATTGTTGGATTCATTGAGTTCATTGATTTATTGATTAAGGGGGAGACAATCTAACAAAAAAGACAAGATATAAAAACCTTGATCAATTTTTCTTTGTTTTCAATTTCTTAAACAATTTCTAAATGTTTTATAATTATAAAAAAGGGGGAGATTGTTGGACCAATGGAGGTTGACAAATTAAACCCTTCTATGTTTTGATAATAATAAAACTTAAAGAATTGGTTAAAAAAATAATTTCAGATATTTGGATTAAAATGGTGGTACACTAGTCGACTAATGATGGCACAAGTTGATTATTATGTTGTTGATGATTTTCAAGTCAGATGAAATTTAAATAAAGTCGATTTGTGAAAATCAAGATTGCAATAATGAGTATCATAATTAAACAACGTGTACTTCATGAGAAGATCTTGTATGAAGAATTCAAATAAGCATCTCAACAATCAAAGATTGGAAATTGTGTGAGATATGTCAGTTGGAGCTTGGGACAAGTCGATCATCATGTTGCAAGTCGACTATTAACAATCAAACTTGTCAGTTGGTTAAATGGACTAGTCGACTATCATCATATAAGTCGACTATTCGAAGAGTGGAGTTGAAATTTTCATGAAAAACGTTAGTGCTAGTCGACTAATTCTTGAAGACAAGTTGACTATAATGTACTAGTCGATTATTACACACTGACTAGTCGACTATCAGTTGCAGCTGAACATAATTTGATTGTGTCAAATTGATTTCAAACGGGAGAAAATCTGCATACAATGGTTAGGAGCGTTCTACAACGGCTAGGAGAGTTCTACAACGTCTAAAAACGTCTTGAAGCCTGCAAATAAAGGACGAAACTTTAGAGGATTGATTACACAAGTCCAAAGTGAAGTATACTTACCATAGTTCGAAATTATCTTCACATCGCTCTTAGTTTGCTCTTAGCATATTCTAATTATATTCAGCTGTACTGAGCTTTACTACTTCATTTCTATCATTGTTATTATTGTGAGCTGAGTGATTAGAGAAGAATTATTTGGAAGGTAGGATTTGTTCCAGAAAAATAAATCGTTTGTAAGGTATAGCTTGAGTCGGAAGTCAAGTTGAGTTGGAAAAGTTTACACTGAACTAAAAAATGTGTAGTAAAGAACTTTGACAAAATCCTGAGTGGGAGCTTAAGTAGAGGACGTAGATCTTAGCACCGAACCTCTATAAGCATTGTGTTTGCGTCTCTTCTCTACTCTTTTACATTTCGATTTGCATGTTTGTTTTGTGTGTTTTAATTCTCTGTTTTGTAGCACTTTGCAAAAAGATTAAAAGATCTATTCAACCTCCCTTCTAGATTATTTTCACATTTGAGAAACAGATTGTTAGTGGAGTCAAGAGTCTCTGATTTAATTTAAAATGGTGAATGGCATGGCAATTTTAGGGGTTTCTGCACACTGTTGGAGCACCTTCCTCAACTAGGGGACACGAATAAAGAAGATGAAATATGTTGGTCTCCAAATCTGCAAGGAAAATTCACAAATAAATACTATCATAAGGTATTCATAAATGAAATAATTAGTACAATCTAATATGGCATAACTCTTTAAATCCAAAAGCCCCCCTCATTACTTGGCTAGCAATCAAAAACAGGTTTAGGATTAAATGTAAATGGTTTAGGCCTACTGAGACATCATGTGTTCTATGTCATAATGCTAATGACGATAGAAACCATTGATTCTTTGCTTGTGAATACAACAAATCCATATGGAGCAAGATTCTATACATGGTGGATATAGTTAATCATACCTGTGAATGGGAGAATACCTTGAGGTGGTTCATCAACTACTCCAAACCTGGAAAACAAGATGCAATCCTACTGAAATTGGCATTCATCACTACCAGGTATATGATATGGAAAGAGAGAAACTGTCGTATAGACAAACAAATGGAGGAATACAAGTACCAGGTAGTTGAAAAAATCGTGAATTGGATTAGAGCTACAATGTTAGTCAAAAGAGTTGACCAAATTCTACTGGTTACTATGAAAGCTAAATGGCACATATGAATGGGTGTTTTGCACATGTAGGTGATGAGATTTGTTGTTAGTTTTCTAACTTTTATATTAGAACTACCATCGTGATAGATATTCCTAATTAGCTTAAACTAGATAATCTTTGTAATATTGTAATAACTTTTGCTATAGTAATCAAAATTTTCATTCATTAAAAAAAAGATGAATCATATCTTGATTGAATTTACTCTTTTTGAATATTTGGATCTTTTATTTAGGCCTAAAGTCTATAAGATTGAAGAAGAGTGATTAATTGTACTGAATAAATTAGGTTATTCTGCATACTAATTAGTGGCGTCTAGTGGTGTATCACTTGCTTATAAATATATATATTTAAAAATTATATCATATTTTAATCTTTATTACATGAATTAGCTTATAATAAAGGGTAATTTCTTCTTAATAACATATATTACCTTATAATAAATAGTAATTCCATGCCTGCTTTAAATAATAATATATTATAAATTAAGAATATTATGATATATGCGAATTTACTTTCACATATATTGCATAATATTTTATTTAATATTAGAATTAATAAATGTGCAATTTTAATATTAAAATCTTAATGTGTATATATTTCTAAACAATTAAAATCTATTAATAATTAATTTTCTTCGATGATTTAGATTTTGTTAATGAATATTTTTAATTAGATATTAATGTCCACAAATTTCAAAATGACTAAAAACGCATTAAGAGTTAAGAATATTTTAATATATATTTATTAAATGTAAAATTTTAATATTATCAATATTTAATGTGTAAATATTTTAAAATAATCAAAATTTACTAATAATTAACCATCTTCAATTTTATGAATTAATTTGTAATTTATGATTAGACATTTATATTTTTAAAATTTTAACATTGATTAATTTATTATATATTTTAAAGTTTTAAAGTTATTTTTACATGTCAAATCTAGGTATAAGATATAGCTTATTGATATATAATTATATACTAATTTAATCAATGCTTTAAAAATGGCAGATTCACTTGCCTAACGCAATTTGATGGACGTCTCGGTTTAGAAGGATGAGAGCCTTTGTCCCCAACTTGTTTGTGCTATTTCTTCTTAGGTACGAACTTTTTTTTTTTCCATCATAAAATTTAAGAGAATCTTAATTATGAGAAGATATTTTTAAATTATTTACTTCTAGATTAATCTCCGTTTAAATTAGATAGATCTTTTGTGAGAGGCAAAGTTCTGATCCTAAGTTTTAAATGGCTGTATTTTATTTTATTTTATTTTTCTTCACAAGATATCTTAAGAAGGTTTTAATTATGAGAAGACATTTTTAAGATATTTATTTACAGACTAATTTTCGCTCGAGCGAGATAGGTTTCTTGTGGGAAGAAAAATTTTGACCCTAAATTTTAAACAATTATATACATAAAAGTAGTTTAAACTCTCGACCTCACTTAAACTAAGAAAGAACCCTTTACCAACTCTCTTGTTTCCTAAAATTTATCTATATTTTATTTATCTATTGTGAAATTTGTAACCGGGAGAAAATGACATAGAATAGAAACGAGAGGATGCAAGGGAGGCTACCGTCCCCAGTTTAGGCCTGCCTGTTGATAATTAATGATAATCGAATCCACAACCCAAAATAGTGAATGCAACTTGCGTGTCCCACTCGCAAATCACTGCTCTTTTCCTCTTACATAGTAAAACGACATTCCTAACTCCCCGTCTTCCTTCCCCCTCTCTAGTCCCTCCGAGTTCTCCATCTAAAGGTTTCGTTGCCCTAATTGCAAAATTCAACAGCCTCAATCTGAAATTCCTTTTGGATTTCTTTTGTCGAGCAGTGTTGGAGGTTGATTTGGGAGGCGGAGATGATTTATACGGCAATTGATAACTTCTATCTGAGCGACGAGCAGCTGGAGAACTCACCGTCAAGGAAGGATGGGATTGATAAAGCAACCGAAACTACCCTCAGAATCTACGGCTGCGATCTCATCCAAGAAAGCGGCATTTTACTTAAACTGTATGCCTTCTCTTCTCAATATGCCTTCTCTTCTCAATACTTTTTTGTTTTCACCAACTAATTAATCACTGCCTATTATTGCTTTTCCAAATTTTGTTTGCAATTTTCCACTTTATAAAGCTTGTTATGTTCTTAATTACAGGCCTCAGGCTGTCATGGCCACTGGTCAAGTGCTGTTCCATCGTTTCTATTGCAAGAAGTCGTTTGCACGCTTTAATGTCAAGGTTCTTCTTCATATTCTCCATCTTGGTTTTTTAGTGCAACCGTTTTTGGGGTTTTTTCTTTTTCTAATGTTTGTGTTTCTGTAGTTGCATTTTTTTGTTGGTTTAATGAGATGTTTTCTGAAGCTTTATTGTATTGTATTAGTTTTTGTTTAATTGATATAATACAAAATCTAAGTTACATCTGTTAGTTGGTACTTATGATGTTATAATTTCATGTAGAAAGTTGCCGCGAGTTGCGTGTGGCTTGCATCTAAACTAGAGGAAAGTCCTAGGAAAGCCCGACAAGTCATCATTGTCTTCCACAGGATGGAATGTAGAAGAGAGAATTTGCCCATGGAGTTTCTGGACCTGAGTTCAAAGGTTACAGTCCAAAAATAATGTTAGGTTTACTTAATCCAAATAAATATACATGCTTAGGAAAAAATTAGAAAGGTATGTAGAATTTACTGTTTTCAGGGTCTTGCTCACACAAATTTGTTTTTGCTTCAAAAGAAGTTTGCAGAGTTGAAGGTGGAATTGAGCAGGACAGAAAGGCATATACTGAAAGAGATGGGTTTTGTTTGTCATGTTGAGCATCCGCACAAATTTATATCGAACTACCTCATGACTTTAGATACACCTTCTGAGTTGAGACAAGAAGCTTGGAATCTTGCAAATGACAGGTACTTATTATGATTGCGTCAAGGTTAATTTTATACTGCATGTTATTCTATACATTATACCTTGATATCATTTTCTTAAAGTTGGCTTTTATCAATTTAGGCACGTAGATTCATATAATTTTGTTCTAGGTACCAGCACCTATTGAAAAAAAGTACAGTGTGTTATAAGATGATGATAGAGCCATTTAAAATTCAGTTATCTGCAACTTATCAACTCTTTTAGTCTTTTTTTCCTGCCTCTATATCATACTGGACACCCATAATACTTTGTGGCTTAAGTATTTTACTAATTTTATGTTCCATATCTCAAGGCCTTCAACTGTTATGCCTAAAACTGCTAAGAACTTAGCCATTTTCTATCAAATTGTAAGTCATATTTATGACTTGATTATTGACATTAAATTTGATCAGAGATAGATTCTTACTTGGTTGCAGTTGTTTTTGTTTTCTTTTGTTGAACTTTTTGTACTATTGAAGGCATTGAATTTCTGTTGTTATGTCATTTTGCATATCTTGCTAACAAGTTGTATCATTTGATAGTTTTGAGTTCTACTTTATGTTCTTCTTGAAGTAAAAATTTGCTTTTCATTTTTTTCCCTATTTGGAGCAGTCTGCGAACAACTTTGTGTGTTCGTTTCAAAAGTGAAGTTGTGGCTTGTGGAGTTGTATATGCTGCTGCACGAAGGTTCCAAGTTCCACTTCCTGAGAATCCACCTTGGTGGAGGGCATTTGATGCAGAGAAATCTGGGATTGATGAAGTTTGTAGAGTTCTGGCTCACCTGTACAATCTTCCCAAGGCGCAGTATATATCAATCTGCAAGGATGGTGAATTTTCTTTTTCCAATAAGTCTTCAGATTCACAATCACAAGCCATTCCAAAGGTAATTATTATTCCTTGTCCAGAAATTTTTACGAATAGCTTCTGTAGTTAATTTGTTTGTTTCTCCAGAGTTTACCTATTATCAGAAACAGAATGCTGTTTAAGCATACACGTTTCCACTAAGTGAAGCAACCAGATGTCTGTGATACACAAGGAATATCAAGTGCAAGGGTTTTGGAGATCTCCCATATCCATTAACAAGAAAGAGAATATTTAAATACCGGTTGAAATTGATGCACTCAGGATGAAGTTTCTCTCTTTTTGTTCAGGAAAATCCACAGGCCGCCTCACCGACCAATAATGATGCTACAGTTACCAAGTCAGCTGTGGCCACAGTTACTGTGGAATCTGGCGGATCTAAGGGTGCGATACTGAAAGTGGCCTTAGACAAGTTGAAGGAATCCAGGAAGAGCGATGATGAATTGAAAACTTCTGGGGGAGAGGCAAGAGAAGAGCCGATTTTGAGGTCCAAGACTGAGCAAAGAACAGAGGCAAGTGGTGATAGGAGCAAGGAGAGAGAGAGGGACAGGGACAGGGACAGGGAAAGGGAAAGGGATAGAATGAAGGGCCAGGATCGTGACAGGGGCAGAGAATTGGACAGGGAGAGAGAGCAGGAAGAGGCTGAGAGGGATAGGGATAAATCCAAGGATCGAGGACATCGGTCAAAGGATAGAGGTAAAGAATCGGGGTTCTTATTTGATGGATCTATAGCTTCATGTTCCTTGTATGTTAAAGTTTCAGGATTTAAAACGACTGCAGTTGTCCTTTTAAAAGATGTGTAAATGTATGAGCTGTTTTAATTGCAGGGTATCCAGAGAAATCACGCCATCATTCATCCCGGGGTATGCTTCCATATCTACAATTTATTAGCTTACTTAATTTCATGTGCATCTAGGTGTCGATTATAGTGTCTAAGCCATTCTTTTTCTTCCAGATCGTAACTACCACAGTTCCTTGTATTCTTCAAGGGAGAAGGATCGCCATAGGCATCATTCCTATTCCTAAATTTACGACTGTACCACAGTTCCTTGTATTCTTCAAGGGAGAAGAATCGCCATAGGCATCATTCCTATTCCTAAATTTAGGACTGGAGAACATAATCTTCCCGCCAAGGTTTCCAAGCAGCTAGGAAATGGTTGGTTGGGATATGAAGCATCATTTGTTTTGACATTTTAAATATGAATCTAGTGCTGCCTCTCTCGATCTCTTTATCCCAAGTAACAACAGCTTACCCCACTTGGAGCTAGCTTTTGAAACAATGATGATAGCAATCATTTATGACATTCCTCATTTTCCTTATTCGTTAGTGTCCAAAACAATCTCATTTGGATGACGATGATTCGTCCTAATCTAAGGAATTGCACAACATTCTACTGTAAATAGCATAATATAAATTCTTCACGACCATATTGGTAAAGTTGAAATACGACATTCTACTGATTTCTTATGTGAAAAGGACATTTATTTAATTTAATTTGGATACCAGTTTTCTTAATCTATTTCTTTGTTATTCGACACTTCTCATAATTATGTTATAGTTTTTATCTTTTATGTCTATGTAATAATAAACTAATTTCCTTTGTATTGGTGAAGCTTAAAAATTATGTACTGGAATTACTATTTAAAATTATGGAATTTTAAACTTGTTATTTCAAATATAATATGAAGTAATGGTTTTATTTTTAATTTATATAAAGAATTATACGAAAACAAAGTAAAGGATTCAGGTGCTTGATTAGTTGGCATGAGAAGAAAGGAAATAGTAAAAAATGAAAAAGGATGGTTGGCAATATATTATAATTGAATGAACAATATTTTCATACTCTCTTTTAGGACAACAATGTATATCTATTTTTATTTTTTATTATATTCATTATAAATCTTATTATCATTATTGAAATACAAATTGAATTGTAGTAGAATAAAAATTAATTTTAGTAAATATAGATAACTATTTTAGATCAGGTGTATATATGTAAAATTTGCAATTCATAATTGTAAATTGGTATGAATACCTCCCCGTATTGTATGGGAGGCAGTGTAGATCGCCTTTGTATTGGGATGAAGAGGGTATGAGGATGTTAGAGGGTCCCGAGCTGATTTAGGATACTGTGGATAAGGTGAGACTGATTCGAAGTCGCATTAAGGCGGCTCAGGATAGACAGAAGAGCTATGTGGATCAGCATCGGCGAGAGATGGAGTACAGTGTGGGCGATAGAGTGTTCCTCCGAGTGTCACCTTGGAGAGGAGTGCTGAGATTTGGCCGTAAGGGCAAGTTGAGTCCTCGGTATAT
>JANITW010000236.1:29227182-29255109 GCA_027564335.1 Erythroxylum williamsii | reverse complement strand
CCTTATCTCTCTAGTTTAATCCAAATTAAGAATCATCTCATTTGGATAACTAGAGCAAAAGTTATGGCTAAAACACCGAAGCATACTCAATGGACATATACATTTTCCAGCTTTTAACTTCCAACATATCACATATAACCCATCTTGTGTCTAAACCATCTTTTCTATTTCATTTCAAGTTCAAAAATTTTCTTTTTTTCTACACATGAATAATCGCCAACAATTTCTCATTTAATAGAAAGGTTCGGGGTCCAACATATCGCCTTCACCACTGCTAGTCATTTTTGAATCTACTTCTCATCACGACCAACTGCCATGTGTCATTTACGAAGCTTCCGTCATCACGATTCACTTGTTGTCACCATCCTTGAATCTTTGCTGCCGCACTTTACTGTTGCCTCTCACTCACCCAACAATTAAACCATGGAAGTAGTAGCTGCCAACCTCTCAAGCGACCAACACTAGTTTCTTCTTGCCTCACTTTTGGCATCTTCATTGGTGAGTAGTCAATGCATTGAACACATTAGAAAATAATAATTAACTCTACGCAAATAAATTTGTAATAATAGTGAGAAAGGATTGCGTCTATAAAGAGTGTATGTCTAACTTTTGCAATAAATAATTCAATGTTTAGGATAGGAGGGGAGGGTTTTGATTGAATTCAATTAACAAAATAAAACTAAACTAAACTATTAAATCAAACATTACAAATTAATTAATGAGTTTTGAATCTAGTTTGCAGATCAATCTTGACCTTCACACAAATGTGCATAATCAATCATGATATTGTTCTTATGCCTCTCTTTGAAACTATTAATCGTAGATTAACAAAAGCTCTATTAATCCTAGTATTCATTTAGGTTGTATCTAATTAAAACAAGCTCTTTAATTTAGTCTAGTTATCAAACAACCTAGAATAAACTCTCTAAATTTAGTGTGACATTCACATTACATAATATGCAAACAATTTAATCTGAGGAACAACCACATAAACTCGGGTTGTTTAACCTATGTTATTTTGTACTAAATGATGGGCGACTAGTTTATTAAAACACATGAATTAGAGTTACAATGATTACATTATGCAATCTAGATTCTGGAAAGAAATTTATACATGAATAATCTAATAGGCATATCTAAATCGTTCATACATAAATCCAAAACATTAAACACAAAATAACATAGTTAATCCCAAAAGAGAGTTAAGAATAACATTATTAGCTTAATCAAAGCCTAAACGTATTTGTCAGCCTTGATATCCTTTTTAAACTAGAAAGATGAATTTTAGCTCCCTATACCTCCAAAAAAGGAGAGGAATCTACCTCCTTTTAACCCTATATTCTAGTCATACCCTTTTTGGCCTCTTAAATGACATTTTTATAGTGCAAAACTAGGGTTACATAGATATACACAACGAGTTTACATATGTGTGTAAGTGACTGTGTATATTAGTTTTGCAGAAATTATAGAGTTACGTAGTCTCAAAGAGATGCATGACTAACATACATGGTTACGTAAGTCCCACATGGGTGTGTAGGTCTTATGGTTGCTTGAAATAACATCTTCAAGTTCATACATGTTTCTACTGAATTATACGTTCCCATAAATGACCATGTAAGCCATAGTAACTCTAGTTCTTCCATTCTTTACCTCGTTTTCGATCTAATTAATCTCCTTCTTGCTTTCGAAAGGAAAATAAGATCAAACATCAATAGAACAACACCAAGGATATGGATTTAGCTCATTTTGTTTCTTATTTCACCAACTTGTATCTAAAGAAAAATATGAACCAAAATAAGTATCTTAAATGCAACATAACATTAATTACTAAGCATTAGGGAATAAATATATCAACAATCAAGCACTTATCAGTGAGTGAGGGTAGTAGATGCAATAGTAGTTGTTTTCCAAACCATTATTGCCATCCTCTCCAATGTTTACCAACCATTCACACCCGGTAATTTCACAAAACTGTAGATCTTTATAAGCTTCCAATCATAAGCCATAAATACCAACGATTAAGGTTCCCATAATAGTAAGCAACACCATATACAATCATATAATTTGAACAATATCAATCTAAAAAAATGATTCTAGCTTCATGCAAGTTAGATAAGGTGAAAATAAAAAATTCATATTTTTGATATTGTGAATTTCAATTATAATTTGAATGTAAGGTTTTAGAATTTTGTGTTTCTAAAATTTTCAATATGAACTTTTCATATTTAAACAAATTTGGTTTGTTTTGAAAAGTTTAGAGTTTGTGTTTCTCACTTTCAAAATTAAAAATCAATAATAATCAAATAGTTTTAATCAAGTTATATTATTAAAGATGACTTTGATACTAAATATGATCCTACATATAGTGGAATAAGTTTTGTTTCTTTTTTAAAAGCCAAAAGAGCTTAAATTATATAATATAATTAATGCATAAAATATAATAAAACATGAATCTAGGTCGTACCTTATTGTGAAATTTGATCCTTAACTTGGATTATGTTTAGTTGGACGTAAAGTTTTTAATGAAATGAAATTGAATATAATAGAATGGAATAGAATGTAAATGGATGTAATATTAGAAAATTGTTGTTTAGGAGGGATGAAAGAATTCATAATATAATATAGTGAAATGTTGTTTGGACGAAAAATTTATTATGTAATATAGTGTAAAGTTATTTATCATTTTACATTTCATCCTAAACCTCCTAAATTAGAGGTTTTTTATTTTTACTGTATAGGATGAAATCAGATGTAATATGAAACCTTCCTCTTCCATTACATCCCATTCTATTTCATTCCATTATAAAACCTCCTCCCAGATGATGGAATAATATTATAGTCCATTCTATTCCATTATAAAACTCTAAACCAAACATAGCCTTATTGTTTCTCTCGAACTATTTTTAAAACTAACTTATCGCAACCACCACAACTGCACATATGTCTCATATCTAACAACATTCACATGACATATTGAGAGAACTCAACAACTATTATCTAAAGGATTGGACAAGAAGTACTAGGTCCCTTGGAGCCTAAGCCTATTTATAATAGGTTTGGAACCTTTTAATAAATTAATTAAAATAAAATTCTATTTTTGTTAAACTTTAATTAGAATTAGAATTATAATTAATTCGAGTTAAATACCCATTTGGCTTAAATAATATCCGGTATCTCATACCGATCCTTATTTATTAAATATCTCATATTTAATTGTAAAGTTTATTAAATTTTACAATCAAGTCTAACTTGATTCAAATACTTTTTCTCTCTTCAACTTGTTCTTTATATGTCACCCATTAGGGTTTCAAATATGTTGACTATGGATATAAATCATAATCATAAATCATATTCATGATTATATAAACAAAACTCCTTTAATTTATCTTTAATTCTCGAATTAAACAATTCACATCCACATATTAAGATTGACGTCTAGCAATGCATCATGACTACTTAAATATTTAAGAACATCAAAGTAGTTTTGACTAATCTTTTCATACATGAATTTTCGTATAATTCAATTCTTTCATCATACAAAGTTTCAATTAGACATAGAGCATATAATTAATGTCTACTATATTTGAATATAATCATATCAGTTATCCACCATTAGTAATTGATACAATTGATGATATTTGAAAACTATTTTTGAAGTATCATTCCATCCTGGACAAGGATTTCTCAAATCAATACTAATTAAGAATAGTAGAACATTTTCTTTAATCACTTTAAGATGAGGAATCCTATATTGACATTCAAGTATCTCTATATAGTTTGTACTATATTAAATGACTATCGACTAAGCTATCCTTGATTATAATAAGACATAAGTAGTATTAAAATATATCAATCCTTATATAAGATACTTTAGAGATCTTAAGTCAAATAATCACTTTATATAATTATTGCAACGAGAATTTTAATAGACATTCAAGTAATATTCTAAATGAAATTATCATAAGGGATTAGTTTAGTGAACTTTTTTTTAACAGACACCCGTACATTTTTTTTAGCATCTCTATACTTTAGTCTATGAGTTTGATTGCTTTCTTTATAAGGAATAAACATAACATGTAATAGTTCTTTTACGCTCTATTATTGTCTAGTCTTAATAAAATAATGATTAGGAACAACTTAAGAATCATAATTTATTATGATTCTTAAGTCGTTTAATTATGATTCTTAAGTCGTTCCTAATCATTATTCTATTAAGACTCTCATAATTTTATTTCTAATGTATATTTATCTCATAAATTTTATTATATACATCTGAATATTTATAAGATAGAAAAATATGGTAAAAATCTGTTTAAGATTTCATACGACATGATAAAAGTCACTTTCAAAATCATTTGTGTTGAAACAATTTTTGTTGATAGTGGAGCAGAGGTAACCAACCATTCTTCATGCTTACACTTTTGTATGTTTAAGCAAATCGGGGACCCTACAAAATAGTCAGATATTGGCATCACTTAAAAATGTTGGATTTCTGACCAATGAAGATGATGTTGTTGCTATGATGCGGTTCCTGAATGCTGACATGGAAGAATCTATTTCTTATGGGCATTTTAGAATTTTTTATGCGTTTGCTCCCCTCTAATCGATTTCATGATGATCCTAGGTGCAATATTTTTTTTCATGTTTGCATAATCATAACAAAACTTGGCACATGTTTGTTAGTTATTTAGTGTCAATATTGCCATTTGAGTAGAAAATGGATGTTTAATCATATTATTCAACTTCTATATTGAAAGTTCAGGATTGATTGGTTGAATAATTTATATGGCATACTATTTTATTTTACTACTTTGGATGGCAACTTCTACATCATACGAAACTCAACAGTATGTTGTTTATGAGTTGTGAAAATATATGATAAGATGGGTTGTGCAACTACCATATTCCTTTCCCGATGTCCTACCTATAATTTAAAAATGGATCTATGTTTACATCTTATAATACATACAGAAGCATTTGGTTTGAAGCTACCAATATTGTTCCCATTGCACCAACCGTGGAACTTCATGCTAGGGATGTTAATGGTGAATGATCTAAGTCAAGGTTCTAAGTCTAAGTGCAATATATGAAGATTTCTTTTTTGGATTCGAGGAAATCCATAGGCGGGCACAGCGGGCACACCTCTCTAAGGGTCTAATTGGTGCACCACCCTACAGGCAGGCCAAGCGGGCGCACCTCATCATTGAGGGCCTAACTAGTTCTCCATTAATAGGTAAAACTCCGACTGCCTCAGGCTCTTACAAAAAAGACTGGCATGGAATCGAACCTGGGACCTAACTAAAATTAGGCCCCGCTCTCAACCATCAAGCCACACTCCTTGAGGGCGCAATATATGGAGATGTTAATGATGAATGATCTAACTCGAGAAAACATATGATAATTTGCTTCTTTCTTTGTCAAGATGTTACAAGAATGAGAATATCAGCAAATGATCAAACAATAAAGCTCAACAACACGGAATTATTTTTTCGAACACATTAACCTATGGTTAGATGAACTCATATAAAATATGTACCACAACACATTCCTAATAGTAAAAGATATAATGACACTCCGAATCATAAGATACAATAACACTCTAGAGACACACCCAATTTTAAGAGACAATAGTGACACTCTAGAGACATTCCAGAGGTAGCAGCCCTCCACACACAATTGAAACTATGCAGGAGAGCTTCGTATCATCAAGAACAAAAGAAAATAGACGTAATAGGTTTTTAATTTAATTCATTTATAAAGAAATGAGTTGTGAAAAACTTAATGTCTGATTATTTTCGCAACAAATTGGAAGTTAGAATATTTTAACGTCTTTTCTAAAGTTTGAGCTAGTATTGAGTAAAATTTGATATTTTTTAATAATTATACCCCCTAAAATAAAATATAAATTTAAGAATTATAAAAGATTATTCTTATCATTTTCCAATAGAAGATAGTAAAAATAACTGCTTCTTTTAGGTGCCATCATATCTTTAAAAGATTGTAATTTTAGTTTTATTTTCTTTCTTTATAAGGCATTGTATTTAAGAATGACAAGGCTTATATGGTTTGAAATCAATAAACTTGATTTGAATTAACCGAATTTTAGAATGGACTCGAGCTGCTTAGTTAGAAACTTAAAATTTTCGATAAAATGATATTATATTTATTTTTTAAAATTTAAATATATATTTAATCAAATAAAAGTCCATCAAACTTTAAGTCACTCAAATTTAATTTAAATTTAATTCCATTATCACCTTTAATTTTATCTTGGTCGCCTCTCTCTTAAAATCTTTTCTAGTTGTTAAACTCATCTTCACACTACGCCGCTCCTCTTATATGTTATCCACTCAATTTTCTCTTTATTCTTTTCTTTTCATGTTTCAACTCTCATTGTCATTGCACCGCCGCCCCTCATGGTTTCCCCCTTACCAATTAGAAGCAACGACAACGAAGAAAACCTTCTTCGTGACTTACGCGAGAATTAAGAGTTAAGACACTGCCTTCTTCAAGGGACTGGCCGATTAGAGTTGTATTTCTTATTTTTTCAATACAGTCCTCATTTTGTACTAATTGGTATTTATCATTATGAACAGGAAATTAAACTCGATAAAATAATTTATTTTTATTACTATTTTCGGTCAATACAAGAAGTATTAATTAGAAACTCTGGTCTAATCCACCTAATTTTACTATAAGTGCAAGAAAATCACATCTAATTTTAACATGAGCAATGCACCGGATTGATCCTCATTAGTCTACATATTTGCAATCAAAGACATAAGAACACAGTCCGAATCAGAATGGTCAAAAAAGAAAAAAAATTGTATCTATTTCCTAGTAATGTTATTTGTTAAGAATGTAAGGCTACGTTCAACTGTTAAAAGAATATTCGTAACATAAATGCATGTAACATTGGATCGAAAGAGTCCACTTATTTAAGAGATCTATATCATGAACTTAACGAGAGAATATACTTATAAGTTTTAACACTATATTTTAACATAAAATTTTAAGATATTAAGCTTACGGATCATTTTTATTTATATATCATTCACTAATTCTATTTCGTTTTGTAACGTACTCACATCTCAATATGTAAGAATCTAAACTAGCTTTTAATTGATAATAATATATCCTTTAATTATCTGAAATAAGATTGGAATTATGAAATTATGACAAAGTCCAAACCCAAGAGACGAAAGAGTGGGAACAAATTCTCTATTACAAATAATCAATTTTTATTTTATTTTATTTACATATTTTAATAAGATTCACATAAATAAGTGAGACGTTGAAACACCCTAGGCTGCTCCAACCTCCAAAGGGTGGCCTCCGCCTCTCTCCTACGAGGACCTAACGTCTCATTTTATCCATTCACCACTCATTATCCGCATAAAATAAAGACAATTACATCACTTATCCCAAACACCGAATTGTTCTTGCATTGCTTTTATCCTTATCTCTTATTATTCAGAATTCTCCAAATAAAAGTACCAAATCCCAACACTAAAGCCCCCCCACTCCCACTTCTTCTTCTTCCACAACCCACACGCGTGTCCTCTACTCTCTCTAATCCTTCTCAATTTATTCTCTCATGTTCTAAGATGAAAATGAAACTTACTGCTTTATCTCTTCTTAAATTTTGAAATAATTCCCCTAACCAAATGTCATTCACACATGTATAGAATCTATTCGTCTATACATCATAGACAGTCCCTCCACTGCTGGTGTTGATTTTAACTATTCCACGGCTGAGCTCTGAAATCCACCAACTGTAGGTTAAAGCAAAAGGAAACAGAAAAGAGAAAATTACCCAACAGATTCTATGTTCCTCTCCGCAAAGGTGAAGAAGTGATTGACAGATAATATACCCATTTCCAATCTTAAACGCTCTGTACAATTAGTTTATTTTTCTCGGATTTAATTCATGATTCTCATTCTCCGATTCATTTGTCGTCTTTGGCCGATTCTTTTTCTCCTTCTTGCCAATTCCTTGTAAACTGCTGTACTTTTGGGTTCACCGCAATTTTGCTTGGCGCAGACGCATAGTTTTTTCTAGGTATGTGTTCTTTCGATTGGTTCTTTGTGGTTACGGAGATTCGTTTTCAGATTTGACTTCTTGGAGGATATATAGACTTTAATTGAAAAGTTTGAAGAAAGGAGTCATACGTTTGTGATTGGTGTAGCAATGGTGTCTGCCAATGACCCTATTGAAACGTTTCTCAATTCCATTCAAGTGGTGAAAGATGCTTTTGCGCCTTTTGAGCTGGGGCTTAAAAGAGCTGCTAGGGACTTCGAGAATTGCTGGGGAGTTCCTAAGAACGGGAATAAGCTGAACCAACTTGAGTCAGTGAACGAGTTGAATTGCAGTGATAATATCAATCATAACGCCAAGGTTCAGATCTGTTCTGTGAAAAAGAAGTGTGTTAGTAATTGCAGCAGTGATAATGGGCGCCGTCCGATCGGTGAAAAGAAGAAGAAGGGATTGTCAATAAAGGTCCCTGTAAAAACTGTTCTAGGGATGTTCTCCATGAGTTTGGAAAAAGGGCCCGATAATAGAAGAACTGAGGCGTCAGAGACACGGGTGAATGATCGAGAAGGCGAGTCTTGCATAAATTGTTTTCAATTTGCTGTGACTTGGTCTTTGTTGGTTAGTGGGTTCGTTCAGGCTTTTCCTACCCCTTTCAAGACTAACAAAAACCGGTACCAGAACGTAAGTGACGAGGAGCTAAATTCAAAAACTTTGAGTCAACCAAGACGGAAGGAGTTAAAGGATGAATCTGTTGAAATGCTCCATTGCTGGAAAGATGGGTATGTTAAAGAAAGGAAACAGGTGTCACTAGAGTGCCTCATTGGTTCTATATTTGACCAATTGGTTCGCAATCTGTCAAAATTTGATCCGATCTTTCAAGAGACTGATGACAAAGGCTGGGTTAGTGATTGTTCAGCATTACCCCCACCGGCATCTCACTTTGATCAACCGAAGACAGTGATGGGTATTTGGGAAAGTAGAAAGGTGGATGTAAATGGGTTTTTGGGGAATATGAGGTTTGCTAGAGTAGGAGGTGTGCCCTCAAGTTTAGTTGGAGTATCTTCTTCAGTTAATGAAGAGGGTGATCAAGGTGCCAGTGGTGGTAGAAGTGACGAAACAGGGGGTAGTTTACCTCAGAAGCTGGCGGGTGGGATACTTAGCATTCCCTTGTCTAATGTTGAAAGATTAAAATCCACTTTATCTACAGTTTCATTGACAGAGTTAATTGAACTTGTGCCACATATTGGGCGATCATCAAAAGACCATCCTGACAAGAAAAAGCTATTTTCTGTCCAGGATTTCTTTAGATACACAGAAGCTGAAGGTAATATTTGTGTTTGTTGCTTCTATACACTTATGTATGTCCATATGAAGATTTTATTCATTGTTTCAGGAAGAAGGTTCTTTGAGGAACTGGATAGAGATGGTGATGGGGAAGTGACTTTGGAAGATCTTGAAATTGCAATGAGAAAAAGAAAACTATCGCAAAAATATGCACGAGATTTCATGCGACGTGCTAAAAGTCACTTATTTTCAAAATCATTTGGGTGGAAACAATTTTTGTCGTTAATGGAGCAGAGGGAACCAACCATTCTTCGTGCTTATACTTCTCTATGTTTAAGCAAATCTGGGACCCTACAAAAGAGTGAAATATTGGCATCACTTAAAAATGCTGGACTTCCAGCGAATGAAGATAATGCTGTTGCTATGATGCGTTTCCTGAATGCTGACACGGAAGAATCTATTTCTTATGGGCACTTCAGAAATTTTATGCTTTTGCTTCCCGCTGATCGGCTTCAGGATGATCCTAGGTGAAATTTTTTTTTCATTTTTGCATAATCATAACAAGACTTGGCACATGTTTGTCAGTTATTTAGTGTCAATATTGCCATTTGAGCAGAAAATGGATGTTTAATCATATAATTCAACTTCTAAATTGGAAATTTGGGATTGATTAGTTGAATAATTTGTGTGGCGTACTATTTTATTTTACTTCTTTGGATGGCAACTTCTGCATCATACCAAGCTCATCAGTATATTTTTTCTGAGTTATGAAACTATATGATAAGAGGGGTTGTGCAACTACCATAGTCCTTTCCCAATGTCCTACCTATAATTTAAAAATGGATCTATGCTTACATCTTGTAATACATACAGAAGCATATGGTTTGAAGCTGCTACTGTTGTTCCCGTTGCACCACCTGTGGAGCTTCCTGCTGGAAGTGTTCTGAGATCAGCTTTGGCTGGGGGTCTTTCATGTGCTCTCTCTTGTGCCCTAATGCACCCTGTTGATACAATAAAGGTATAATGTGACTGCAGAATGCATCCTCTTGTATTCAAGTCTTCAGATTTGATTGGCCAGTGGCCACTTGTTTAAATGTTTATAAATGACCTCATAAAGCTTGTTTTTGTCACTATTTCCATGGATAATGTACATTTATGGAGAATAGCATGATGTAAATCAAGATGGTGTATCATGTCTTGGGTCTATCTCCAATGGTTGTTCTGTTTTCAGCAGATAATTGCTTGGTTGTGATAGCGATGTTTCTATCAGAGACCAAATTAATGCTGTAAAAATGGTTTTATCTGTACATCTTATCATATGGGCTTTGATGGACATTCCCGCAACTGTCAAAGTAATTATCAGAACCTTCTCAGTAATGGAAATGACTAAGATTGTGTATGAATGAGAACATGCATTTGAACTCCATTTTTGTTTAATTCAGGTTTCCTGCAAGATTCTGTTTAACTTCTGTTTTACTTCCTTTGAGAGCATTCTGAAATATTAAATGTGCAAGTACAAACCTTTTCTTATGGTAATTTTAGTATAACCTTTGTTCCTGGGTTGCAAGAATTTTAGGGACTGATTGCTTTGACATTTATGCCATGAGATATTCATGACTAAGTACTTCACACCATTTTCTCCATGTTGGCATTACATGGTTGTTGTCCCTTGGGCCAGATATTCGCTGGTAAGGACGAGAAAGCCTTTTATTTCAGAAGCATGCTTGTGGCTTGCAAAGATTGGAGTATTTATAGATAGCCAATCTTGAACATTATCCAATAGGAATCTATGTAAATTGATTTCTCATGGTAGTGTTAAAGGTTTTTTTTGTCCATCATTCCACAGACCCGAGTGCAAGCTTCAACCTTAAGTTTTCCTCAAATCATTTCAAATCTTCCTGAAATTGGAGTACGGGGATTATACAGGGGTTCAATCCCTGCAATTTGGGGACAGTTTACAAGGTACTCCTCTAGCAGATTTCATTCTTTTGAGCTTTATGACATCCACTTTCCTATTCAGCTAATGTTTTTCTCTATTCTCATTGTAGTCATGGACTTCGAACTGGGATATTTGAAGCTAGCAAACTTTTGCTGATAAATGTTGCCCCCACACTCCCAGAAATTCAGGTAATTGTATTCTTTTATTTTATCTCTCGTTTGTTTGGATTATACAAAAACATTAAATGTTGATCCCTTTGAGGATCCTTTGGTCACCATTTCTTAACTGCTTTGGGTGATAATAGTAACTTTCTGATTAAGCCTGATATGCTACTACTATTTTTACTGTTTGATTTTCATTTAGGAGTGTACACGGTTTATCTCTCTCGTGATTTTACTTCTTAGTTTTATGGCAATCCTCATTTAACCTGTGCTTACAAGAATTACTAGTACAACTTGTATCTCCTTTATTCTTGATATGGGAATCTGTGATTTGTAACTTATCACATAGAGCTACCAATGAGTTTCAAAAGGATGTCCTTTTGTGCAGGTTCAATCTATGGCATCATTCTGTAGCACATTTCTTGGAACAGCAGTACGTATCCCCTGTGAAGTATTGAAGCAGCGATTACAAGCTGGCTTATTTGATAATGTTGGGGAGGCCATTGTTGGTACTTGGAATCAAGATGGTCTCAGGGGGTTTTTCCGAGGGACTGGTGCGACACTTTTCCGTGAGGTTCCATTTTATGTTGCTGGCATGGGACTATATGCGGAATCGAAAAAGGTGAGAATGCAAATTGATCTTTGCAAGATTCCATTACCTTCTTTGTCGGATGTGTTCTGATCATATACTAATCAGATCTTACTTTTGATACGGAGAATCATTCAACTAGTCGTGGACCCAGATATGCATTATATTTTAATGAATCATCTTTATGCTTCTTAAGGTTGCACAGCAGCTATTGAGGCGGGAGTTGGAACCTTGGGAAACAATATTGGTGGGGGCTTTATCTGGAGGATTAGCAGCTGTTGTCACTACTCCTTTTGATGTAATGAAAACCAAGATGATGACTGCTAGAGGAAGATCTTTACCAATGACAATGGTAGCCATCTCTATATTTCGACATGAAGGACCTCTTGGACTATTCAAGGGAGCAGTACCAAGGTTCTTCTGGATTGCACCCTTGGGCGCCATGAACTTTGCTGGCTATGAACTGGCCAGGAAGGCATTGAACAAAAATAACGAGCAAACAAATGATCAGACATCTCAGAAGAAGCTGACCTGACCAGTTCTGGGTAAAGGGGGTGCATTTTGAACCATGAGCTTAGATATATTTGATCTTTGTTTGTCAAAAGCCGTTTGCCAGTATTTAGCAAATCGGCGTCAAGATCCATCTGTCGACAAGTCCCTGAAATTTTTGACCCTTTTGTCAGCCATAGTTCCATCGTTTACTCATGTACAATCTTCAGAAGATACTTGCATTCATCTTTTGCTTTTCGGCTGTATAGTAATTTACGGCTGTTGCTACTTGGAGTTGACGGGTCGGTTGCAGCAGCATGTAATTTTAAAATCTAGGTGCTACTGCTGCATCCCAATATGTCCATCTCCGTTTTAACTTTCCAAATTTTCCTAAGCCAAAATACTGCCAACGTTGATGAAGTTAGCCTATGTTTGTTTTTCAACATGCAATTTAGGTAATCTATCAGATCTTTTTTTAACATGCATTTTAATATT
This sequence comes from Erythroxylum williamsii, assembly GCA_027564335.1. Taxonomy (NCBI): domain Eukaryota; kingdom Viridiplantae; phylum Streptophyta; class Magnoliopsida; order Malpighiales; family Erythroxylaceae; genus Erythroxylum; species Erythroxylum williamsii. The sequence continues at coordinate 29,242,117 of JANITW010000236.1, read as the reverse complement.
ATATTTTTTTAATTCTCGAAAACACATGAGATTAAAAAGAACGAAAAATAAAAAAGAAAAGAAAAGAAAAAGAGTTGATAAGCAAATGGATGATAAAATAGAACTTTCATTGATATTTAGTAAGTCTTGTAGGTTACTACAAGAGCCAAAGCTTTCTAGCCAACAGTGGCCCCTCAAGCTTAATAGTTGAGACAGCAAAAAGAGAAAAAAAACCCTTATACTACCCGATTCCCTTACATACCCTTCTCCTGCATTCAATTAGTTTCTCTCTCCTCTAACAGATTCTAACAAACTCATTCCTTAATTGTTAGCTGACTCATCATTTCCTGGGTAATTAACTTTCTGCCCTGCTTTAGTCTTTCTCCTGGAATATTTTAACATGGGTTACAAACTCATGTAACTCATGTTCTGTTCGCTCCTATTTCTCCTATAGTAAGTCAACATGGGTTTGTGACCCGTATAACTATCAATTCCGCCTCCTACGAAATTTGCCTTGTCCTCACGGCAGAAGGAAGGATACTGTCGTTTCAATTGTGCAACAGCTGTCAAGGAAGCTTCTTCAATTGGATTCCCTTTCCAAAACACAAGCCACTCGACAATCTGCTCATGATTCTTCTGGACAGTACGTTCAACTAGGATTGCTTCGAGAGCAGTAGGCTCGGTTGAGTCGACCTCCAAACCTGAGGCATGAGTTGGCTCGGGCACATGGTTTCCTATAACCTTTTTCAGCTGAGAAATGTGGAATACCGGGTGAATTCGAGTAATGTCAGGAAGAGCCAACTTATAGGCCACAATTTCTACCTTAGCTATTACTTGAAAAGGTCCATAAAATCGAGCTGAAAGCTTAGGACAGATCCGTCGTGCGATTGATGCTTGTTTGTGAGATCTAAGCTTGACATAGATCCAATCTCCTACCTCCAGGTGAACATCTCTATGTTTAGCATCAGCCATGGATTTCGTGACTTGTTGAGCCTTAGTAAGATGGTATTTAAGCTACCTCAAAGCCCCATTTCTATCAACCAACACATAATTTACAGCATCAACAAGAGACTTTCCATGGAGGAAGTGAGAAACTTTAGGAGAAGGACGACCGTACACCCCCTCGAATGGGGTTGTGGCAGTTGCAAAGTGAAAAAAAGTATAAGCCCAAGAGAGCCAATTATGCCACTGTTTTGGATGCTCAGAAACAAAACATCGGAGGTAGGTCTCAAGATACCTATTGACCACCTCCGTTTGTCCATCCGTTTCTGGATGATAAGACATGCCCATTCGAAGAACCATTCCTTGCAACCTCCAAAGCTCTTTCCAAAAATTACTAACAAAGATTGGATCCTTGTCATTTACAATTGTCTTTGGAATGCCATGTAGTCTAACCACTTCCTTAACAAAACAATCAGCTAGAGCCTTGATAGTAAAAGGGTGTTTTGAGAGGGATAAAATGTTCATACTTTGATAATCTGTCTACTACTACCATAATGACCTCAAACCCTTGGCTTTTTGGCAATCCTGTTATAAAATCTATCAAAATGTCTTCCCAAACTAAATTAGGAATAGGGAGAGGTTAAAGTAATCCAGTCGGGCAAGGGTTTGATACTTGTGTCTTTGACACACTTCAAATTCCTTCACAAACTGCAGGATCTGTTTCACATTCCATCCTAATACAAACAAACGACTATCCGTTTATAGGTCTTAATAAATCCGGAGTGACCCCCTATTGGAGTAAAATGGAATTCTTCTGAGAAATCTGGAATGAGGGAGGAAGATCGAGACAAAACTAACCTGTTTTCCTTGAACAACAACCCTCCCAATAAGGGAAACTCTGTTTCAAATGGAGGATTAGCTTGGAGTTTCTGCATAATTTCTGTCGACTATGAATTTCTTTGATACTCTTCTTGCAACTTAGCATAATCGACCCAATTTGGTAATGAAACAAGATAGTAAAGTTCTAGTTCCACAGATACACATGATAAGGCATCTGTTGTCTTGTTTTCTGGTCCCGACTTATAGAACACTTCAAATCGGAAGCCTATCAACTTGGACAACCAGTGGTGCTGATCTGGGGTATTTAATTGCTGCTGCAGGAGGTGCTTCAATGTCTTGTGGTCGGTGTATACCTTGAAGGATCTTCCCAAAAGATAATGCCTCCAATGCTGTATGGTTTGCACTAAAGCCATAATTTCCTTCTCATACACGGATTTGGACATAATAGTAGCAGATAAGGCTTTGCTGAAATAAGCAATAGGTTTATTTTCCTGCATAAGGACATCCCCCAATCCAAAACCAGAGGCATCACATTCCGCAATAAATTCCTTGGAGAAATTCGGTAGAGTGAGGACCTGAAAGGAAATTAAACAAATCTTCAACTTATCAAAGGCTCCTTGAGCTTCAGGTTCCCAAGAGAAATTGCCTTTCTTGGTGAGTTCGGTGAGGGGCCGAACGATCTTCCCATAGTCTTTGATAAAATTTTGGTAATATCCAGTAAGACCGAGAAACCATCTCACCCCCGTAACATTCTTAGGTATAGGCCAATCTGTAACACATTGGATCTTAACAGGATCCATTGCTACACCTTTAACTGAAATAACATGTCCTAGATACTCAATGGATTGTTGTCCAAATAAGCATTTCTTCTTATTTGCAAAGAAATGATGTTCAATTAATAGTTGTACAGCTTGTTTCAAGTGGTTGAGGGTTACCAACTACTGCTATAGATCAAAATATCATCAAAAAATAGCAGCACACTTTCCCTTAGACGTGGTTTAAATACCGAATTCATAGTCGATTGAAAAATGGATGGGGGCATTCGTAAGTCCGAAAGACATAACTAAATATTCGTAATGGTCTTCATGAGTCCAAAAGGTTTTTTTATGAACATCTTCGGTCTTAATTCGTATTTGGTAAAAACTGGACTTCAAGTCAATCTTAGAGAAATACTTGGAGCCATGCAATTCATCAATAAGCTCATTCATAGTGGGAATTGGAAACTTGTCAGGGATGGTTACCTTGTTTAAGGCACGGTAATCTACACACATTCTCCATGATTCATCCTTCTTTTTAACTATAATTACTGGACTAGAGAAGGGGTTGATGCTGTGTCTGATCACGCCTAATTGTAGCAATTCCCTGACCTATTTTTCAATGTCATCCTTATGGTAGTAGGCATACTTATAAGGACGTGCACTTACTAGATTGGTTCTATTATATAGAGTAATGGTGTGATCATGATTCCATGAAGGAGGAAGACCCCTTAGTTCTTGAAACACCAATCGGTTTGTTTGCAGGACCGAAGTTAACTCCTCAACTTGGGCTGGAATTAAGGTAGTACTAGTCCCCGAAATAAGCACATTAACGTCACACCCTTGCTGTTCATCCTGAGACTCTATCACAATGGAATAGAGTACCCCTTGCAAGGCAGAGAATTTTTAGGGCTGCATAAAGCCTTGCGCTCTCAATGTGATTACTTCTTTTCCATGTTCAAAACCCTAACTCACTGTCTTCTGCTTGAAATCCACCCTCACCTCTCCTAAAGTCTCCAGCTACTCTGCACCCAAGATCAGATCTATTCCTCCCAATTGTAGAATATATGCGTCAATTAGTAGCTCCACATTCCCTACTAACACCACAATTCCTTTACACCGTCCTTTTGAAAAACACTTTGATCCATTACCTAGTTTCACTCCATATGATTCGGTTGGAGTCACATTCAAACCCAAGGTAGCTACTAATTCTTATGAAAGATAAGTATGACTTGCTCCACAAGGAGAAAGATTGGAACTCCAGCCAGCTCACCCTCAAATTTTAGGGTCTTAGATTGGACAATCTCCCCATACTCAACTACTTGACACACCATCTCCTATGCCTCACCAGTTTCGATCTCCTCTCTGTCCACTGCATCTGAAGGAAGCTTTTCTCCCTCATCATCCCCTTCCCAAATCAGTAGTCTCAAATGCTTGTCAGGGCAAACATGGGTAAGGCTATAGTGTTGTTCTCATTTAAAACATAATCCCTTAGACCTCCGATCCATCAATTCCTGATAAGAGAGATTTCAGGTTCTCTTTGGCTGCCCATCTACAGCCCTCTCTACACGAGGTCTGCGTTCAACTCCATCAGGGGGATGCGTAGGTGGTTGAACCAAGTTGTGACTCACGCCGCCCCAATAGCGACCACCCTTGGTCAAATTGGTGAACCCGAATTTCTGGACATCTATGCTTTTCCATCCCATTGTTTGTTTTGAAGTCACGACGGCGCTAGTTTCCATTCTACTGCATACGCTGTGGATATCATCTTATAGCAAGAAGAAGAGTCCAAGGCCAAAACTTCCAGTCGTATATCTTCTCTTAGTCCCCCTAAGAAGAGACCCATATATTGATCTTCTGGAAGAGGTGGATCCTGAGCCATCAACATCTTAAAGGTTTCCACATATTCGTCCACGGTGCCCCACTGTGTTAATGCCTTTAACTGGGAAAATGGGTTTTCGATATAGTGATCTCCATACCGATGAAACAAAGCTCGTTTGAAAGTCTCCTAGTCTAACTCTGGTTTCGATGCCAAAAGGACCTTGAACCAATGTCATGCCATGCCTTCCATGCAAATTTGAGCCAGCTGAACGTAAAGCTCTGGTGGGGTGCCCTGAACAGTGAAGTATACTTCCACATGAGAGACCTATCCTACCGGATTGTCACCTTGGAATAGGGGGAGCTCTACCCTTTTTACCCTGAGCTGGTACTCCTCTGATGACATGGAGGTGACGTCACTTCCTTTCGCAGCCGTCTGTACCGATTTACCATGATCGACGGACCTTAACCCTACCTTTGGTGATTGGTTTTCAGTCTGTCGCTGGAACCCTTCATGCATTTCTGCGTGCATCGCTGCTAGCGCTCTGGAGAGGTCATCGACACCTTTGTGTAAGTTCCTCAGTTAGACTGTATGGTCTAACAGCTTCGTCTCCACCACCACCATGCGTGCTTCCATTGCTTCCCACTTTTGTGACGCCATTCTCATTTGTATACAATTGGGGCTCTCAATGAAAGCACCAATGATAAGAAAATGAATGATGGAATAGGAATTTTATTGATATTTAGTAATAGTCTCGTAGGTTACTACAAGAGCCGAAGCTCCCCAGCCAACAATGGCCCCTCAAGCTTAATAGCTGAGACAACAGAAAGAGAAAAAAAATGTCCCCCCTCTATGCTACCTGATTCCCTTACATACCCTTCCCCTGCACTCGATTAGTTTCTCTCTCCTCTAACAAATTCTAACAAACTCATTCCCTAACCGTTAGCTGACTCATCATTCCCTGGGTCACTAAATTTTTGCTCTGCCTTAGTCTTTCTCCTGGAATATGTTAACATGGGTTTGTGGCCCATGTTCTATTCCTTCCTCCTATTTCTCCTAGATTAAGTCAACATGGGTTTATGACCAATATAGCTATCAAGATGCAACTTTCGAAACATTAGATTTGAATTTGAAGGAAACTAAGACCTAATTGAGGTACATAACATTCCTCTCCTAATAGTAATGCTCTTGTATTTCTTTATTTTAACTGTCTTTGCTTGGTGTGTGGCGATTTTAAAGGTCATCCCCTTCCACTTCAGCTCTAGTTTAGCTCTCTTTTCTTAACTCTCTTCAATTAAGTTTCTCCCCCTTAATTTTCATAATGAGGATGATTGTCATAATGTGTGTTTGTTTTTGTTATTGTATTAATCTTTTCTCGAGGATCATTTGTTGTATTGTTGATGAATGGAAACTGTATATTTAAGTGCTTAGTTATAAGAAATTAGGGATCAATTGTATGTATTATACAAATGATATCCTGTGCATCTTTTATATTGTAGATTCAATTGTCATATGATAAAAAGGTACATATTGTAGGCATAATCGATTCTTACTATTTTAATATCATAACTATTTGTAATAGCATAATTCTATATTGATTTTCTAAACTTTGGTCCTTTGAAGGTACCTCATCATAATTTTTGCCAGCTCTCTAGTAGTCTATACTTGGGTTACTATGACATCTTCTTAACATTCTTACAACAAATGCAACATCAAGTCTTGTACAAATCTGAGCATACATTAGGCTCCCTACTGTAAAAGCATATTAAATATTTTTTATTTTTTCCCTTTTAAGTTCATTTTTTGGGTAGTGATTGAAATTGAACCCATTGCCCTTCACAATAGATGCTATATTCAGTAAACAATCTGTCATCCAAAATCTTTCTAAAACTTTATTAATATAGGTTTCTTGGGATAGACCCAAATTGTATTGAGATCTGTCCCTATGGATCATAATGCTAATGACATAAGATGTGTCACTCATATCCTCCATATTAAAATTCTTAGAAAGAAATTGTTTCACCACATATAGCAAACCCTTTCATTTGTGGCAAGTAGAATATCATCCACATATAAAACAAGGAAACAAATTTTACTCCCACTAACTTTCTGATATATACATTGATCCATGATATTCTCTATAAAAACATATGAAGAGATGATATCATGGAATTTCAAATATCATTGACGAGAGGCTTGTTTCAATCCATATATGGATTTCTTAAGCTTACCAACCAAATGCTCACCGTCACTAGAGGAGAATCCTTCCGGTTGTTTCATATAAAACTCTTCCTCTAGGTCTCCATTTAGGAATGTTGTTTTCACATCCATTTGATGTAGTTCCAAATCAAAATGGGTAACCAATGTCATAATCACCTGTAAGGAATCCTTCTTAGATATAAGAGAAAAGGTTTCTGTGTAATCGTTTCCATCTTATTGAGTAAATCCTTTGGCAACAAGTCTAGCTTTATATTTTTTAGTGTTGCCTAATGAGTCCCTTTTTTTATCTTAAAGACCCATTTACATCTAATGTCCTTTGCACCATTAGGCAACTTGACAAGATCACAGACTTTGTTAGATGCCATAGATTTCATTTCATCTACCATGGCATTGTACCATAACTAAGATTCATTGCAACTCATGGCTTGTTAAAATGTTTCAAGGTCATTTTCGGCTTTAATATTATAATCAGCTTTTTGTAAATACATAACGTAATCACTAGGTATTGTTGATTTCTATTCTCTAGTTAATCTTTTTAATGTTGCATTAGCTCCCTCCTGTGGAGGAGCTTGTACAACTAGTTACTAAACAACATCTAGTGATTGTTGAACAACTGGTTCTACTAGATTGTCATCAGCAGCCTGTGGAACTTCAATGATTGATTGCTCAACACCTATTTGCCTTTGAGGGATGCTATGAATGACAATCAATCTATTATTTACTGTAAGAGTTTTTATTTCACAATGATCCTTCTCAAGAACTAAGCCCTGAGATTTATCACTCCTAATGATCAAGTCATTCTCAAGAAACTTTGCATTTCTTGATTCCACAAACCTAGTACTATGAGATAGATAATAAAATATGTACCCTTTGGACCTTTCAACATATCCAATAAAATAGTTACTTATAGTCCTCAGATCCAGTTTCTTTTCTTGTATATTATAAATTCTTACTTTAGACAAGCATCCCCAAGCATGTATATGCTGCAAACTCGGTTTTCAACCTCTCCATAACTCAAATGGTATTTTTGAAATAGCCTTGGTTGTAACTCAATTTAATATATATGTGATTTTAAGAGCTTCAGTCCATAAAGATTTAAAAAGTTTAGAGCTGCTAAGCATACTCCACACCATGTCTAATAATGTTATATTTCTTCTTTTGCCATACCATTTTGGTTTAGTCCTATGTTCTTGAAGAAACTTTGCAAATGGACCACGTGCTTGTCCATCCTTAGTGTATCTACCATAAAATTCTCTAGCTCTATCTAATCTCACGATCTTATTTACTTACCACATTGCCACTCTACTTCCATTTTAAGTACCTTAAAGACATCTAATGCTTCAATCTTGTTGAAGCAAGTAGAGGTATATATATCGCGAGTAATCATCTATAAATAAGATGAAATATTTCTAACCATATGAGTCCATTTATGGACTACAAATATCTGTATGTATGACCTCTAATATGTATGAACTCCTCTTGGCACATTTCTTTGTCATGTTGGTTTGCTTTCCCTTTATGCAGTCTACGCAAACATCAAAGTCAGTAAAATCTAGAGTATTAAGTACTCCATCATTCACTAAATTTTTAATTCTTTTAAGGGAAATATGTCCCAATCTTCAGTGCCACAACATAGAAGATTGTTCTTTCATAACACATCTTTTAATACCAACATTATTATAGACATGCATTGAATTGTGAAAAGTATTTTCTTGCAAATTAATTCAGAAAAGACCATCAATCACTGTACCATTCCCAATGAGATTAGATCCATGATATAAACCAAATCATGTATTTGAAAAGTTAAAGGAATATCCCAAAGGTATAAGTCTTGAAAATGAAATCAAATTTCTAAAGAAACTTGGAATATAAAATATTCTTTCCAAATTCAAAACTAATTTGCATGTCCCAACAACTTTCACATGTGAACACATCTTATTGCCTAAATAGATGCAATTTTCAATGCCTATTGGCTTCCTGTGGTTTAGAAAACCCTACAAGGTATTGGAAATATAGATTGTAGAACTAGAATCAATCCACCAGGTATTATGACAAACATCAATCATATTAGATTCATAATAAACAAGTGATATTGAAATATCTTTCTTTATAAACCAAGCCCTAACTTTGGCACAATCCTGCTTTATGGGCCCTTTCTTTTTGCAGAGGTGACATTTGGGATTGAAATCCTTTTTGATCTCAATATGGACTAGTATTTTACCCATTCCTTTTTGTTTGGCTTGCCCTCTATTCCTTCCTTTTGTGGCCATATGTTCACTTTCACCCAATTACATTACCAACCTTCCTTCCTCTTGAGCACACATAGTTAGCAGTTCACTGATAGACCATTCATCCTTATGTGTGTTGTAACAGGTTTTAAAGGGTCTGTATTGAGGTAGAAGGGAATTAAGTATGTAATGCACACGGAAAGACTTGGACATCTTAACCTCAAAAGACCTTAGTTGAGCCGCAATGTCCTTCATTTGCATGATGTACTCATGCACACCTCTAACATTTGTGAGCTTCATTGATAATAACTTTGTCATTAAGGTGCTAGCTAGGACCTTATTTGAAGACTAAAACTGTTCATTAAGAGCCTTCAGTAGATCCTTAACATGATCACATTCTCCAATAGAACCATGAATAGTATAATGAATTTTGGTCTTTATGTACATGATGCTGATGCGACTAGATCGCTCCCAATGTTCATAACGAGCAATTTCGGCTTGAGTGTTAGTTTCAGTAGGTGCAGATGTTTCATCTTTCCTGATAACATAATCAATGTCCATCCACCCAAATTGGAGGGGAATCCTCTCTTTCCATATTTTATAGTTATCACCATTCAATTCGGGAATATTACATTGAATATTAGAAAAATGCACAGGTTGAATAACTACCCAAAATTCAAATAAACATGCTTATTTCAGTAACTTTTGAAGCAAATAATCATATAGCATGTTTTACAATTGTTAAAACATGCAATTATATTTCAAATGTGAATCATATAACAATTAAAACTACCTGTGGGCTAAGTTTTAAGTTTAAAAGTTCATACATGACCTTTATGATGAAACTATCAAATTATATTCACTTTATTAATACCTGTGGGTAAATTAAGAAAAAGATAATTTTGCTATTCCATCTTAATTAACCATGCAAATATAATAAATATTCTTGTGGGATAAAATTTATTACTTTTGAATATAATTAATTACAATTTGTGTCACTTTACTAGATGTGATTCATATCAACTTAATATACAATTTCTTTTAATTAAAGATGTTATGGCTAATCTTCATCTAATTAAAAATTATATTAATCACATTACACTTATTTTTATGCAAAAGATTAATAATAAAGTTTCTACATAATCTTTTAAAACTTATTAATCATGCATCAATATCATATATTTGCATAAAAATAAACATATACATTAATTTAAAGTTAAATCTATAATTCAATAAAATTGGACTAATATGTCAAAATGGAAATATTTATGGGTCCAAAATGTCAATACAATATAAAGATGAACCAATTTCAATTCAAATTATATACAATTTATTCCTTACAAAAATTCAAGCTTGATGGCCCCACGAAAACAAGTTACGCAAAATTCAAGCAAATCTTTCCAGCTAGGGGCCACATGTAATACAAGGTTGCTGTGTTTCCTCTCATATAAGTCAATAAACAATAAGATGCAAACACAGACTCAAAGAAATGACAAAGTCAAAACCTATGGGCCCTATGAAAAGATGCTGAGTTATAAAAATTATGCTTATGCTTTACAACTAAAGCTTGCAATAATGACCCATAAAAACAAGGTTTTTGCAACATTTATTCAAAACTTTCCAAAAACTGGTCCCACGTAATAAAAGGTTTTGAATTGTCAGAAGTCATACAATGCAAATGCATTAAACAATTAAAGCACACATATGTTAAAGTCTTTAACGGTGGGCCAATGAAAACTAAATTGTTAACTTAGCAAAGAATGAAAAACGTGAGCTTATTTTTCATCGTCTTTAAACTCTTATTGGGTCAACTCAACTCGCATCCAACCCATTTTACAAATCTGACTCTATCTTAACTTCTACAATTCAGTTTTTTATTATTCAAAAGCCATTTGAAACATAATTGAATTTCCTTTAGATATGCAAGATTAATTTCACAATATATTGACTCTAAAAACATTAATATATTCAACAAAAACATTATGATGGAAGAAATAATATACGTGTCTATTATGATTTTCGATCTCATACCTCCTACCATTGATGTTGGGAGACTCAAATGAGTGTGAGGGCTCTTCTAAGTTTTTAGCATATGCAATTAGATGGTATGTACAGAATAATGTTAACACTTAGGGATCCAATACCCTTTACCGCATATTTATACTCCCTTTTGTCTTCCATCAAAACAACAAAAGGAGATAGTTAGTAGCGGATAGACGTGAGGTTTCAAGAACAAAAACAACATACACGATCCATGACAAATGGTGAAACTGCCGGGTAACCAACGGATAACAATATCTTCTAGCATAGCAACATTTATTAACACTAGCCTTTTTTATGATTACAATTCCTCTACATAACTCTTGCAAAAATAAGTATTAGAATCATCCTTTTCAACTACAATCAGTCATTAATGCTTTTTCTTCATTGCAAACTCTTAATTTTATGCTTCTTCGCCTTTTTTTTAAGTTAAAGAACAATATTGATCACAACAATATCTTAGTTACAAAGTAGTGATCCCATGCATCTTCTGTAAAAACAAAAATAAACTATCTAATTACAAAGATAATTTGTTTTTCAAACTAGCTGAGAGTGTCATGTTACTACCCCAAGTTATGAAGATTTCCCTTACATAATGAAAAATTCTTTGTTGAAAGTCTTAGCTTCCTTTTTTAAGCCTTTGAATATTCTACAATTCCTTTCATGTCATATTTAGTATACTAGGCAAGCTCACGACATTTAAAGCATTTTCATGTCATCCTTCCTCATTCTTGAAGGTTCTAAGAGCCATTATGTTAGCTACTTCCAAGTTGAAGGTGGTCTTGGGGCCACACATCTTTCCAATGTGCTTCTCCATGATGGTCTTGAGTAAATGTAACCAAAGAATAAATGATCAATTGTTTGTACTCTCCCTTCATATAGTTTTCATTTATTGTCAACAGTTGAGCTAGTTAATAAATTTAGCATATCTAGTGTAGACAGCTTCCCTTTCAGAGCTAGCCAGGCTATGTGGGATATCTTAGGGGTTAGCAAGGAGCTTCATACTAAGTTATACCATGGGATGAGGTTGCTTTTAGGCCTAAGCATATTTCTGTAAGCGCTGACTATGAATTTTCCTATGGTGTCTGGTTTCCATTTTATTATGTCCTCACTGGATGGAATTAGTTGGTAGTCTAGTTTCTAGTCATGCAATACATATGAAAAATTTCCAATTACCACCTAACTGCTCCCTTGAATCAATGAGTGGACCTTTGCAGTAACTGGAAAGAAGGATTGCAGTGTATGGTAATTTTGTAGCTGATGGAGGGCCCCTAGAGGGCTCTAATTGTCAAACCATAGGGATGTGTTACAACCATTACAAACTTTCAATAGTATGTACTATTGCATTGGTATTCTAAGTTTGAATATCTACTGCATTATTCATAAGGCATCCCCTCTTAGCTTGGAATTCCATATACTAGTCCCTCTAAGGCAATATCCATTAACCTATCTAATCCATAGAGATGCTTCTCTATGAGAATTCTTCAAATTTATTTTTCTAGGAGTGCAGAATTGATGATTTTCAAGGAGTTTAAACCCAAGCCTCCTTCCCTTTTAAGGTGTAGCACCTATTTCTATAAAATTTTTCGAAGGGACTCATCCAGTTGTTCATTCTAGCTACAATTTTATCATATTAAACTTTGTAGTCATCATAGCTTAATTTTCTTAAAAGGATGGGAACTCCCAGTTATTATTGGAAGAGAAGCTTGGGGGAAACCTATTAGAGCAACAAGCTCTCCAGAGATTAATGGTGCTTTTGTTGTTATTTATCTTCATTCTAGATAGAGAAGTAAAGTGATTTACAGAGCTAATAAGGCAGATCAATGAATCTACATAGACATTTGTTCACAGTCCTTGGATATGGTAATAAAGCTTTTATTATTGTTTATAATATCTTTTAGTTACAAAAAATGTACCTAAAAGTTATTGGCGACATTTTAAAAAATGTAGTCAAATATTTTTGTCTACGTTTCCAGAATTGTAGCCAAATATTTTTAGCTGCATTTTTTAAAATGTCGACAAAAATATTTGACAACATTTTGAAATATTTAATATACATTATAACTAAACATTATATCATATCAATTATAATTATTGGTGACATTTTTATCGATATTATTGTATGTAATATTTATATTTTTTGTTGAATAATTTATTATGCAATAATATAATAAAAATAATTGAAAATTAGAAGCATTGTACATAGAAAACAAAATATCATTAAATTTGATCATATACAACATGTTAATTAAAATTTCAAAAATTCTTATATACAAAATAAAAATACAAATATTAGTTTAGTGACTAAGACTCGCTTTCAAATTCACTGCTTACATAATTTGGGCCAAGTATAACTTTGTCCAACTTTTTAAGCCTAGATAACTTTTTTCATTACGTTCTAACATTAAGCAACTGGTTGATCTCTTTAAGATGTTGATCATATGGTGGTCTTGATGAGAATAAAGCAGTTGTCTTAGACCCAAACCCAAGACCTTTGATGTAGTTGGATCATGTATCAAGCACCTTGTTGTAAATGTCATATACATTTGACACATTTTTGTTATCTCCTACATCTTATTGTAAAATTTTAAAAACAAAATTAATATTCAATTCAAATATTATTAGTTAGTACTACATAAATAAATAAACTTAATTTTAAACAAATTTTTATAATTATATAATTATTGTACGATTCTTCAAACATCTAATCTTCACCTTCCTTATAGTATGTCAGTTTATAGAGTATGATTCTATCATGCTGTTATCCATGAAGTTTGTTTTAATTACGTTTTATGAAAAAATAAAAATATAATAAATAATATTGTATTTACTGATATAATTATAACTTGTAAACAAAAGAACTTATATAGTTATTTCGCAGGATAACAAAAGATTTGAAACCTTGGTTATGAGGAGTTTTCATTTTTTTCTCTGTTAACATTGGCTTTCTCAAACTTTTCCTAAATACATAAAAGAAATAGTCATTAAATTGTGTCAAGATTAATAAAAGTAAATGAAAAGAGAAAAAAACAAACCTTAACATTAGCAGAGGCCCAATAATCACACATATTGCTCCATTTTTTATAGATATCCATTCAAGAACATGTCTTCTTGCCTCCTCATTCAAAGGAAAGGATATGTAAGATTGACGTAGTCGATAACGACAATCCTTGGTCCTTTGTTTCAATAGTTAAGTCACACAATTTGAAATATCAAAGTTTCCAATATCAATAATATTGAGCTTCATCTATGAACAAGTAAAAGTGAAATTAATCTTTAAATAAGTAAAAAAATTGTATATAATTAAATGAATTGAAATTTTACCGAAACTTTATCTAAAGCATTTTCTAGCAAGTTGTCTCCTTAAACTACTTAACTTGCTGAAGGTAACACAATTTTATTATGGCAATTACCCCTAACTCACTAGCCAATTTTGTTGATTGAATTTTGTCTACAGGACAATCTTGCGAGATATCAATATATACAGACAACTTGATGTTTATATCAACATTCATTTGTTGTAACTCACAACTTTTAGTTATACCTCTACCTCTTTTTCTGATGTTAATATTGGAACCTGACAACAAATGAATAATGATAAGAAAATACACATTAAATATGTAAATATATATTTGAACATATCTCCAGGGTCTCCGAGTATGGACTCCTAACCTAATTAGAGATAAGAAGAGTCAGGATGTACAACTTATCAGGTACTCGTAAATCTAGACTAAATCAGGTAGACCCTGTCTATTTATTTATTTATTTATGTATTTATTGTACTTTTATTGACATAATATTTTCCATGCTAGTTTTTACCTTTTTCTCTCTGTAACTTGCATCCTTTTTATATTGTTTTATTTGCATGTGGTTCTATCAGAAACAGCCTCTTTATTATGTAGGTGAAGTGAATCATACGTTAATACAACACTTGAAAAACGATATTAGAATGCACGAGAATGGGGGGTTGAATTGTGTATTCCCCTTTTTATAATTCTTTTCAGAACTGTTTGTTAGAAATAAAATTCTTTACAGAATTTTTATAGATTCTAATTAATCAAAACTTTTGAATACTATATATACAAACTAAGTAATGATAAAACTTGAATCTA
>JANITW010000236.1:29172180-29188014 GCA_027564335.1 Erythroxylum williamsii | reverse complement strand
TGCACAAATGTGGAATGATTATGCTTCAAATCATTGACTAAACATACAACAAAATGTTGGCTTTTTGATGCACCTTTATTTTTTTATTTGAAGTCTAATATTGTAATACTTTTTGTAAAATATTATACTGTGATTTGCAGCTCTCTTACTAAGAAAGAGATTTTAAGAATGTGTTTTGTTGCATAATTGATTTATTGCAGCTTTATACTATACTACGACTTGTTCCATAATTGATTATTTTGTTTTGAGACTTTAAGCAGAGAAGGTTGACAGAAAAAAGAGACATGCTTTGTTAGACAGAATTTATGGATGAAGTTTTGTTGAATGCATTTATCTATCAACAAAATAAAGGCAATCGAGTTGATGGAATCTTCACAACCCAAGTCTTAAGTCGTTATGGAAGTTCGAGAGAAGACTAGAATTGATGTCATTGACAGGGATAAAGTCAAAAATCGAATAAAATCTCTAGAGACGAATTTCAATAAATGTTACGATCTTTTTAAACACTCTAGCTGCATTGCTTGGAGCCCTATAACTAAGAGATTTGACGCCAAACTGGAAGATGGGAAGCAATGATATAGGCTATTCTATTCTCTCTTTTTTGTGTTTTGTGTTGTTTTATTCAGGCCTTAAGGAACTAGTTTCTGCTAGTAGATATTTGAAGTACTTTCTGTTGATAGCTTGGAGTTCAATTACTTAATGATTTGTTGATAATAGAAACTGAAATTGTGATGCTTTGTGTTTATAATGGTTATGAGGGTTTGACATGTTTAAGATTATAAGAAAGATTCATATGAGTGGATAGAAAGCAACAGGAAATACAAAAATTGGGATACAAAAATTGGGATCCTTGATTTATTCACAAGGATGGAAAGTTGATATGCTGCAGAAAGATCAAATAGAAATTGTTTTTTATGCATTCCAAGATGGATAAAATTTGATTCTATCACTCTATGTTAAGATTTAGGCCCTAACAAATATCATGGATGCCTCAAATTTTCCCTCGTTTTAATTGTCACTTTAAATTTGATTTCGAAGACACATGTGGTTTTCAAATAAACTGATGTTGCCTTTTTGCTTCCTAATTATGGAAAGCTCAGAAACAAAATATATTTCATTAGTTTAAGGTTTAATTCCTATATTTGATTAGAAATATTTTTTGAGCACTCTTTTAATGATATATGAACTGTATTTTCGGAGAATAATATTATTTATGTATTATCTATGTTCCAGTTCAGAAAAATATCGATTAAACCTCCATTAAGTCCTATTTATTTTACTTTTTGTAAAATGAACCAAGTGGTGGTAGTTAGGAACACTTTTTTGATAGTTAGGAGTATTGATTGTATGATTTTTATTATTTGAGTTTAAAAACTATAAGATATTGTGGTGAACTTATTTGCTTGAAGTATGCTTTTGAGACAATCTTCTTTTATAGGCAAAACCAAGTGCAAAGAAATAGAAATCTGCAGAAATAACTTATTATGATAAGTTAATGCTTTTGTATGCAAAAGATAGAGCAGCAGGTGGAAATGCTCAAACAACAAAGGAAAAAAATCGTCACTGGGCTTCCGTGAATGTGAACACAATCGATGAGGTTGATCATTTTTTAGCTTCAAATGATATATCTTTAGAAAACTTTGATCACACACATGATAGTGCAAGTCTAACTAAGTTTGAAGTTATTTCTCATTCTGATTCCGATCTAATTTCTGTGTCTTCTTTAAAGAAAAAGAAAAGAAAGAGTGTTGTTGCAATAGAAATTGCTGGGGTTAAAGAATCTATTGACAATGTTGCTGAGGTACTTAAAAAATCAAATACAATTGTTGAAAAAACACGCCAACGAATTTATGGAGAGCATGAAGTGTATGTTGAATTGTTAAAGCTTGACCTTAATGTGTGCCTTTGCTGCAAAGCTTATGATTTTCTAACTGCAAGTTTCAATAGGGTGAGAAAATTTTTTAGTTGTCCCGAGCAGGAGCGTAATAATTATTTAATGCATATGATGAGTAGCGCACCTGTTTCGGAAATGGAATGAAGATAAAATTATAGGTAGATGATCTTTTGCATTGCAAATTTTTTTGAAATGGTAAAGCCTAATTTGACATGCTAATTTTTTTTGTTTAATCTGCTAGCTTTTATTTTGTTTAACTTGTGGTGATGTTTATTTGCAGATCTTTTGCTTACGGAGGAGTCATGGCTATACTGAAATGGAATTTTTTGGTTATTATGTAAATACTAGTGCAAATTTTTTGCTTGTAGAGTAAATACAAGTGTAGATTTTTTGCTTATGGAGTAAATACTAGTGTAGTTTTTTGCTTATGAAAGTCATGGTTGTGTTAACATGAAATTAACAAAACTTTTATCTTTTGGATTATCAAAATATGAATGTTTAAATTTTAAACCGTGAAAATATGCATATAGTTATATGCAACATATTTTATTTTAATATGCATATTAAATTTTTATTTTTATTTTTATTCTACAAAATAGAATAGTTGTTCTCTTGACATATGGATGAGATTGATCTTGGTAGTGAAATAAGCATATGACAGATGATAGTAGAATAAGCATGCAATATATGATGAAATTCTTTTTTTTTTTTGGTCAAAGATATTGTTTTATATTACAAAACAATTGAGAAGTTAAAAACTCTAGTTACAAATAAAAATTTCGACTCCTTGAAGTTTCATCGGGAAATTCTATTATCAAATCTGATAATATGTTATTTGTGTATGCTGAAGTTTTCATAGAAAGATAAACAAATTTCATAATTAAGGCATAAAAGTCTCAAAAAATTCTTTTGTCTAATATAAATTTCAATTCCTTCCTTTGATAAATTAGGAAAACAAATAGAAGAAATGAAGTCCTATTTCTCGATCATTTTTTTTCCTCAATATTTTCTTTTATTTCCTTTGTATAAATAAGGATCCAAACAAAAGTTAAATGTCTAAAACGATGATATTTTGACTGGGAAGTTCTCACAGGTTAATTAAGAAAGAGATTGACCTGGAACTCCTACCAGAGGAGCCCATGACACGAAACTCAATGTTTGGTTGACTAACTGCATATGTCTGAAAACTATCAAATCATTTAATTAATTGATTCCTTCTTTTTAAGTTTTTGCTTTCGGCCAACTCTCGTGTCGGAAATCTGA
Organism: Erythroxylum williamsii; assembly: GCA_027564335.1. Taxonomy (NCBI): domain Eukaryota; kingdom Viridiplantae; phylum Streptophyta; class Magnoliopsida; order Malpighiales; family Erythroxylaceae; genus Erythroxylum; species Erythroxylum williamsii. The sequence continues at coordinate 29,184,857 of JANITW010000236.1, read as the reverse complement.
TCTTCAAGGGTTGACCAAATGGGCATTCTTGGATCTCGCACCACATCATGTCTTGTTCAGGACTTGCCCTTAATTTGACGTTGTTGTATATTGTTATTGTCTCATTTCAAAGTTCCCGAATGGGATGATTCATGTAATATGATTTCTATATTTTTTTTCTGTTTCAGTTAACGACTTCTTTCTTATCCCATTTTATTAAATTCGACAAAATTAAATACTCAAACGGAACAAAGTGCTCAAACCCGATTTCCCGTTGAAAAGTCCAACAATTTTTATTTAAAACTTAATGTTGAACTTCTACATTTTGTTTCTAAAATGTCCTGTAAAATAATTTTGTTGTTTTCAAATTTAGTTTTATTTTTTAGTTTTTTAATAATGAGAGCTTGATAAGTCTTATCTAAAAATTTATTCAATTCATATTAATATTTTAGTAATAAAAATTCTTACTCTTAAAGGTTTTTATACCATTGTTACAATAGGCCATAAATAAAATATTGCTTTTTAATTTTAAAATAAATATTTAATAAAATTATGGTGTAAAAATCATATTTATTTTTAAATTATGAAATTGTGAAATTAAGACTGAACATACTTTTTTGAAAAATAAAAATAAGAAAACATAAGCTTCATAAAACAAACTAAATTTTCCAGTTAAATAATTTCTAATTATTAATCAAAAGTAGATGAATATATGATACGAGTGCATGTACATATTTTTATATGAAATTGGTAAATAAAGCCATTGCTTCTATTTCATTATCCTTATCCGTGACTCTAGGAGTCCTACCGCATTAAATTTTAGTACTACCATGCATGTGGATTCAATTAAAGCATGGTTAAGTTTCGACTCTAGGAGTCCTACCACCGAATTCAATTTTAGTACTATTATGCACGTGGATTCAATTAAAGCATGGTTTAAGTTCTTAATATTTTCATTATTATCATGGTTTTTGGCTCGTTCAAGTGATCCGTAGCGGTCTCAGACCTACTTGTCTATGCACGAGGAGTAGTGAGCGCCTCACCTAAAAAAGAAAAAAGGCATTAAGTGTGATTGTCCTGCTTCAGAATTGTATTCCATCCCCAAATTTATACAACTTCAACGTCTCTGCGTGAGTGGCTAAAGCCTCATTCTCGTTTTCAAACTGTTCTTTGGTAGCTTTTCGTCATTTCCCCTCTGAGACAAGAACTACCAAACGTCAAAGACAAGCATTATCAGTCAAATTCTATATATGCTTATAATAATACATATGAGGATCTCGAAACATGCACCATTTCACATTTTCTATGACCAACCAAACGTAGATTATGAGTGGTCGGAGGTCTCCAGAGTCGAAGACTTTTTTTCCCTTTGTCGCATTTCATTGAAAGAAGTGGACGCGTCATCTACAACGAAAACTAAAACTCCAGCCACAGGATTGCTCGATTGTACAAATATGTAGTGGTCCATGTGTCTCCTTCAATGTTAAAAGTTGTCGTGCATGCAGTGTGAAAATCAAGCGGTGGTAGCTAGAAAGTGTGCATGCCGGGCAAACATGCATGGGATTCCACGACTCACACACACGAATCTTTATCTGCCTGAGATGTCACCGTAATAAAATTGTAGTACACGAGAAGACAACCGAACCGAAATAACAATAATAATTAATAAAACTTCCGGCTCATGCCCTGTTGGAATAATGTATGAAGATTCGAATCCCGAGAGATCATAATTTATATTTGACCCATTTTATGCGGCACAACAATAGCTTCATGTATTGCAGTTTTGAAAGCAACTCTTTCAGGCGCTCCAGATGTGTTATACAAGGAAACAGCCACTTTGAATCGGCAACATAAACCTTAACCTATATATTCTAGATATTACTATACTCTATACTCAATTTCAAGTTATTTTATAAAATCCTGAACCCTAAACCCTAAACTTCTCGTCTATAATAATCATAATGCCATAGGTTATTTGTCTTAAACAAATAATTAAACAGTTGTCATTTCACCTGTAACGCTTTCACTGAGTGGTACGTAACTCAACGTTTTGACTTGAATTCTCCTCTCCCCTAACAGAGGCATCAGACTTGGTCTACATAATCCATCCTGGCATCTTCGGTCTCTATTTTAAATCACAATTTGGTTGCTTAGCAGCAAAATAATTTTCTTATTCAATTCTACCGAAATGGGCAGTCTTCTTACTATCAATTAGAGAGAGAATGAAATAAAAATCTGAAACGAATTTTATTTTTTCATAAGAAAAACCTCTTCCATATTAAAACCAACTATAATTTGACACCTGCCATCATAAACTCTTTCCGACCATTGTCATATGAAACTGGTAAGTAAATATGGCTACAAAAAGAGCTACAAGGTTACCAAAATTGGATGAAGACATCCAAACAACGAGTACAAAAGAACACGGGATTTGAAAACTATACAATTTGATTGGAGTTCACCCTAAACTACCTCCCTCTCCCTATGGTGCCACTGCCTGAATCTGTCAGAATGGTTAACCTTCTAGCTGACTTTAAAAACTCACTGCAACAGAAATAACTTCTGTAAACAATCTTGACAAGGACAAAAAACAAACAACAGAAAGACCGGTTAAATGGCGTCAGGAAGTTGAAATGTGCATGAAATTACTTGAAGGGCTCGTCTCCAGCGTTTTTCATCGACCCTTCTGCATCTCGGTAAAGCACATTGCTCTGCATCTCTGAACTCCTAATGCCAAACATGTTGGTCAGCTTACCATACAGCTCCTCGTATGAACCAAGAACGGACAGATCAAGAGTTCGACCTTCCTCTGATTCCGTAAAAACTTTGCTGTGACCACTCTCCCTACTGAGATCAAATTTCCGTTTATCTTTGTACATGGGAGACCCGTCATCTGAAGAATTTTCTTGTGGGCCATTCTGAAGTAATGCGGAACCGGAAACATCAGAAAAATTTGCCGTCTTATCTTGATTCCCCTCTAAAGAACTGTTTCCATTAGTATCACCGGAGCAGCTTTCAGAACTCTGCTGCTCAGTGAAGATTAGCTGACCAAACAAAACAATGTGAGGCATCTTTATTTCAACATTTTTCTTCGAGCCCTGAGTAGCGTTTCCACTTGTCAATAAGGAGGTAACATTGTCATTATTTGCTGAATCGCCCAAGAAGTTGCTATTGGGGATTCTTGATGGTGGTACAACATGATTAAGCTGCTGGAAACCAACTGGAAACGGCCCCGATTGTAATTTATTGAACTGGAGATCTGGTGAAGATAGTCCAAATTGAGCATGCCTGGCTCCCTGTATGCCTGCAGGAATGTTGTCTAAAACATCACATAGGGAACTGTTCAATGCAAGTGGATTCCCAGCAAATGAAGGCACTGGAAGTTTGCCAATTAAGGAAAATTCTGGAGGTTGAGGAAGTCTCAACTTCTTTCTAGGGGGTGAAAAGGGTGAGATTTGAATGGCTGGCATGTTTGATACCAATTCAACCAACCATGGATTGACACACTTCACATTCTGCAGTAAATCTGGCTCATCCCATGCTACCTGAAAGAAGATGTTTGCAACCAAAGTTGATGGAAATTAAACCAAAGACTTGAGCGTTTAAAGCATATAAGATGCATAATGCAGGATGTTTCTAAGAATTCCTGATGTGCAAAACGTGAAAAGCCCGACCAAGAAATACTAACTTAGAGTCTATTTCACAAGGCTTCTTGAAGTTATAGTATAAATGAAAGGATTCGCACAGGAATTTTTTTTGTTGTTGGAAATTTGCAACAGAGGACAGTTGATAGAGTGAAATGAGTACAGCATATGATACGAATACATTGCAAAAGTGTGAATTGAAGACACAAACAAAAAGTTTGTGAATAGGATATTAATCAACGGACACCATGAATGTGAACTGCAGGATTAAGTCTAAAGCAGAGCTGTATCTAGCAAAGTAGGGTAGCAGGTAGGCAGATCATGCTTGTCAGAATCCTTATAGGTTATGCCTTAAGTGGCAATTCGCACAAGAGTTCATAGTCAACCCAACTCAACCTATATCCTCAGTGCTTGTGATCTTTAAAGAATGAAGACCAAATTAACGAATTAATACATTTAAACAGATATTTCACACAAGAATATTAGGTCCATAAAGGAAAATATCATGTGTGCAGAACTGGCCATATCGAAAAAATGAGGTACCTGAAGAAGCCTCCACGGAGAATTAGGCCAGCGGATGGGATCAGCAATCTGAACGGAATTAATAGTTCCCATGAACCAGCTTATGCGAGACGAATCTTCCGTTTCAAAAGCCATCTTGAATCTCATGCCTGGACACCATTGAATCTGCATTGCGTCCCTCACAGCAGAAGCTCTTACACAAAATTCTGGAGTGCTCGCCCTCGGATAGTAAACAACCTCAAATGGCTGCCCTTTGGCCGCAAGAGTTGCAGCCTCTATAACAGATTCAGCCCTCACCTTACCCTTCTTTTCCGTACTCCCATTACTCCTAATCACCTGAGTCTCGCCTTCCCTCACGAACCCAGAGTAGCCTGAAAATGAGTTCCACCCGGATGAGCTCTCATTTCCGCCACCACCTAAACCTCTCTTGGCACGCCTAATACCGACACGAAGGTCCCCATTCTCTGCCCTCAAGAACACAATAGAGTCCCCAGCTACAAGCTTCTTGTGATTCACAAAATTACTCCACCCAGTGGTCAACAAATGGCGACGAGGTGTGCCTCTGTAGATATGCCTAAACTTCCAGTTATTGCCATGGACGTCCTTGGCAATAATGGCCTGAACAGGAGGCTCCACACTGTAGTCCAATCTTGGGAATATTGTCTCAGCACAATAACGCGGAACAGAGAACCCACCTCCATTATTCGCATCAGATTGAGTCAATGTCTTGGCAAAAGAAGCAGGCTTCTCTTGAGACTCAATGCTATTAGCCCCTCTGAACAGCATGTTATCATCACTGGCAGAGCTATCTGCAAACCCCATTTCGGTGTTGCTCAGTGGCATTAGCCTAATTTTGGCATAAACCTCGTCGGTTTCTTGGTCGGCCATGTACTTAATGGCCAATACACGACAAGGGATGAGAGCCGGAATGCGACAGCGACCAAAATCTACATTGCCTTGAGCATGTTCGGCGTGGCCTTGGGGGAAGTAGAAAACTTTAGAGTTCAGTGGTGGCATTTGTACCATACTACCAGCACAGGCATGCCAGAGTTGTGAATCTAGACCTTTATCTGCAACTCTCATTTGTTCTTTCTGGGAGGTTACAACGTCTCTCATCATTTCTTTGTTGTGCAAGTATTGATTTTGAAGAATCTGTACAACACCTGAATTTTATCCAATTACACTAAAGATAGAGCACATATAGTCGCTTTTGAATTTCCCCAAAGTTTACAAGGCTAAAGTTGAAGACTTGGTTAATTTTGAAACGTACAATTATCTTGACAAATAACAGATCCCGTGAATCAGTAATAGCAAAAGAGAGAGGAGAAAAAGAAAGAAGATAACTTACAACCCACTCCGACTTCTCTGAAACAGAGAGTAGGACAGAGAATGTAACTGCTCAAAAGCACCAAACTTGAGTTAATAATTGAAAACTCTCCAAGACTCGAACTTTACATGAGAGCTTCTGAATGGAGTAGAATAAGTTAACAGAGCAAGGTTGAGTTTGTAAGAGAGCAAGGAAGAAGGGGAGAGATACAGGAAAAAGAAAGAGGTGATGAGCAAGTGAAAAAGGTCAAAGCTCAAAGGGAATTTAATATGGTTAAGAGAGTGTGCATGGATTCATGCTTGAGGGTTTCGTTGCCGACCAGACTTCTTAAGGGTTAAAAGAGAGAGAGAGAGAGAGGTAAAACTTGACAATGAGGATAAAAACAGAAAGGGAGGGTCTTTACTGTTGGGTTTAGGAGCAGAGAGAGGGTTGGAGTGGTTGTTTCGGATGGTTTAGGATCACAATAGTCCACCACCTAAGACACGACTTGGGCGAAACTCAAACTTGAAAGAAAGAAAGAAAGATCATTTTGCTTCCAGTTCCCTGATTTTTTACGACACCCCTGCATTACTTTATTCTTTTGTCTCTTCTTTTCTATTATCATCTAATCTACTCGCTTGTTCTTCGGATCCCACACTCTTCCCTTCCCTTTTTATATATAAATATATATTAACAGTTTCGTTTGGTCTCATCTTTGTCTCCAGTTCTTATATTCACTGTACTGAAGTGTAAAAATGAAAAGATTAAAAAAAAAAACATTGAGGTCCCGTATTTTTAAAATTTCTACTATATTATGAACCTTTTATACATACGGATCGAGGACCAAAATAATAATAGAACCAAAATATGGACACGAAGAAAGAAAAAAAATCTCCCAAATCCCAACGAAATTTTGAATGATCCCTAGGTCGAGATTTATCACAATATTGTCGAAAAGTGAAAAGATGTTACTGATCTCTGAAATCAAGGCAACAGACAGCCAAATCCTAACAGTATACATTTGACCATAATACAATATCTGTGTATCTAGACCATGTTCCTCACTCTTCGGGGTTAATCATGGTTAACCCTCAACTGAATCATTCCTATGTATGGATCGTCAGTCAAACACTCGAAAGACTTATCCCCCGTACGTACGTGTCACTGGTGGTTAAGTAGGCTCCTGATTTCTTGGTTGGGAGAGATGATTTGGTCATTGCTAGTTAATTGTCTTGCCCAAGTTCAAGTTACCATTTTTAGAGTAGGATTTGTATACAGTAGAAGTGAAGTTGGGGACAAATCCAGCCCTGGCCTATTGCCTGTGACTTGGGGATTAAACCAATGACAGCCCAAAGGGAATTCGGTTGATAAGAGACATTGGAACTAAGGACAAATGAATCTTGTTCATTACAAGGGTTTCGTGCAAAATCCAAATAATACGCCGCTTGATCATGACCTTGGTCGGTCTTGCTAGGAAGGAGTAGGACACCATTATTTTATTATGTTGTTCTGGAATCCAAATGGTTTAAATGTTTACTTAAGCAATTATTAATCTTGTGTTGAATATTTGGATTTTAAATTAATATGGCACCAAAGAGTTTACACTTGACTCAACCATTGTAGTAAATAGTAAATAAATTTGTGTGAGAGATTATCTGATCATGATAGGAATTGTATTATTTAACCATAGAATAATATTGGGTTGTTGAAAACCCTTCAAACATTATAAATAAACTGAACAGTATATATGGACATTTTCAAGAAACAAAACATCTTCTTAATTAATAAGCACATTTTCAAAATCAAATTGAAATTATTTCGAATATTCTCCCTGGCTCTGATTAAACATGTCACGAAAAGTCCCAAGGAATCTCCTTCTCCATTGAAAGAAAGCATGAATCGAAGAGACAAGCAGAGAGGAGAAATGTAAGAACACGTTATTTGCCACATCTTAACTACATGTGTAAGACTTTTCTCCTTTTAATCATAAAGCGTAAAAGCTGTAGCAAATTTCAATGTTGTTGAATGAAGATGATTTTAACCTCATCTCCTTAAGATCGTAATTGTTCAAGAGAGGGGAAAAAAAAAAAAAAAAGACTTGCGACTTTTGGAGCAATAGTACCCTACCTACTTGTGACCCACAAATGCAGCGGCACTCATCGAGAAAGTAGAAGTTTTTGACTTTAAAGTTAAAAAGTAAGACTAGCGACGCTAACGTCACAGCTAAATGACAATGATGTTACCCGTGCGTGGAGGGAATTGTGTTAATAGACTGCAACGTGTCAGAAATTGACCGGCGATTGGTGGTGGAAAGGTTCGGGCCCCAGCTCCGAATCTCTGTCGTTACTAGTGAAATGTATTGACGCAAATTCGTGTCCAACTTTTGATGTTTGGTCATGTGTGACGAACGGGTGGTAAACTGTCCCCGTAGCTTTGCTGCGGGCTTGGAGATATCGCAAATTTTGCTAATATTTTAACCAAAAATAGGACAATTAAACTTAGAAAGTGGCATTAGGTTCACCAAAGGCTAATCATAGTTACCCAAATTTTTCATTACTTGCCTACTATCCTTTTAAAATTCGAATTATTAGGTATATCACAACTATAGATGAAACGTAATAATTCCCATGATTTTTTAAAAAAATGAAAGGAAATTATATTAAACTAGCAAAAGCTACTTCCCACCATTACAATGAGTCATATTATACATCAACAAAAATCACCTAAGGTAACATCTATTAAAAAGATAAATACAACAGATAACATTATAACAACCAACATTACCTCTCTCCTCGACTAATTGAGCATTGTTTGTAATAGGCAATGAATGCTGCTCAATCTAATTCACAATATGATATACAAGTTGATGTTTGCCTATTTCCACTCCCTTATAAATTCTCTTGTTCTTTTCCTTCCATATGGAATAGATGTCAGTGGTAAAGGTTGCCTTTATGAGCAAACCATCCACTTGCCTCGGCTTATTAAATCTTATGATCATATCCAATATTACCCTCCACTCAAATGTATAATTAGATAATTATAATATAACTATAATTTTGCCCCAAATTGCTTTGGTATAGCGGTATTCAAAATACAAATGATTTTTTTCTCTCATTTATGTGTTTATAAAGGAGACTTATAGGGTTATATACCTCAAACCATCGATTTTTAGTTTGAGTCTATTTTTAATCACTAACCAAGTGACAATTGCAACTTTGGGATTTACAAATCATTTACAAAGCATGTCAAACCAAGGAACAACTTCAACATTGGTCACAAACATATTATGACAAGATCTATTATCGAACATACCTTGCGAATGTAGATTCCAAATGATATTGTCCTGCCTTAGCCCTTCAGGCATACTTGGAAAAAAAAGTCTACAAGCAAGGAAAAAACCTCTAGAGTTGCCAACCTAAGCTTCAATTTGGATTAGATGAGGAGACTCTGACATTAAAAGGAATGTGGTTTCTAAGTTGGGCAAGTTCGACTCTGTGGATGAGAGGACCAAAAGTAGTCCAGTTATCAAACCAGAACCACATCTCCTCTCCATCTCCTAATTCATGCTTGATATAAGGATATACTGTGTCTCTCAAACTGAGCATGTGGTTGAATATCTAGGAAAATTTCCTAGCTTATCCAGCTGCCAAAAACTCTTATCCTTCAAATGATATTCATGCACTCATTGGATCCATAATGCTTTGCTATCAGTGCACAATCTTCAGATCCTCTTACAAAGTAGGAATTTTTGCATTTATGAAATTGAGATGATCCCCAATCCTCCGTGCCTCTTTGGTATAATGATGTCACACTATTTCAATTTGGCCTGCTTAACATTTTATGTTTTCCTAGATCACAAGAAGGCTTTTAATACTTTATCAATTTCCTTAATGACTCTCTTTGACAATACCATATGTGCAAATCAGTGGATGTGCATACTGCTTAAAATTGAATTGATGAGAGTCGACCTATCTATAATGGACAGAAACTTATGTTTTCAAGTATTAATTCTTTATTTAAGCTTCTCAATCAAAGGAAAGAAATATGAAAACTGAGGCTTAGTGGTATTAATAGGAACTCCCAGATAGTTCAATGGCAGAGACTGTTGTGAAAAAACAACCATACTATTGATCTGTTATTGGTTTATGACCAAGGAGAGATACAATCCACTTTTCTCCACGTTAACCTAAAGTCCAAACCAATTTAAGAAAACTTGCAACGTTTTCAACAACATTCTAGTTAAGTGGTTATCTACATTGCTAAGAAACATTAGATCATCTATATAAATTAGATGAGATAATTTAATAAATCTACATATGTGATGATACTGAAATCTGCCATTGTAATAGAGTAATGAGCACATCTTTGAAATAAACGGAGCAATGAGCATATCATATTGAGCTTGGTTGGGGGTAAAAGCGAGCACATATTTGATGCTAAAGCCCTGATGCTGCATGTCATCCTTCTCTAGTAGCTGCTGGAAATATTCCCTGATGAAAGTGATCAAATCTTGTTGAGGTGAGATCACATTTCCACGACTATCCTTCAATATAGAAATTGTAATTATGTTCCTTCTGGAAAGAAGAGATGCATGAAAAAATTTTATGTTTAAATGTTGTAGCCCAAATTTATTTTATTTTATTTTATTTATTTATTTTCTTAGAATTTAGTCATTAATTTAGCAAGCCTAAGTAACAATTAGAATTTAGAATAGAAATGCTAGAATTAAGTAAGAGTACAAAGGGCAATTTTGGCATCTCACTTAAGCATAAAAGCCATAAGGCATTAAAGGAAGGGCAAAGTGGACGTTTTACACTCATTAAGGATAGAATTGGAAGAGGAAAGTGTGATATTGCTCTTAGGAAGAAGGAAAAATGTGAATGAGGGAGAGAAGAAGAGAAATAATGAAAAGAAGAGACTAAGGAGAGAAAAGAAGGAAGAACAATTAGGGTTTCATCTTTTCTTAGCGTTTAAGAGTGAATTTGAGGGTTCAAGAAGAGAAAAAAAAGAGAGGAAGAGAAGAGCTTCCATTTGAGCCAAGAATCTCTTTATTTGGTAAAGATTCAAGGTAGGTTCAATTTTAATCTTTTGAATTTTTTGAAAGGTTTTAGTTCATCAAGCTTAAGAAATGCATGAGTTTAAGTATTCTAGAATCAATTTTAGTAAATATGCTTTATGAGATTCTCAATTTATATTCCTATTAAATGGGATTTTTACCAATATTAAAGGGAATCAAGAAAGGCGAGAGGAGCAAGAGAAGAGGCACTTTTAAGAAAGTTTTTAAGCAAGGAATTCAAGATGGGTTATATGTTTATAGTTGAGTTAATAAGTCATAAATGTTTTTTTTTTCAAATCAATATAATTAAATGATTTTAAATTTCTTCATAAATGTTGCATTTATTGCTCCTTGAATGATTTATGAAATTGCTACATGAACCTTGTTGATGATTTATGAAATGAAGATGAAAATGGTATTCGAAATATATTGTGTTTATAGAAATTATGTTTTCAAAATATGCCTTTTGGGCAATATGTTTACAAGTCATGAAATTCACGTTTGTGTGTGGGTTAGTGGTGCTCCATTCTATTATGTCATGTGCACATTAACTGTATTAAAGGCTTCTTCCACCTACCTGCTAGTAACATGGAGTTCCTTCACGAACTCCCTCACATTTATAAACTACTTAAAACCATTATGTGGCTTTGTGATAGTCCATTATATTATTACTGGAGATTTGCAAGAACTCCCTTATAGACCTACCCAAAGTATTTTGATTGTTTATGTGTTTAAGATGTGTTGACAAGTTGGTAAATACATGATTTATGTTGTTTATGAATTGATTGACAAGTTGAAAATATGAGAAATATGTGTTTTATGGATTCAATGCAAGTTAATATGACAATGAATATTTTTTCAATGGTTTTGCTTGTTTTTCGATTATAAACTTATTACCAATGAGCTTTTAATGTAGCGCCCCCTTACCGTAGGGTACGCACCGGGACGCCCGTAGGTCATTCCGACACATATCCTACAATAAGGGAGAGCTACGCTCGGTCACTTCACTACTATACTCTCATGGCATCATACTCATAAAATCATAATATAAAAATCACTAAATTTTGAAACCAAGATGCTTTCTCATTTCGTATCATTAAAGCAGAAATATACAAGTCTATCCATTTTTCACTGTCTATATACATTACTCCAAAAAGGAAAACTAATACAAGAATCTAACTAGGTCATCCTCAAAAACAATCCCAACTGACCGACCTGTGGGCCATGACTTTTCTAGCCAACCAGATCCACACGGCAGGAAAAGTCTCTTTCTCTGGAGCTAGGAGTCTACTCTCTCGATCCTGAAAAATAGTTGCAATTTTGGGTAAGTTTGGGAACTCAATGAGAAACTATCATCGATGGTTTACTCAATTCATGCATTACGCGAATAACGTACAGATTATCACAATAGCACATACAGAGTATCACATAGCAATTACAGATTATCTCACAATAGTATATTTAGAAAGATTTCAAAGTAGCAACACATAGGTGCAAGGCATGTCGCCTCTTTGCCAATCCAGGAATCAATTCAATGCACAAATACATGAATACATGACATTTTCCACTTTAATTCGGCGTTGTGACTGAGCGCCTGCACTGTCCCAACCTGGGCACATTGATCAGTGAGCATATAGCTCTGAACTGTCCCTTTTCGGGCTCATTAAGCGTTGAGCATATAGCTCTATACTGTCCCTTTTCGGGCTCATTAAGCGTTGAACGCGTCTTAGGGGTAGGAGAGCTATTTGGGTATGCACTACTTCTCACACGTATTAGGGATAGGAGAGCCCTCTAGGTATGCACTATTTCTCACGTGTCTTAGGGGTAGGAGAGCCCTCTGGGTATGCACTATTCCCTTTTCGAGCACAAGGCTCTTTTCCAGTAGTCGAGCTTGTATCTCTCGATGGCAGCTCCAGTCACAACCGTTATTAATCAATCATTCATGAAATTCATTTATCACGATGCAATAAGATCCAATTTATTGAAAACAGTCATATCGTGCTCAATTACACATTGCCATACATTCACAATTTATTATATTGAAGCATGAACATTTCGCATTCACAACAGTTTACACTTCAATGTCAAAACACTCAATCCCTCGGACCTTCGGTCTGAGATTTCAAACATAATCATTCACATATATCCATCATTATTCTCCACAAAATTC
>JANITW010000236.1:29147065-29161537 GCA_027564335.1 Erythroxylum williamsii | reverse complement strand
TTTTTTTCACCTTCCTTTAACTTCTTCACTTTACAACTAACCTATTTAGCAATTCTAACCTATCAGAATTATCCTAAGCTTCAAACATGATAAATCTAAACAAAAACAAAAACAAAGATGTAACTCGCGTATGATAAACTAACCGTCAAATTCTACTTACCAGCTTTCCAAAGAAAACTCCAATAGCAGGTGTTGGTGAGTGAATGGCTTCGCTATCTCTACTGATGGATGGGTAAAGGAGGCATTCGGTGAGGAATAAACGATAATGTTCGATTTAAATCGTTGCGTGTAGGTTTGGATGCGATACAGCTAATAAACAGCTAATAGGTCCAAATAGTAATAAATAACCAAAAAACATTGTTATGAATTCTTAGGGGTAATAAATACCCAAAAATTTCAGAAAACTTCCGAAAATTTACCAAAATTTCGTCAGAAAATAATGACTCTCACAATAAATTGTCAACTCAAAACTAATCCTCCATTAATTTCTAAAAATATTTGAAATATACAAAAATTACGAAAATTATAATAATACTGCCCAAATTACTCCGAAGTTTCATTAAACCAATTAACTCTGAAAATGCCATGAATGCATGCCAAAATACTTATGCACAATTTAAGCCAATAGTTAATAAACAAATAACAAACATAATTCGTACGAAAGTCCTTTAATATTCTAACCCTTAATGTGGGGCGTTACAATATTAGCCAACTAATATATCACATTGGTCGACTTTTGTATGCACGAAATTTACAAATCACTTTAAAACATTAAGATAGACTGATATAATTAACACTTTTAGTGCATCAAGAGTGTATTTAACACTCATTTTGACACTTTAAATCTTTCTTTTATGTATTTAACACTTGTTTTACAAAAAAAATCCAAAATCAATTCAAAATTTCTCCAATAATATTTTAATGCGTCAAGATGTTTTTTTAATTTAAACTAAATTCCATATTGATTATAATAAGATTAATAAAACATGCACACAATAAACTAATTAATCATTGTTTGAGCCCCTACACCATTGAAATGATTAAGATAATGTTACAAGAAAGATTATAATATTTGTTACATATGAAAAGGAAATAATCTTTCTCTTTTACTTTACTTAACTTGAATTGTCTTGAACCTCTTGTGAATTGCTTTAAACCTCTGTTGAATTGCAAATATGTGCCAATTTACATATTTTATTTATCCTTTAATTGCTTAATTCATTCAATTGTTCCTTTACTCGTCTTTTCCTGCCATTCAACTAAATCTTTCATATATTGATTGATTTTTATTAAAATAGAGCTATTAATATCACCAAAAGTAAATTCATGTATAAAACATAATTCAATATGAAGTGCTTAATTCAATATTAAGAACAAAAGAGATATTCAAAATTAAAGAAAAATTTACTCAATTATATTACATAAAACGCAAGAAATGCAGAAACAACAAAATAATCATTCCCCCTTAGATTTCATTACTTCCTTTGAATGTAAATACTACCCCTCAATCTAATATCACTAATCTTTCTACCCCAAATCATTAAAAAGAAATTAATTACTCAAAAATCCACAATGTAATGTTTCATGCATCAAGCTAACTTAGTTAAAGAAATAAATTAGATCAAAATTGAAAAATGTTCTCATAGAAAGTTCTATCGGATATTTAAAGAGCCAAAACAAAAGATCAATTTTGATAGAGATATCTTTAATTGTGTCTAATTCGAAATATTATCAATTTTGGTATTATGTGTAAATTGAAAAAATTAATTAAAATACCAAGGGCAATTTTTGACAAATTAGATATTGAAATTGTAATAAATAAAAACATAACTCAAATATCCAACAATTAATTTAATAAAAGAATGTATAATTTTGAAAGCCCCAAAATTTCAAAATGATAGACAATGCCCAAGATACCAAAATTGGACAAAATTCAAGATGAATCGATATATTTTAAAGGAAAAAAATCTTAACTCCTAAATTTTAAATACAAAGGCATCAATTCAAAAAAATAATTTTTAATTAAGAAAATTTTTAAAATCCATATTACGTAATTCAAAATAACAAAAATTTGAGCAATTTAATGAGATTTTTATTTGATTGGGATGATATTTTTTAAAGAAAAGAGTGAATTGTTTATGATTTTAAAGATATAAACATATAAGATGAAAAAATAGAAGAAAAGATAAGGAGATAGCCTTTAGATCATGAAGAATGGTCAACCACAAGGCTATACTAGTTGACTAAAGTTTATCTTGAGTAAGATATATAGAGTAATTTTGAATAGACGAGGAGGAAATTAAAATTTTGCTTTGAATTTGCTATATTGGTCAACCATAAAGCTTTATTGGTTGACCAATGATTAGGATGGTCGACTAGTATATGAATCCATTCTATTTACAGACTCACTTGAAAGAAAAGTTTCTTAGGCAAAGGGATATTGATCGACCACTCTAACACATTGGTCAACTAGTATGACTAATTGGATGATAAAAAATTCAACCAGAACATTATACAAACTCATTAAAACTATGAAAATTCTTTTTAAAAAGAAGGGGACATTGGTCGATCACTCTAAGATATTGGTTGACAAAAGTAACTAATTGGAAGACTAGATCTTTGACCAAAGAAAGAATAAATTCACTATAAAGGCCAAAAACAAGATTTTTTATTACACTGCTCGACCAACTAGGACATTGGTCAACCGGTATGTTCTAAAAGGCTAGAAATAACCTCAAAACTTAAATTTAAACATAAAAAAATTACTTAATTAAGTCATGGTAATATCAACTAAGAGTTATCAAATACCTTAAAAGAGACTTTACACATACAAAATTATGCTAAATTATCTCCTAATATCATCATTTATTAGTGTAAACTCAAATGTTCATCACTAGGGATCTAGACTTAAATTAATACAAAAGGCAAGATGTAACATATTTCTAATTCATGAACTAATATTTACCTTTTATTGAACATTACTTTTGATTGATTTGAATGAAGACTCTTTTTGAGTTTACAAATCATTGAAAGCATATCATCCTTCTAATCTTCCTCACTTGGTTCAAAAATTATTTCTTTTTAAAACTCTTTGATGGCTAAATTCTCTATATCCTAAAACAACATCTTCTAGACTTTCTTATATACAAGAAGGTTAGATTCATCATGATAAAATGCATAAAATCCCTAATAATACTCAATTCAATAACTAATATTTCTACCATATCCGTTTTGCTCCTTTTCTAATAACCTTACAAATCAAGGTAATCAATATATTTTAAGAACCTAAATAAGCTTAGTTCCTTAGTTGTTATGTTCCTTCTTCTTTTCAACCCACACTTTCAAAGGTTTGTTTTATGTTCTTTGTTTAAGAAAATAAAATCTATCAATATATCTATACTTACCATTAAAAGACATACCATGTTATATGAGTGATGATAGTGCATAAATGCATTACTATATATATGTATGATCAGGGATCTTCTTTTGGACATTAAAGTTGTTGAATGTTCTCCTAGTGTAATGAAATGTTCCATGATTATATGTGTAATGCCTACTATGAATGAAAGCTTGATGTATGCTTCTTTGAGGACTAAAAGAGTGTGATTGGCCATGTATGTTATCTTAGAAGTTATGCCTATTCTTTCTTTAATAGTATTGAACTCTAAGTTTAAGTTGTGAGCTATTTATAAAAGCGTGGTGCTTTTTTTTAGTATTAGTATTAGTGGATGTAGAAAGTGCATACATATGTTTGGATGTGGAAGCTCTGTACTCTTTTATCACATTAGGCAATGATTCTTCATATGCAACTATTTTTTATTAATAGATGTGATTTTAGAATTGCCTTTACTTCCATAGTTATATCACGTTCCATTGCTTATCATTGGAATTCTTTTAAACTCCTATTATTTTCTCTATTTTTATTACATTTAGTAAATTTGGATGAAGAGTCCTTAAAGAAATCTACCTCATTTTTCAATGTTTCATTTTCACGTCTTAATACATCTAAGTAATGGTTGTTTTCAATAATCACATTATTAGGTACTTTAATGTTATACAATCCACTTTTCATATTTTCATTCTCACTCATGCATGCATATAACTCTTGTAAACTCCTTTGAGTTTGGAAGACAATTTTTGTCATTTCTTACCCATGATTTTTAAACTTTTAAGTAATTCATCATAAGTCAAATTAATATCACTATCACATACATTAAGGTTAGATATTATCTCACCATCATCCATAATGATAAAGCACATATGATCTATCTTTTATTTCAAATGCTCGGTTTCATATTTAGTTGTGTCATCCCAAGTTAATATTTTAAGTGCTTTCTTCTTGTCCTTCTCCTCCTTATAGTTTCTCTCATACTTTTCATTATGTTTAAGTTGAGTACATTGAGACTTTATATGATTAGGTTTTCTATATTCAAAGCAAGTAATATCAGAAAGTTTTATGTTTTAGTTTTTACCTTCCTTGAAGTCCTTTCTTTTAGAGAATTTCTTCTTCAAAAAATTTTATAATTTTCTAAAGATTGAACCAATGTCTTCTTCACTACTTTTGCTAGTTGATATCTCATCCTCTTCGCTTGATTCTTGTTTTGAGACTTTAAAAGCTAAATTCTTTTTCTTTGGGAGCATCATTTCTTCTTGTATCTCTTGGAGTCTTATTTCGTTCGTGAGGAGAGATCTAACAAGTTTTGCAATTGGTAATATTGTCAAATCCTTGACTTCTTATATAACTATCACTTTAGCTTCCCAGACCTTTCAAAGCAACCTAAACAACTTTCTTATCATTTTAACATTAGTATAGGTTTTTCCAAGACCGTTGAAAATGTTAATAGTATTAATAAATCTAGTATACAAGCTATATATTCTTTCATCATTCCTTATTTGAAACGATTAATATTGACATGATAACTTGCTTACTTTACTCTCTTTTAATTGATTGGTTCCCTCATATGTAACTTCGAAAACATGTCAAATTTCATGAGCCATTTATCACATAAAGACATTGAATTTATTGCTTCCTAATGCACAAAGTAGGATGTGTATGACCTAACTATTCAAGAAAATTAATCTCTTATCTTGAGATTCTCATTCTTCTTTTAATTTGGGTAACTTTTTGTTATCTATAATTTTAGTAGGGGTAAAGAGACCAGTTGACACTATTTCCTAAAGATCTACACTTTCATCCATTAAAAGGAGTCTTATTCTAGTTTTCCAATAAAGATAATCGTTATCATTAATAAAAAGTAGTCTATTAATGCTTTGTCCCTTTTAGTTGAATAATGATGATGATGCTCTTAAATATGTAGTTATGATGCTATAGGATTTTATTAGAAATATTAGCCTAATAAACCCACTCTGACGCCATTTGTTAGTCCCTAATAGCATCCAAGTGGGTAAGGGGTGACTCGGGTATTTATAAAATTTAACAAATTTTCTAACTAATGTACTCAATTAATAATAATCAATATAAATAAATATGAGGAAATTTTTTAATATAAAGTAAAAAAATTGAACAATAATTGAAAGAGGATAAGGAGGAAAGAATGTAAAAGGATTTATAATGGTTTGAAAACAACCTTTGCCTATATCCACGCCTAAAACTCTTTTTAAAATTGCATTGTAATTCTTCTTTCAAGGCAAAGAGTAACTTTTGAATCTTCTTTCTCGATAAAGAGGAATCCGTCTTGCAATCTTCTTTAAAGGTTAAGAGAAAATTTAATTCCACTTGAAACAATACCAAGTAAAATATTCAACACTCTCTAGTAATTGTTGTCGCTTGTAACCAAATATAAAAAACGGAACCAATGTCCTGCAACACAAATTAATGTAGTAGTGGAAAGTAAGGATTGTTCTCATAAGGAATTCAGATGTTAGTAGTTACACAATAAAAGGGGGTTTTGAATTGTGAATTAAACAGAATTTAATTGGAATACGAAATTGAAAAATATCTGATAGCAAAATAATGAGAATTTAACAATCAATAGGAATAAATCTTAGTTTCTGATCTCCTTTATTATTGAAATTGCGTTAATCGTCGACACTAAAAATAATCAATTTATTGGTTAAGTATTCGTCGTGATAAATTTCTTTACCTATTTTCTCTTATATTTAGTTTACTGACATGTATTCGAATTAACCTTTATTAATTAATAACCTGGATGCGATCTCAGATTTAATTAATTAATAACTTTACGAATTAAGAAAATCGACGAACTAGATAACATACATACGATATATATTTAGGTTGGACAATTATTTTTCCTAAAATCATGTACCTAACGTAGTAGACAAAAATTCTAGTCGCTACTTTTGATTAAAAAAATTGAATATCAACCTATTTAATCAAGCAATTGATTGAATAAAATCATAAACTAGTTGCACACCTAATTGTAAAATCAAACAACCAAATGATGACCCAAAAAATAATTAATACTTGACTAATAAATCAATTCAAATAAAGAACAAAAGTCTACAACGTTTAGAGTTTAATAACTAGGATTCTGTAAACCAAGAAATAAAAATTTAGTTACCCAACATCATAATTTTTCCTAATTATTTAAGATTGTCTACATTTGGGGCGTTCTTGATTTTCTTTTTTGTCTCCTATCCAGCAGCCATCCTTGTTGCTTGATTTTTTTCTTTTTCTGCTGGGCATTATTCTCCTATATGGACATGTTCTATTCTCCTCTTTTAGTTGCTTCATCCGCCACCTTTTTTTTCTCAACAACCCAAACACCATTTGTTTTCCATGGATCTGTTTACTTCATTTTAGCTAGCCTCTTCTTGCTTCATGTTTGTAGCCCATGTTTTCCTTTCCTATCTAACTCATAGCCTACACGTTATCTAATTCAACTAGGTTGTGTTTCTTTGTTTTCAAATAGGGCCCCAATCTCACAGACTCTGCCGCCTTCAAATGCAAGACTAAAGCCTAAAACAAAATCTCAAAAAAATTCTGCTACTGACTATCACATAGGTATCACTACATGAGGCCATTTCTAGTTTGGTTCAATGCTTGGTTCAACCCTTTTTGCCCCAAAATGTTTGCAGTTCTTTATATTTGGTTCCAAAATACACCTTGATATAAAACAAGATTAATTTCCATTAAGTATAACTTCAAACCTTGAAAACAAAGAAAATTAACACATAAAAGATAGAAAATAAAGACACTAACACTCCTTATAAAATATTAAAACTAACAAATATCTGACTTATTCACTTGATAACTCAAAAATGGCTTACTCACACAAATATCAGATGCTCAACAATTGAAAAACTCTTTGAAATGTGAGTATATAACACTCAATACCTTCTTAATGATAAAACTAATGAGAAAACACCTACATATAATATTTTGGGGCCCAAAATAGTCATTAAAGCCAAGAACTCATCGTTAAAACATTTATATACGATTCACCGATCGACTGTTATAACATAATGATCGATTAATATGCACTTACAACGCTGGATGCATTAGTCGTTGGAATAATGGTTGACTAGCAAATGATACTAGTTGACCAATATGATTGATTGGTCAATCATTACATCAACTAATGTTATAGAAAACATCCAGTGCTTCAAAATTAATAACTTTAAATTATATAAGCTGACCACTAACCCATATAGATTGACCAATCACCCTAAAATCATAATTTTAACAACGTAAAATGCTCAAAACTAATTTGTTTAATCCTAATATTATTAAAATACTTCCCAAAATTTTTTCCAAAGACTATTTGAAAGATCATAAGGCTTTTTTTTATTAAAACCAAAAGCTTCAATGTCTCTTGATGAATGTAATGACTTATGAAATGAAGTAAGATGAAATAATTATGCATAGTGACTCTTTTAGACCATCAAATTAACAAAGTGAGATTATAAATAGTAATACAAGACATAAAATGATCTTGGTAAACCCTGATCTTCTTCTTTTTTTCGATCTTCATTTTGTTGGTTGCAAACTTCATCTTCTCTTTTTCAACTTCATGCACAATTGCAAATTTTAACTTCTCTTTTCCAACTACATACACAATCTTGTTTATTTTATGACTTTATCTTGTTCTATTATTTATTTTCATTGTAGTCATTATGTTTTCTTTATCATCAAAACATCAATTAGAACTTCCCTTGTTTCAACATCTATTTGTATGCTCATTCATTATATTGTCATATCTAAACGCAAAATACATGTTGACTTGGTTTATTATATAATAAGCATTATGTAACATGATTCTAAAGTATGTTTCTTGTTTGAAATATTTTGAATGAGCGTAAAAAAGTATGTCAAATAGATAAGAGATTGGCTTCTTACACCAACAATTGCCTTCAATGTTTGTAAAAAATAGAGATAAGGTATGTTTAAAGTTTGTTATTTAGGTGATGATTGTGAGCAAGGAGTTTAAACTATAATTGCATCTTAGAAAATAAAATAAAATAAAATTGTTTAATTATTTAGAAGATCATTATATCTATCTTAAGTTTCCATACGTGAGTTTTGAGAGTTGAATTTTATAGTAGACTAGTAAACTTGGTTTAAACACTAAGTTTGTTTGAACCAACATCTATATGATATTTCATTAATAAAAAATATCCACTTTAAATAAAACATAATTAATATCGTAACACATTACTACTACCACTTTTTGTAAAATTGACCATGAAATATAGATGTAAGATATAAGAATTAAATTTAAGGTTTGCTACTTTAGAATATTATTTAAAGATCATCTATGATGCTATCTTATGGGATAATTATAAGAAAGTAAATGAAATTTAATTCGAGAGATTTAGAAATGATTCACATCATTCAAGGAGTCAATATCCTTTAGGTATTGGTAACAATGCTCTCTATGACCTCTAAACCACCCTCTGACAACACTCCTTGCCTACCGGACGAGGATGGAAAAATGCTAGCTAAGATGAAAGTTAAGAATCGTGAGACTAATTGATCCTCCTTCTAGGATATTCTCATGTCCAAAGTCGAAACAGATGAAGCAATGAAAATGGATTGCCCCATTATTGAGATCTTAGAGGAAGACATTTTGACAACAGTCAATGATAGCATTCCTTTAATACAATTTTCTAATCGTGTGCAAAATCTTATCGCTCAATCAATGTAACTATCATTAGTTGTGAGGTTATTGGGTCAAAACATTGGGTACAGAATGTTGTATAACATAACTATGAATCTATGGAGACCCAATGGAGACATCAAGGTGGTTGATCTTGATAATGGATACAACCTGATTTGCTCATCATCGACAGATGACTGCTTGATGGCTTTGCTTAATGGTCCTTGGACAGTTCTGGGTTACTATATGATATTCCAATGAATGAGTCCTGCTTTTAACACAATGGAGAGTAACATATCTATAGTTACTACTTGGATTCTTCTCCTAGGCCTCCTCATCTAATACTATCAACTGAACCTATTAAAACCTATAGAACAAATGGTAGGGAATTCATCAGAGTTGATCATAATACTGAATTTTCCTAGAGAGGAAGTTATGCTCGTGTTGCAGTGGGATTAGACCTCAGGAAGCCTCTTCTGTCTCAAATCATGGTGGACAACAAACTCCAAAAAGTTGAATATGAGGATTTGCCAATGATTTGTTATACTTATGGGAAGTATGGTAATTTTTGGGATAAATGTCCATATTCACCTTCTTCTTCTGCCCAGGGAAAAGATCAAGCTTCCCATCCGGTGTCAGTTCAGCCCACAACTAAGGCGGACTAAATAGATCTTGCTCCTCGACCGAAAACGAACTAGAAGTGATGACAGGCACAAGCGTCAATTACGACCCATAGATTCATGCACCTAAATTAGGAAGGAATTCTACAAGCATAAACCAAATTATTAACAAAGAGGACAATATTACAAGGAAAGAATATGTTGCTCAATAGAGGAATGTTAGTACCAATCCCCAATCCTGCTCAAGATTCGCTATCCTTGGAAATATTAACAAAAAGAATATAGAAAACTCCACCAATAATGGAATAGACATAAACAACTTGGGATAAGAGGTATCTAAACAAAGCCAACAAACAATTCTTGAGGATTTAAATGTTTCACCAACAGAAGTTTTAATGAAGCAGGATGATTCTCGAACCCTGACATACTTGGCCCCTCAACATATGGATCATATGGGCCCATTAATGCCAGACCCTTTTACCTTTGCTTCGGACTAGATCACCCAGTCCAGTGAGGTCATACCTGTCACTAGGCTTACTGTCAATTCTAAGAAGAACCCAACTGCGAACATTGCTAAAGTCCCTGATGCCATAACATCTAAATCCAATTTGAGGAGGAGCCAAGCTATTCATAATAATTCGAACTGACATAATATGGTGAGAACTTCCACTATGTCTAAAAAAGACAACTCAACTGCTAGCAAACGGGACAGAACAATAATAGAAATCCCACACACAGTGATCATCTTGGAGCATCCTATACCTGCGGCAACTTCAATGTCTATCAACAATTGATCATGTCCAAAGACCTCTCAATTAGACCACGTATATCCCAACTGTGAAGATCTGGGAACTCAAATAAACCACTAGACAAGCCAAACGCAATCAACCTTAGAGGTAAACTTAAGGTCAATCATCTAAGCACTAAGAATACCTCTAAGAGCAAGGAAAAGAAGAATGATAACTAGTTCGAATATCTGGTAAGTGAAGGATAAATTGGAGAGCTTGAGTTAGGAATTGAGGACCTTGAAATGGCCCAGAATGAACTGGAAGAAACCTTAGGTGGAGATACACCTTTAATTTCTTAATTTTATCTATGGATTACAATATTATTGCTTGGAATTGCCAAGGTGCTGCAACTAAACCTTTTCTAAGGGTTTGTAAATCTCTTATTATATTGCATAATGTTTAAATGACTGCACTTCTTGAAACTAGAATTAGTGGTGTTAAAGTCTTTGATATAGTTGCCCATTTGGGATTGAAATTTTCTCATTGTATTAATGCTTATGGTTTTTCTAGAGAAATATGGTTATTATGGCAAGACGATTTTGAAGTGGGAGTCATATCCAATAATTGGTAATATCTCCACTACTGGATTGATTGGAAGGGTCTTTACGGTTTCTTTTTCACCATTGTCTATCACTCCACAACAACTAAGATTCAGAGGACACTATAGACATAATTGGATAGCTTGGCAATGAATACATGTGCTTTTTAGATAATAGCAGGGGATTTTAATGCCCTTCTTGAACATGAGGACAAAGTTGGTGGCAGCAATAGCAGGGTAAGAATTTGTAAAAGGTTTAGTGAATGGGTGACTAATCAAAATCTTTTGGACCCTAGATACACTAGCCCTCACTTTACTTAGAAGAGAGGGCTTTGTCACGAAAGAATGGATAAGGTCTTTATGAATGAACTTTGGGAAAAGACCTACAACAAACCTTTTGTATCTCATCTAACCAGGTTACGCTTGGATCATTCCCCGATTTTAATCTCATTCAAAAAGGCAGTCTCATTAGGTGACTAGAAACCATAAGTTCAAGTATGTGGTTGCCTGGACAACATTTGAAGAGTAGGACAACTTCATTTGACATTATTAGGACCTCGATTTGGACCTTCATTTAGCTTTACTTAAAATTTCCCAGGAAGCCCTGACATGGAATTGGTCTTCTTTCAGAAGCCTATTATAATTCATTGTATACAATTCATGGAAGATTTCCTACCATCTCAGACTAGAAGAGACAATTGCTAGGTAGAGTGGTCACCAAGAAAGAAATTTATGCAACTATAAATGAAATGGGGGCTACCAAGGCTCTAGGGGATGACAAATTTCTAGCTCATTTCTACTATAAACATTCGGATATTATTAGCCCGTCCCTGTGTCACATGATTCAACAAGTGTTCAATTCAAGTGTAGTGGATCTGAGAATCAATAACTCACTGGTGTGCTTAATACCAAAAATGGAATGACTAGAAAATTTCAACACTTCAGTTCGATCAACTTATGCAACATAAGTTTAAAAGAGATTTCTAAGATTGTTGCCAACAAGCTACAGGAATTAATGCCTCTTTTAGTGCACTCGACCCAGACAATCTTCATTAAAGGAAGGAACATTGTAGACAATATTGTAGTAGCCTAAGAGGTTATACACTCCATAAGGTCACAGAAGGGCATAAAGGGCTAGTAGCTTTGAAGATTGATTTAAAGAAAGCTTATGACAAAATGAATTGGATCTTCATAAAAGATTCCTTACTAGATGCAAGAATACCGGAGAATATAATGAAAGTTATTATGGGATGTCTATATTCCAATATCATTCAAGTCCTTTAGAATGGGATCACAAGTGACTCATTCAATTCGTCAAAAAGGGTGCGACAAGGCGACCAAACAAGGTGACCTGGTCTCCTTGTATGTATTTGTACCATGTATGGAACGCTTCTCTCAAGCTATTTCTAAATTAGTTGATAAATGGGCATGGATTTGGTGATTGTAATTTACTATTATTAATTTTGTAAGTATAAATTTTCGTTCCTACAGTAATAAATCTATACAATTTTGGTTCCTACTAATAATTACCATAAAATAGAAAATAAGATTTTGATGTTTGTAAGTTTTAGTCAACTGTTGCGTGTCTGGGAGATGATGTTAATGAAACTTCACTTACAAACACGGGCTAAAGGAATTATTTCACCAGGGCTGTTAATTTCTTGTCAGCCTCTGCTCATTAGGCCAAGAAGTATAGGCCTGTCTACCATCCATACCAAAATAAATGGAATTTGAACAAAAATTCAGAGATAAGTGAAGAAGTGAAGAGCCCGTAATCATGAAGGCCTAATCCAAAACACATTGTTTACAAGTCTTTTTCCACAACTCGACCTATCTTCTCAACTTCATATTACATTTAAAATAAAAGCAGCACAGTTTCCTATCAGATGCAATCCACCATCATTTTTGTTGATGTTAATGTATATGAAAATGGGTTCCTTCTGCTTGCACAAATCCCTTTTGATAACATTAAAATGTTACGTATGCCAAACAGGTTCGACTTAACATAAGTTGTGGAGGCCCATCGAGTGGGTGATAGACTAGACCAAAATTCACAATTATGGTACATTGTCCCTTTTAACGTCTTCATCTAGCAGTTCATTATCAAGCATAACGTAAATAGGTTCTTAAAACAATGCCGCACCTCCTAATTAAATGTTCAATCAAACTTTTATGGCACGAAGTAAAAATAAAACGATCGGTGCTCTCAATTTCTTGCTTTTGGCTACTTTACTTATGATTACTAATAATTCCTTCCGTTTGGGTAGGATTGTTTAGATTGAGAAATGTGGCCAAATGCCTCTAACAACCAATGCATGATTCCTTTTCATTTCGGTAGGATTGGTTAAATTGAGACATGTCGTCAAATGCTTACAACTTAATCCTTTGTAGATTTGGTGTCAACAAGTCAAATAAACAATTATAGGCCAATTAAGGTGTCAAAAATAATCTTTTGTGTCTTTCTTCCCCCTGAATTAGTGGTGACCTATGAAACTAATGGTAATTGTAACATCTCGTTACTGTTAGCAAGGGTAATATGGTAATATTGGGACTGACTGATAGGCTTTACTGTATTTACTGACTGAGTATGCTACTGACCTCTAATTATAGAGGAACTGGTCTACTGCATATGCATATATTCATAGATACATGCATTCATGATTTTTCGGTATTTATCCGATAAAATTGGAACTGACTGAATTGACTGGTTTGTGAATTGATCGAGTTGTGAACTGACTGAACTGACTGAATTATGACTGATTGAGAAATTGGAAGTAATTGGGTTCAAATGACTGAGTGAAAATAGTTTAAGAGTGACTGGCAATTGATAGTGGCTTATAGGAGATTTTCGGGAAATTCGGGAGAAAATGCCCGGACCCGAAATTTTGGAGTGACAGACCAATTGACTGTATAGTACTGAAAGAATGGTCAAATGGCAATGGAAAAATTAGAGCTTTACTGTTAGATAATTAAAAGGTTGAGCCATTGAAAGTTAGAGACTGAAATTTGGACTGAATTGGAGACTTATGTCTATATATAACTAAGTTTGAAATTGGGGAAAATTTGCTTAAGGCAAAATCGTTTCTTTCTTCTTCTCCTCCACAGTAAGTCTTTGATCTCTTCTCCTTGGTGTGAGTTTTGCTTGCTACCTTACTGGATCTTCTCCTTGTGTTAACTTGGAGTAATTATTGTGAGTGATGAAGGTAGAGAGGCTTGATAGTGTTGATCGATAGTGTTGAGAAAGATTTTAGGGTTTGCGATCGATTCAGTGATTTGGTAAGTATTTTTGTGTTTAATGTTGTTATTAATGGCTTTTACTGCATTTATGACATTTATTGTGGTTGATTGAGTAGTTGAGGGTGTTAATGGAGGTTTTAGTGAGAGAAATGGTCGGAAGTCGTTCGGAGAAGACGACTGGATCGTCTCACGCCGCGACGTGTGTGCGA